>VWZF01001184.1:27496-41652 GCA_013396755.1 Sclerurus mexicanus
CTCACCCACCTGCCCCCCACCCAGTTCCCCTGGATCCTGCGGGACTATGTCTCGGAGACCCTCGACCTCTCCAACCCGGCCGTGTTCCGGGACTTGTCCAAGCCCATCGGGGTGGCCAATGAGCGGCATGCCCGGGACGTGAAGGAGAAGTGAGTACCCCAAAAACGAGGGGCGGGGGGTGCAGGGAGCGCCCGGCTGGCTCATGGTGGGCCCCACCCCAGGTACGAGAGCTTCGAGGACCCCACGGGCACCGTGGACAAGTTCCACTACGGCACCCACTACTCCAACGCGGCGGGAGTCATGCACTACCTGATCCGCACCNCTGGCAGGGATTGGCTACGACTTCAAGCGCCCCCTGTCCCACCTGCGCGAGGTCCACCTGCGCCGCTACAACCTGCGCCGCTCCGCCCTCGAGTTCTTCTTCATCGACCAGGCCAACTACTTCCTCAACTTCAAAAAGAAGGTGGAACACCCTTACCCCACCCCAGGCTCCTCCCAGTCCCACGGCACTGCCCAAGCTCCGGTCCCTCCATGTCCTCCCCGTCCCCTCCAGGTGAGGAACAAGGTGTACTCCTGCATTCTTGGCCTGCGACCCCCCAACCAGATCTACTTTGGCAGCCGATCGCCCCAGGAGCTGCTGAAAGCCTCGGGGCTCACTCAGGTACTGCCCCAGCTGTGCCCATCCCCATGCCATGTGTCCCCTTCCCAGATGGAAAAAGGGAGGGTAACAGCATGGGTGGGGTTGGCCATGGGACCAGGGCTGGCTGTGGGATGGGGATGACTCTGGGACCAGGGGTTGCCTTGGGTTGGAGATGGCCATGGGACCAGGGATGGCTCTGGGATGGGGATGACTCTGGGAGTAGGGGTGGTCATGGGACCAGGGATGGCTGTGGCACCAGGGATGGCTATACACTGGGGATGCCTGTGGGACCAGGGATGGCCATGGGATGGAGATGGCCATGGAACTGGGGACAGCTGTGGGACCAGAGATGGTCTAGGACCAGTGATGGCCATGGGACAGGCACTGCCATGTGTGGGGTGTCTGCCCTGCCTGCTGCGTTTCCAAAGCCCAGCTCATCCCTCTCCCCTCGCTCCAGAAATGGGTCCTGCGGGAGATCTCCAACTTCGAGTACCTAATGCANGAGCACCCGGCTGGCTCATGGTGGGCCCCACCCCAGGTACGAGAGCTTCGAGGACCCCACGGGCACCGTGGACAAGTTCCACTACGGCACCCACTACTCCAACGCGGCGGGAGTCATGCACTACCTGATCCGCACCGAGCCCTTCACCACCCTCCACATCCAGCTGCAGAGCGGCAGGTGGGCATTTGGGCACGGACCCCGGGGAGGGGACATCAGGGGGCACAGAGAGCCTCCAACTGGGTGTCCTGTACCCCCAGGTTTGACTGCTCGGACCGGCAGTTCCACTCGGTGCCCGCGGCGTGGCAGGCCCGCATGGAGAACCCCGTGGATGTCAAGGAGCTCATCCCCGAGTTCTTCTACTTCCCCGAGTTCCTGGAGAACCAGAATGGTAAGAGGTGGCCATGCCCACCCGTGGGGGCACCTGGGGGTCCGTGGCCCTCACTGAACTGGGGAGCTTGCTAAGAGATCCCTGAATGGCCCCTGTTTGATATAGTCATTATTTATATATGTATATAGGTAATTTATATATTATTATCATAATATTATTATAATATCATCTTTGTTACATTTATTATTATCATAATATTATTATAATATCATCTTTGTTACATTTATATTATTACTATAACATATTGTTGTCATATTATCAATTTTATATTATACAGTATTGTTTCATTTATACTGTTATGTGCTATATATTGTTACATAAAGTATTATTATCTAATACAGTGTTAATGTTATTATATTAATATAATATCTCTGGTGTATTGATATATTATCATTGTATTACCATGTATTATTATTTTAGGGTTTATTTCAGGACAGTTTGGGTGCAGGGGAGGTGAGATGGAGCCATTTGGGTTGTTGTTATTACCTAGAGAAACATGGGAATGTAAAAGTCTCGAGTTGCCCCTTGAAGGAACTGTGTAAGGAAAAGGCAGGAAGGAGAGGGAAGGGAAGGGAAGGCTCAGAGCAGGAAGGTCTCCCCACCTGCATCCACGATGACACCTGACCACTGCAGTGTCCACGCTGGTCGTGATCAGGGGCCACGGGAGCGGGAAAGGCCATGACATGCAAAGTTCAGTGGGTTAAAATCCCTTCAGGTTCCGGTGGGAACAGCCCCGAGAGGAGTCTGGGGACACCTCGGGGGTTTTGATGGTTTGTGGCCGCTCTAAGACATGGCCAGCACAGCCGAGCCAGCTGTGCCCCAGCAGAAGGGATGGAAACCTTCAGCCCCACGTGGGAACGTCCCCGTGGAGGGGACAGTGTCACACCTGAGCCAGTGGGGTGAGGGAGGACACGGGCAGATAAAAAGCATCATCCCACCTCCCAGGAGCTGCTTCTTATCGGCCTCTTCCCTGCTCTGGCTCCAAAGCAGCTCGTTGCTGCACAAAGGTGGGGTTGTGGTGGTCGCTGAAGGTGGAGATGGGGATGAGGGTGAAGGTGGAGATGGAGAAAGGGGTGGAGATACAGAATAAGGAAGGGGCTAGAAGTGGAGATGGAGAATAGGGAAGATGGGGAAGGGGATGGAACTGGAGATGTGGAAGGGGTGTTTCTGCAAATGGCTGGTTGTCTGAGCCATCACCATCAGCCATCACCATCCCAGACTCTCACACTCCCCCCTGCCCGCAGGCTTCGACCTGGGCTGTCTCCAGCTCTCCAACGAGAAGGTTGGTGACGTGGTCCTGCCGCGGTGGGCGCGCTCCCGTGAGGACTTCATCCACCAGCACCGCAAGGCCCTGGTGAGATGGGGGGCTCATCCCCAAGGGGTGTGCCAGGTGCTGGGGGGCATTCCCACCCCCCTGATGCCCCACCCTTGGCCAGGAGTCGGAGTATGTCTCAGCCCACCTCCACGAGTGGATCGACCTCATTTTTGGGTACAAGCAGCGAGGCCCGGCCGCCGTGGAGGCCCTCAACGTCTTCTACTACTGCACCTATGAGGGTGAGCCGTGGGCAAGAGGGGTGGGGGGCACCTCCCGGGTGGTCCCCCGTGACCATCCTCACCCCCAGGGGCCGTGGACCTGGATGCCATCGCCGACGAGACGCAGCGGAAGGCTCTGGAGGGCATCATCAGCAACTTCGGGCAGACGCCCTGCCAGCTGCTCAAGGTAGCTCAGGTGCCCACCCCCAAAAGAGCCCCTTTTGGGGAGTCAGCCCCCTGTGATGGACCCCGTGTCCCCCCAGGAGCCCCACCCCGCCCGGCTGTCGGCTGAGAGCGCTGCCCAGAGGCTGGCCCGCCTCGACACCCGCTCCCCCAACGTCTTCGAGCACCTGGACCAGCTCAAGTCCTTCTTTGTGGAGGTGAGGACCACCCCGGGGATCCCCAGGCAGGACTGGGTGGGGTGGGGGCAGCCAGAAGGGTGCCCACTCACTGCTGTGTCCGCCCAGGGCATCAGCGACGGCGTGGCCCTGGTGCAGGCCATGGTGCCCAAGAACCAGGCGCATTCCTTCATCACTCAGGGATCCCCCGACGTCCTGGTGAGTGTGGGCAAACTGGGGAGCTGGGGGGGTTCTGCTGGTCCAGGGGGCCCCAGGACCAAACCAGGAGGGCTGTGGTGGTGAGAGCGGTGTCATCTCCACCTCCACCTCTGCCCAGGTCACCGTGAGCGCCAACGGCTTGTTGGGGACCCACAGCTGGCTACCCTACGACAAGAACATCTCCAACTACTTCAGCTTCACCAAAGACCCCACCGTGTCCAACACCAAGTGAGTGCCCCGGGCTCGTGGTCCCCGGGGATGGTCCCTGGAGGTGCCACCGCTCCAGCACCTCGTCCCTCCCCGCCAGGACGCAGCGGTTCCTGCAGGGCCCCTTCGCCCCCGGCGTGGACCTGAGCTCCCGCACGCTGGCTGTGTCTCCCGACGGGAAACTGCTCTTCAGCGGGGGACACTGGGACAACAGCCTGCGGGTCACCTCGCTGGCCAAGGGCAAGGTGGTGGGGCACATCACCCGGCACATAGGTACGGGTGAGGGCGGTCAGGGGGGTCTCTGACACCCTCGTGGGGTTGGGGGGCCATGGAGGGGGGGAGGAGGGAACACAAGAAGGGCATCCCCCAGTGTGTCCATCTTCTGGGAATTCAGGTTCCATTTCAGGGCTGGAATGGGGTGGCAGCATCTCCACACCCCAGAACACGTCTTGGAGTGGAGTGGGGATTAACAGCACCTCCACATCCCAAAGCATGTCTTGGAGTGGGTTAGCAGCAATTCCATACCCCAAAACACGTCTTGGAGTGGGTTAGCAGCAATTCCATACCCCAAAACACGTCTTGGAGTGGGTTAGCAGCAATTCCATACCCCATTCCATACCCCAAAACACGTCTTGGAGTGGGTTAGCAGCAATTCCATACCCCAAAACATGTCTTGGAGTGGGTTAGCAGCAATTCCCCATCCCAAAACACCTAATGGTGCCATCCCATGGAGTCAGGGTGCCAAGTGCAGTGGGATGGGACCTCATGGTGTCCCTCTGCATGTCCCAGATGTTGTCACCTGCCTGTCTCTTGACCTCTGTGGGATCTACCTCATTTCTGGGTCCCGGGACACCACCTGCATGGTATGGCAGGTCCTGCAGCAGGTAAGGGGTCACCCAGGGGGGAGCTCATGGCGGGCACTGCCAGCAGGTCACTGATGTCCATGTCCCCAACGCCAGGGAGGGTTTTCCAGCGGCTTGGCTCCCAAACCTGTGCAGGTCCTGTACGGCCACGACGCCGAGGTGACGTGTGTGGCCATCAGCACCGAGCTGGACATGGCAGTGTCGGGCTCCAAGGTGAGCTGGGGGCCACCCAGGGGGGTGGGCCATGGGGGAGTGTTACACCCGGCTTCAGGGGAAGCTTGGTTGAGGAACAGCAGAATCCTCAGGGGTTCAGTAACTAGCAAAGTTCAGAACATCAAGGTAGGAGAAGGCACTAGGCAAACTTGGAAACAACATCCAAGCGGGGCACACCACAAACTTCAGCTTAGCAAAGTCAAGCTTGGCCAACTTTAGCCTGTCCAGACACAACCAGGCACATCCTAAGGCCTTGACTGGAGGTTTTTAAGTCTCGCTTATGATAGATTTCCAGAAGAAGTTGGGAGGAGAAAGAGAGAAAGGAAAAGGAGGGAGAAAGGTCAGTAGTCACCACCTGTGGATCCAGCAGCGAGACTTGGTGGTTTCAGTTTTGATGTCAAAGTGATGGTCGTGGTCTTGGTCCATCAGAGGTCGGGGGAGGCCCCACAACACAAACTTGAATGGGTTAAAATAAGCTCAGGTTCAGGTGGGAACACCCAGGTACCTCCTCTGGGGTGGGAGTTTCACACTGACTGAGGTGACATTGTGGGTCACGGGGCACATGGGGGGGCTTTGATGGTTTGTGGCCGNGGAAAAGGATGGAGATGGAGAATAAGGAAGGGGGATAGACATGGACTTGGGGAAGAGGGTGGAGGTGGAGCTGGAGATGTGGAAGGGGTGTTTTTGCAAATGGCCATTTGTCTGAGCCGTCAGCCATAATTGCTGCAGCCTCTCCGGGGGGCAATGTCCCCGTGGTGACCCCATGTCTCCCCCTCCCACAGGATGGCACCATCATCACGCACACCGTGCGCCGGGGGCTCTTCATCCGCTCGCTGCGGCCGCCGGGCGAGAGCTGCCCGCCCGCCGTGCTGTGCCACCTGGCCGTGGGCCCCGAGGGGCAGCTGGTGGCCCAGAGCACCACGGGCCAGCAGCCCTGCCTGAAGGTACAGCCCGGCGTCCCCAGGGTGGCCTCCTGGTGGCCACCAGCGCGGGCTCCCCACCCTCTGCCTCTTCCAGGCCAGGTTTGCGCTGCACCTGTACTCCGTGAACGGGAAGCTCCTGGCGTCCGTCCCGCTGGAGCAGGAGGTGACAGCCATGTGTCTCACCGAGGACTTCGTGGTGCTGGGCACCACCCAGTGCGGGCTGGAGATCAGGGACCTGCAGAGGTGCGTGGGCAGGGGGAAGGGCACGGGGATTGAGAAGTGGGTGAGGATCTGGCAGAGGATGTGGATGGAGAAAGGGACATGGAATGAAAAGTGGATGAACTGGAAAGGGATGGGGATGTGGATGGAAAAGCACATAAGGATCTGGAAGGAGATGGGGATGGCAAAGAGGATGTGGATGCAGAAGGGGATGGGAATGGAGAAGTGGATGAGGATCTGGAAGGGGGATGGAGAAGAGGATGTGGGTGGAGAAGTGAATGTGGATCTGGAAGGAAATGGGGATGGAGAAGAGGATGGGAGGGACGCCACCTTGTCCCTCCCTGACCACCCCTCGGGGTGGCCAGGGGTCCCATCCCACCCCTCATCTCTCCAGCCTCAGGGCAGCCGTGCCCCCTGTGCCCATGAGGGTGCCTGTGCACAGCGTGTCTGTCACCAAGGAGAAGAGTCACATCCTGGTGGGGCTGGAGGATGGAAAGCTCATCGTGGTGGGTGCTGGGCAGCCCGCAGAGGTGAGCAGGACCCCACCTAGATGGGTGGGAGGGGAGGGGAGGTGTCCATGGGGTGCTCCCAGGCTGGGGACACCCCCGTGGCCTCTCCTGAGCTGAGGGGCACAGGCATGGGGTGGGGAGGGGGACATGGAACAGGGATGGGAGAGGGAGAGTGGGAAAGGGGATGGAGATGGAGTGAAGGTGGAGATGGAGGGGTGGATTGGGAGGGAAGCAAAGGTGGAGGGAGGAAAGGGAATGGAGGTGGAAATGGAGGTAGAGATAGGGAAGGGGATGGAGATGGAGAGGCAGATGAGGATGGGGTTCAAGAGGATGTGGGTGGAGATGGGGATGAGGATGGATAAAGGATTTGGGGCTGGAGAAGGGCTCAGAGCACGGGGTGGGCTCTCACCCCCGTCCCCAGGTGCGTCCGGGCCAGTTCCACCGGCGGCTGTGGCGTTCCACGCGGCGCATCTCCCAGGTGTCGGCCGGAGAGACAGAGTACAACCCCGCCGAGGGCAGGGCCTAGGCTGGAATAGCCCCCCGAGGGCATGGCCGGGGCTGGAATAACCCCCCGAGGGCATGGCCGGGGCTGGCACCCACCCCGCACCCCCCTGGCACAGAGAGGGGGTGCCCTGGGGCCGAGGGGGTCCGGAGAGCCCCGCTCTGCCCGCCATCTGTGGCCTTATCCCGCCCCGGTGGGGTATCCACCCCCCAATTTTCTAGGAATGTATCCCCCCTTCCCTGCGGGGCTGGGGGACAGGAGGAGGTGGGGACCCCTGGCAGGGCAGGGGGTGCCGTGGTCCCCCCGCCGTGCCCGCTGGCCAGGAGCCGGCAGTGGGAGTCCCCCCACCCCCTTGTTTTTTATTTCTCTGCCTTTTTAGATCTTTTACAGACAAAGATTATTAATATTATTGATAATAATAATAATATATCTGTGGGAAATCAATGTGTGAGGTCCGTGGCTGCCCCTCCTGTGGGTTCCCCTGTGCTGTCCTACACAGAGGGGTGTCCCAGCGCAGGCTGTGCCAGGTTGGGGGACATGGGGACACTCATGTCATGAGTTGGGTGGGTGGTCTCAGCAGTTCTGCACCCACATGTCACGAGTGGGGGCATCTCAGCAGCTGTGCACCCGTGTGTCACGAGTTGAGGGGTCTCAGCAGCCCCGTACTCGGGTGTCATAAGTGTGGGGGGGTCTCAACAGCACTGTGTGGACATGTCATGGGTGGGAGAGGTCTCAGCAGCCCCACAGGCACGACGTGGTCGTGGCGGGTCTCAGTAGCTCTACTCCCCCTTGTCACGAGTAGGAGGCTCCTCAGCAGCCCTGGTACCCAGGTGTCACAAGTGGGGCGTGGGGGGGTCTCAGCGGCCCCGTACCATCGTGTCACGAGTGGGGGGATTCTCAGCAGCCCCCACTCACGTGTCACGAGCACGTGCGGCCTCCGCCCTTCATGGCCCTTTGCCCACATGTCCCGAACGTGCCAGGTCTCAGCACAGGGGGTCTCAGCAGCCACAAACCCACATGTCACAAGTGTGGGGGGTCTCAGCAGCCCATGTCACACATGTCATGAGCGCAGGGGGTCTCAGCAGCCCGTGTCACACGTGTCACGAGCACAGGGGGTCTCAGCAGCCCGTGCCACACGTGTCACGAGCACAAGGGGTCTCAACAGCCCCTCTCACACATGTCACGAGCACAAGGGGTCTCAGCAGCCCGTGCCACACGTGTCCCGCGGGGTCCCCTCCATCCCCCGGCTCCGCTGCCGCCGGTGCTGGCAGTGTGTCCCGGCCGGCCCCCGAGCGTGTCCTCCGCCGGCCCCGCCGCCCCGCCGAGGCCCCACGGTTGGCAGCGACCCTTGTCCCTGCCGGGGCTTGGCTGCGGGTGCCACGTTGTCACGTGGGGACAGCGGGCACCGCCGGGCCACCCGAGCCACCGGAGCGATGGACGCGGGGACGGACGCACGGACGGACAGGTGGGCAGGGCAGGGACGGCGCTCGGGGTCACCCCGCACGGGCAGGGGCAGGTGACACCGGGAGGAGGGGGGCACACACGGAGTTCGCGCTGCCGGAGCGTGTCCCTGTCCCCGGACGGTGTCCCTTACCCCAGTGTCCCGGTCCCAGGTGACCTATTTCCCAGTCCGTCAGTCCCAGGCATCCCTGTCCCATAAGACCCCAGACCCAGGTGTCCCTCTGCCCAGTGTCCCTATCCCAGGTTTCCCAGTCCCAGATGTCGCAGTCACAGTGACCCAGGTGTCCCTATCCCGTATGTCCCAATCCCAGGTGATCCAGTTGTCCCTATCCCAAGTTTCTCAGTCCCAGGTGTCCCTCTCCTAAGTGTCTCAGTCGCAGTGACCCAGTTCCTATTGTCCCAGACATCCCTGTCCCAAGACCCCAACTCCTGGATGTCCCTCTGTCCCCTACCCAAGATGTCCCAGTTCCAGGTGTTCCTGTCCCAGGTGTCTTTTTGGGGGTGCATGGTGGGTACAGGTTTGGAGGGACAGTGGGGGTGAGGGGGGTGCAAAGTGGGTGTAGCAGTTTTTTGTGGGGTGTGTGGTGGGTGAAATGGGTGCAGGTTTGGAGGGTACAGTGGGTGCACACTGGGCATAAGGTGTTTTTGGGGGGTGCAGGTTTGGGGGTAGAGTGGGTGCATGGTGGGTGCAGGGTATTTTTGGAGGATGCAGGGCCGGTTCCCCACTGCAGCCCCCTCCCCGCAGCCCCAGCAGGTGGCTAGGAGCCCCCCTGGAGCAGTTGCCCACCCCGGCGCTGACCCTGGACCAGGTGACGCTGCGCGGGAACGCCGAGCGGATGCGGGAGCGGTGCCGGGCCCTGGGGCTGCGCCTGCGCCCCNCTTAGCACCCAACTTCTCCCCCAGCATCTTCCCAATATCCCTCCCAGCACCTTCTCATCTTCTCCCTCAGCCCCCCTCAACTCCTCCAGCATCCTCCCAGAGTCCTGCCCAGACCTCCTCATCCTCCCCCTCAGCACCCCCCCCTCCCTCCNCGTCAAAACACACAAGACCCTGTGAGTGTGTCCCCACAAGCCCCAGCACCCCCACTGTCTGCCCTGGCACCCCCAGTGTCTGCCCTGGCATCCCCAGCACCCCCACTGTCTGCCCTGGCATCCCCCAGCATCCTCCCTAGTGTCTCCCCAGAATCCTCCAGCATCCCCCCCATTCCCCCAACCTCCACCATCAGTATCTCCCNCCAGTACACCCCCAGTATCCCCGCATCCTCCCCCTCGGCACCCCTACCTTCCCGCCCATCCTCTCCCCATCCCTGCCACCTTTTTCCCCCCACATCCCTGACCCCCCGGATCACAGGGAGGGAGCAGCCCTGGCCACGGGTGGGACGCTGCGTGGGATCGTGGTGTCCACGCTGGCCGAGGCGCGGTTCTTCGCGGCCGGGGGCTTCGACGACATCCTGTACGCCTTCCCGGTGCCGGGCTGGCGCCTGCCGGAATGTTCCGCCCTGGCCCAGCAGCTCCAGGCCTTCCAGCTGCTCGTGGACAGCCCCCAGGGCCTGGAGCTGCTGCGGCAGAACCCCCTTCCCGGCGGGAAGCGCTGGCTCGTCTGGCTCAAGGTGGACTGCGGGAATGGCCGGGGTAGGTGAGCCCCTGCATCCCACCAGAGCCTTGGCAGGGGCAGGGATGGGGCATCACGTGGCATCTCCCGAGGGTTGTTTCGTCCAGGATGGTCCGTGGGGTGGGATGTGCTGTGTGCCCCACAGAACCGCTGCCTCAGCCAGGATGGGGCGGCTGAGACCCTCCCAAAAGTCATTTGTCATGATCCATGGCAAACCCCCCTGTCCCTCAGGCCCCCAGATCCATCATCTCAGCCAGGATGGAGCAGCCAGCTCTCCCCAAAGCCATTCTTCAAGGATGCTCTGTGGGAAGGGATCCTCATGTCCCTCTGAGCCCCCCCAGAATCACCATCTCAACCAGAATGGAGCGCCTAAGAACCCCTAAAAGAGCCATTATTCGAGGGTGCTCCTAGGAAGGGATGTCCTTTGTCTCTCTGAGCCTCCAGATCCATCTCAACCAGGACAGATCATCCAAGCCCCTCCCAAAAGTCATTCTTCAAGGTTTCTCCTTGGGGAAACAGGTCCTGTGTCCCTCCAGGCCCCCAGATCCACCATCTCAACCAGGATGGGGCACCAAAGCCCCCCCAGGGTCATTTTCCCAGGCTGTTCCATGGGGCAGAGGTTGCCCAAACCCCAGCGATGGGCCCTTTAATGTGCCCCAACCCTTCCCACCGCCAGGACGCTCCATGGGGGGTGACATCCCACCAATCCCCATCCCCACCGTGTCCCCAAACCCCCTCCCACCCTCGTGTTCCCCCCGGAACAGCGGGAATACGGCCCACGGATCCCGAGGCGCTGGCCCTGGCCCGTTCCATCGCGCAGGGGTCCCCGGAGGTGGTGACGCTGGTGGGGGTCTACGCCCACTGCGGGAACACCTACGGCTGCAGGGACATCCCGGCCATCCAGGCCATCGCCCGGGACACCACCAACGCCGTGCTCAGCTTTGTCACCAAGTGAGTGCGCACCCCGGGACAGGCTGGATCACGGGATTTTGGGAGAGCAAGGGTCAGGCTGGGAGGGTGGCACGTCCCTGTCACCCCCCCCAAGCACCGGTGGATGGTTGTAAATGTAAATGGCCCCCATAAAAAGAGCCTCAAAGCCCCCCCTCCGGGGGCACGAGGGCGGTGTTGGAGGCTCCATCACCTTTGATGTCACCTTTGAAGTGGCTTTGATGTGACCTGTGGCATTGTCCCCTCCCTCCTCCTCGTCACCCTTTTATCCCAGCGGGGGTTTCCCGTCCTGGAGGGAATTGCTGCCAGATGGTTCCTGCTGGGAAAGTGGGGATGAGGGGTCAGGGATCTCCATCCTCCAGGCACAGGGGTGCTCCCACCTGGGGACACATCCTGGGAGCCCCAATCCCATCGCAGCCCATGGTGACACCAGTTTGGAGTGGCAAAATATGAGCCCTCCCTGTTAAATTGCCCCTTTCCCACAGCTGGGAGCTGCTCTGGCACAGCTGGGAACAGCTGGAAGGGACCCCAGGCTGGATCTGGGGCTGGTCCCAAGCACGGCTGGTGGGTGCTCTGCCACATCGGGGGGCGCAGGAACGTCTAGAAGGGGTCCAAGGCATGTCTGAGGGTGCTCTGGCACATCTGGGAACATCTGGAGAGAATCCCCAGTGCCCAGATCTGCAGAGAGTCCACATCTGGGGGGGCTCTGGCATAGTTAGGGGAGTGCTGGAGCACATCTGGAGGCTCCTGTGAGCATCTGGGGGTGCTCAGACACACTTGAGGGGAGTCCCTGGAACATCTGGGGAAGCTGTAACACATCTGGGGAGTTGTCCAGCTCATATGGGGGGCCCTCAGGCAGGTCTGGGGTGGTCCTGAGCACACCTGGGGGTGTTCTGGCCCATCTAGGTGGGAATTCTGAAACATCTGGGGATGACCTCGTACATTTGAGGGGGTCCTGGGCACATCTGGATGGATCTCGGGCACAACTGGAGCCCCCCAGTCACATCCGGTGGCACCTTCACACATCTTCGGAGGTCTCCAGCACACCTGAAGGCTCTCAGAACCACCTGGAGGGGTCTCCAGCACATCTAGGGGCTCCCAGGCACATCTGGAAATGCTTTAAAGCATCTGAGGAGGATCTGCAACTCATGGGTGGATCTCTGGCACATCTGGGGATGCTTGGGCACAGCTGGGGGTGGTCCCAGGCACATCAAAAGGGGTGCTCTGACATATCTGAGTGGCTTCTAGGCACATCTGGGTGGCTCCCCAGTACCTCCTTGGGGTCTGCCTGGTATACTGGGGGGGCTCTGCCATATCTGGATGGCTCTCTTGAGTGTTTGGGGGGGTCCCTGGGACACCCTGGGGGCCCCCCGAGGCACCACCACCCTGGTCCTGCTCCCAGGCACCCAAGGGTGATGGACCCACCCACGGTCTTGTTCCCCATGGTGCCCAGGGGTGAAGGACCCACCTCTGGTCCCTCTCCCCGGCCCCTGGGAGGGATGTCCCCCTGTGACCACTCAGAGGGTGCCCCATCCTGTGCCCCCAGGCTGCGGCAGGCGGGGGTCCCGTGTCCCCAGGCCACCATCGGCTCCACGCCGTCCTGCAGCCACCCGGTGCCGGAGATGGCCCAGCTCACCGAGGTGCACCCGGGCAACTACCTCTTCTATGGTGAGTGGGCCGGGACCCCCGGCCGGGCGGGACCCCCAGGGGTGGGACACCCCCCGAGATGACCCAGGCTCTTTCTGCTCCCCCCGCAGACCTGCAGCAGACCCAGCTGGGCTCATGCCGGCCCGAGGAGGTGGCCATCCGTGTCCTCACCAGGGTCATCGGGCACTACCCCCACCGCGGGCAGCTGCTGGTGGACTGTGGGTGGGCAGCCCTGAGCCTGCACGGCCGCGACCAGGGACCCCCGGGCTGTGCCGCCATCGAGGGGCACCCCCAGCTCAGGTGAGTCCCACGGGGCTGGGGGGGACGCGGGGACGGGGAGGTGGCAGGGAGGTGACACCGTGTGCCCCCAGGCTGGTGGGGCTGACCCAGGAGCACGGGCAGGTGGAGGCCATGGATGGGGAGCTGGACTTCGAGCAGTTCCCGGTGGGAAGCACCTTGGCTCTCATCCCGTACCACGTGAGTATCCAGCCCCGCCGTGTCCCCCCTGCCCCCGTGTCCCCCCGTGTCCTGCTGAGTGTGTCCCCCTCCCCAGGCCTGTGCCACGGCTGCCATGCACCCCGTGTACTTCGTCCACACTGGTGGGAAGGTGGTGGAGCTCTGGCATCCCACCCGTGGGTGGTGAGAGGTGAGAGGTGCCAGACGGCTGTGCCCACACCGAGACCCTGCACCAAGACCCTGCAGCCATGAGACCCCACAACCACACTGAGACCCTGCACCCACGCTCATGAGACCCCGTGAGACCCTGCACCCTCACTAAGACCCCGTACCCACAGTGAGACCCTTAACCCACACCAAGACCCCACACCCACGAGACCCCTGTGCCCACACCATGACCCCACGCGCATCACAAGACCCTGCACCCAGGAGATCCTGTACCCTCACCAAGCCCCCTCACCCATGAGACCCTGCACCCACTCCAAGTCCGTGCGCCCACACCAGGGTCCCACACCCATGTCATGGTCCTGCACCCACCCCAAGACCCCCCACCCCAGTATGCTGCACCCACGCTGAGACCCCACGCCCACCCGGGGTCAATAAAGCTGCTTCTCCCACTTCCAGAGATTATTTTCCTCGCGGGACGAGGCGGCGGGGCGTGCCACAGTGCCGCGATGCCGCCGGTCCCAGTTCGGACCCGGGCAGTCCCAGTTCGGACCAGTGCGGTCCTAGTTCGGACCCGTCCTGGGCGGGACTCGAACCCGCGGAGCCCGAGCTGAGAGGGGCGGGGCTTCGCGCCGGGCCACGCCCCCAGCCTCGCTCAGCCAATGGCGACGCTCCCCGCCCGGCCCGGCCCGAGGGAGCCACGCCCATCGTGGCCCGGGGAGCGAGAGCGGGGCCGGACTGGGCTGGACTGGGGCCGAACTGGGACTGAACTGGGACCGAGCTGGGCCGACTGGGCTGGACTGGGGCCGAAC
>VWZF01001184.1:46247-96408 GCA_013396755.1 Sclerurus mexicanus
GGGATCACCCACATGGATTTGGGGGGACACCACAGCCCGGGGATCACCCACATGGATTTGGGGGGACACCCGAACCCCGGGAAACACCCAGAGGGGTTCTGGAGCATCCCTTCCATGGGGTTCACCTGGATGGGGTGAGGAGCACCTGGATGGGCTTGGAGAGCACCCCAAGGGGATCTGGGAGCACCTGGATGGGGTGAGGGAGCACCTAACGGGGCTGCCGAGATCCAGACGGGGGCCAGGGATACCCAGATGGGATCGGGGGGGGCACGTGGATGGGGTCGGGGAGAGCCCAAATAGGGGTCCGAGATACCCACCTGGGGCCGGGGAGCACCTGCCTGGGCTCGGGGCCCCTGGATCCCTCTCGCCGGTGCCGTGTGGAATTCCGGGATGCTGAGCCGGCCCTTTCCCGCAGTGCCCCCCGAGGGTCCCCCCCTGCTCCAGGTGTCCCCGCGGCGACAGGAGGAGCTGGAGCGGCTGCTGGACCTGGGGGGCTCGGGGGGCTCGGGGGGCGGCCCCGCCACCGCGGGGACACCGGGCGATGTCACCTCCGCCGTGTGACACCCGCCGGGGCCGCTCCCAGTTTAAGTGGGGTTTGTACTTTCATAGGGATTCTGTGGGGTGTGTGGAGGGGAGGGTGGGGGCATTAAACGTGTCACTTGGGGGCCACCAGGATTTGTGTCCTCGGGTGTTTGTGTGTGTCCCCGGGATGTGTCCCCTCGGGTGTCCCGACTGTCCCCAGCTGTCTGTTTGTCCCTGGAACGTGTCCCCTTGGGTGTCTGTGTGCCCACAGAAGTGCGTGTCCTCAGGATGCGTCCCCTCAGGTGTCCCAAGTGTCCCCAGGCGTCCATTTGATCCTGGAAGGTGTCCTTTTGTGTGTCCCAAGTGTCCCCAGGATGTGTCCCTAGGATGGATGTCCTCGGGTGTCTGCATGTCCACACAAGTGCACTTCACTGGGGTGTGGCCCCTTGGGTGTCCCAAGTGTCCCCAGGTGTCCTCAGGATGTGTCCCCATGTCCCCAGGACATCCCTCCTCAGGTGTCCCCGTGTCCCACCCCCGTCCCACATGGACCCCACAGGGCTGGGTGCTATGACTATATTATTGCCCAAACATTCCCTATTATTCCCCCAATATTCCCTATTATTCCCCAGACATTCCCCATTATTCCCCAAACATTCCCTATTACTCCCCAAACATTTTCTACTATTCCCCCAATTAATTTGCTGTTTTCCCCCAAATACTCTCTGAGTTATTTTCCTATTATTCCTCAAATATTTCTTCTTATTCCCTAAACATTCTCCCAATAGTCCCTGTTATTCCCCAAATATTTCCTTTTATTGCCCAAATGACTTTTCTATTATTTCCCAAATATTCCCTAAATGTTTGGAATTGCTCCCCCAAGACTTGCTATTATTTCCCAGATATTCCCTGATCTATTTTCCTATTATCCCCCCATTCTCCATATATTCTCCATTATTCCCCAGGTATTCCCCATTTCCCCCCCCCCCAATTATTTTTCCATTATTCCTCAAATATTTTCTATTTCCCAACTGTTTCCCAAGCTATTTCACTGTTATCCCACAAACATTCCCCAAACGTTCCCTAAATATTCCCTATTATTCTCAAATATTTCCTAAGCTATTTTCTTATTCTTGCCCTAATATTCCCCAAATATTCCCTGTCATTCCCCAACTCTTCCCTCTGCAATTTTACTATCTCCCAAATATTTCCTATTATTCCTCCAAGGATTTTGCTGTTATTCCCCAAATATTTATTTCCCAACTACTGGCTATTTCCCCAATTTCGTTATTTTCCCCAAATACTTCTTATTATTCCCAAATATTCCCATTTCCCAACTATTCCCTGACCCATCTGGCTCTTATTCCCCAAATATTCCCCTAGTATTTCCTAAGCTATTTTCCTCTATATTCCCCAAACACTTACTATTAGTCCCAACATTCCCCAAATATCCTGTTATTCCCCAAACCCTTTTTAGATTCCTTCCCCAGTACTTCCCACCATCCCCCAAACCCTTCCCACTATCCCCCAAACCTTTCCCACTATTCCTCCAGTTCTGGAGCTGTTCCTGCCCAAACCTTTGCTGTTATTCCCAGGTGTCCCTGGGCTGTGTCCCCTCAGGTATCCGTGTGTCCCTCCACGTTCCCAGGACATGCCGGCTGTCCCCGTATCCCACCTCCATCCCACTGGCCCCCAGGGTGGCCCTGGCTGTGGGGACACCCCAAGGACCCTGAGTCAGGTGGCACTTTTTTAACCCCAAAATGCTCCCGGGTCACCCCAACCCTCCTTTCCCAATCCTGGGAATCCTTTCCCAATCCTGGGAATCCCACCCAGGCCACCAATCCCCCCATCCATGTCCGGCGCCAAGTTGGGGGTTTCTTGGGGCTCATTTTTCTTTGGATTTTTTATTTTTTTCTCTTTTTTTGCCTTTTTTGTTTTTTACATAAAAAGTTCCGTAAAAATTGGAGAAAGTAAAATGCTCGAAGCAGTAAAATCAATCTTATCCACATGGCCAGAAATCCGCACGTATTTACAGGGAAACCGAGGGAACCTCGCGGGACCAACAGGAAAACCAAGGAAACGACTCCAAAAACCCCCGGGAATAACCCCAAAACTCTCCTGACAGAGTGTTCCCGTGGGATCGGCAAGTTTGGGGCTAAAAGCAACAGAAAAAAGCAAATTATTATCAATATATTCACATATACGTTAAAATATAATACAGAGCTGGAGAGCAGCACCGGCAAAGCCCGGCTTGGCAAAGCCCGGCTTGGGAAAACCAGGCTTGGCAAAGCCCGGCTTGGGCTCGGCGTCTGGAACGACCTTTCTTTTCCTTTAAAAAAAACGTCGTGGTAATAATAAAATTGCCAGGTTGGTGGTTCCAAAGGGCCACTCCTGGTGGGAATGGCGGATCCCGAGGTCCGGTGGTGGCGGGAGGAGGGACGGGGGTTATTCCAGGTGCTATTCCAGGTCCGTGTCCTCTTTGGGCTTGTAGAGGATCCCGAATTTCTGCATGTACTTCTTGATGTACTCCTTGGTTTTGTGCTTGACGTTCTCGTTGCACTCCAGGTCCTCGGGGTTCTTGCAGTACTTGAGCTCCTTGTTCATCACCCCGTGGGTCAGCTGGACACGCAGGGAATTCCACTGAGCCCGGAATTCCCACGGAGCCCAGGCCTGCCCCTTCCACAGGCCACCATTCCCTAAGCACCTCCTGCCATTTCCAAAGGTTCCCCGAGCTAGGGCCATGGTATTGCCCAAAGAGATCCTGTCATTCCCCAGATATTCCTTAAACATTCCCCAAACACTCCCCATTGTTCCCCAAATATTTCCTCTTATTTCCAAATAGTGTCTAAGCTCTTTTCGTATTATTGCCCACGTAGTTCCTATTATTCCCCAAATATTCCCGACATATTCCTCAAACATTCCCCAGATATTCCCTGAACAATCCCAAAATATGCCCCATTATTCCCCAAATATTTCCTATTATTGTCCCAACAACTTTTCTTTTACTTCTCAAATATTCCCCAAGTATTTCCTGTTACGCCTCCAATTAATTTGCTATTGTTCTCCAAATATTCCCTAAATATTTGATATTGTTCCCCCAATACTTGTTATTATTTCCCAGATATTCCCTAAGCTATTTCCCTATTATTCCCCCAAACATCCTCCAAATATCCCCCATTTTTCCCCAAGCAACTTTCCTGCGACTTTCCAAACATCCCCCCAGTATTTGCCATTTTCCTCACAATTAACATGCTATTACTCCCCAAATATTCCAGATTATTTCCCAGTTATTCCCCAAACACTTCCCATTCCTCCTGAGCAGTTCCCCAAAGCATTTTGCTGGATTTTTGCCTTATTCTGTTTATTTGCTCTTTCACCCCAAATATTTCCTATCACTCCCCAAACCATTTTGCTATTTTTTCCCAAATACTCCTCTAATATTTCCTGATATTCCCCAAATATCCCATTATTCCCTACTTTTGCCTGTTATCCCCCCACTCCCTCCCTCCCATGTCCCTGTACCCCGTGTCCCTGCAATCCCCTATGTCCCTGTGTCCCTGTATCCCCATGTCCCTTTACCCCACATGTTCCCACATTCCCACATCCCCACGTCCCTGTATCCCCATGTCCCTGTCCCCACGTGCCCGTGTCCCCGTACCCCATGGCCCCATGTCCCACCTTGCGTGCCAGGTGTTTGAAGTCCTCGGTGGTGGTGATCCTGCCCACCTTGCAGTCGGGTTTCCGGTAGGGATTCAGGCACTGCACGATGAACTGGGACATCTGCGGGAGACACACATGGATCTGGCTGCTGCTCCCCCCATCCCACCCCATCCCGGTGTCCTGGGAACACCCACCTCCTTCCTGAACACCTCCTTGCTCTTCTTGGCCAGCTCGCTGGACGTGTCGGCTTCCGCCGTCTTGGGCTTCTTGGAAGACTGGAGAGAGGGAATGGTGGGATGGTGGCACTTCCCTGGCCCTCCTGCCACCTTGGAACCTGCCCAGCCTGCCCCACAGCCACCTGGGCACTTGGTGCTCCCCAGCCCATTCCCAGTGAGATTCCCAGCCCATTCCCAGTGTGATTCCCAGCCCAGTACCAGCACACTCTCCAGTCCATTCCCAGCATCCTTCCCAGCCTATCTCCCTTTTAGTTCCCTGTCCATTCCCAGTGAACTTCCCAGTCCAGTGCTGGTGCATCCCCAGTATAATCTGGGCAGTCCCAGTGAGCTTCCCAGGCCAGTGCCAGTGCTCTTCCCCACCCATTCCCGACCCTTTCCCAGCCCAGTGCCAGCACATTTCCCAGCCTGATCCAGGCATGTTTCCCAGCCTGTTCCTGGTGATTTTGCCAGCCCAATCCCGGCACGCTCCACACCCCAAAGCAGGCATGTCCCAGACCATTCCTGGTGAGCTTCCCATCCCACTGCCAGCACCCTCCTCACCCCAATCCAGGCACAATTCCCAGTCTGATCCCAGCATGCTCCCCAGCCCAGTCCCAGCCTTTCCCACCCCTGACCGCGGTACTTCCCAGCTCAGTCCCGACACATCTCCCAGCCCAATCCTGCCACAATTCCCAGCACACTCCAGGGCTGGGAGCACAGCCCCTGGGACTTGCTGTTGTTTTCCTTGGAAAAAAAGCTGGCAAAAGAGCAGGAGCAGGTTCTGGGGGATCTGGGCTGGTCCAGAATGGGAGCAAATCCTGCAGTGGGGGGTTTCCCTGCAGGAATTCCCTGTGAGGGCTGGGACCCTCCATAAGCATTCACAAGGATTATCTTTAGCTCCAGTCAGGATAAAGAGGATTTTCCAGGAATTTCTGGCTGGTTCCCTGCGTGCTGATCCCTGATTTAACTTGCTGCCTGCACTAACGGAGCAGGAGCGGCTCCGGCCGCATCCCGGAGCACATCCCGTGTGCTCCACACCCACCTCCCACACAGGCCCATCCCAAATCCTCTGTGGGACACCCTCCGAGGCCGAGGAAGGGGAAAGCAGCATCTCTCCCCCAGCCCCATTTCCTGGGAGAGCTTTGGGAACCGCAGGTCATCACGGATTTTAAGGATGGAAAAGCAAAAGGACTTGGGAAGCGGGAGGAGGTTCCCTTCTCCCGCCGCTCTTTGATGATGTCCCGACAGCTGTTTTAATTAAAAAAAATCCCCATTTTTTTTCCAGTACTTTACACTGAAAAAAGCAGGAGCCATCCCATTCCTTTCAATCCCTACAAACGTGCCTGGCCGGAGGGCAGAGCTGGGAAGTCCCGGGAGCGGAGGGACGTGGGCTGGAAATCCCACCCCCCGTGGGGCCGTTTTCTGGCCGAGGGACATCAAAGCTCGCAGTGCCCGCCCGCGGCTCCGCTGCCACTTCAAAGGGCGGCAATGGGGAGCAGATGGAGCCCGGGGCCACCCCGGCACCAAACCCTGCACGGCTCCGGCCGCAAACCAAACCACTCTCCACCCCCAGTCCTTCTCCCTCAAACCTTCTCCACCCCCAGTCCTTCTCCATCAAACCTTCTCCACCCCCAGTCCTTCTCCATCAAACCTTCTCCACCCCCAGTCCTTCTCCATCAAACCTTCTCCACCCCCAGTCCTGCTCCATCAAACCTTCTCCACCCCCAGTCCTTCTCTGGCAAACCTTCTCCACCCCCAGTCCCTTCTCTATCAAACCTTTCTCCATCACCAATCCATTTTCCACCCCCACATCCTCCTCCACCCTCAAACTCTTCTCCATTAAACCCTTCTCCACCCCCAATCCATTTTCCACTCCAAATCCTTCTCCATCACCAATCCCTTCTCCACCAGCAAACACTTTTTCACTCCCAAACCCTTCTCAACCTTCAAATCCTTCTCCAAAAAATCCTTCTCCATTAAGCCCTTTTCCATCACCACTCCCTTTTCCACCCCAAATCCTTCTCCATCAAACCTTTATCACCAAACCCTTCTCCATCCCCAGAACATCCTTCATCCCCAATCCCTCCTCCACCCCCTTCCCCATCCTCAAACTCTTCTCTACCTCCAAATCCTTCCCCACCCCCAAACCCTCCTCCATCACCAAACCCTTCTCCGTTAAATCCTTCTCCATCATCAAGCTCCTCTCCATCCCCAAACTCTTCTCCACTCCCAAATCCTTCTCCTCCCCCAAATCCTTCTTCACCCTCTAAACCCTTCTCCATGTGGGATTAGGGGAAAAATCTGTGTCAAAAATTGCAGTAAATGACGATGAGGAGAAATAGAAACTCCATTTCCAAGTTCCTCCTCCTGCAAAGGTGCCAATCTTTCCTTAGGGAATTCCTCCTGATTTTAGGCTAAAATTCACCTTTCTTTTAATACTAAAACCTCCTGATCCAAGGCTTCTCCCCGCACTCCTCCAAAGCATTCCCATAATCCAAGGCCATGCTGCCCACCAGGAAAACTAACACAGGGAAAGCCCCAAAATGGTGGTGTCCCAATTTCTGAGCCTCCAGAGGAGACAGGGATGGAGAAGCCACAAAGACGCTCCTGGGGGAAAACCAGGAATAGGATCAAGAAGCCAAACGTGTGGGGAATTCTGGAGGAGCCTGACTGGGATTCTGGGATCTGCTCCATTGACACCAACCTTTCCATGTTTTCCATGGAGAACCAGCCAGCAGAGACACAAACACATCATGCCACAAATCCAGGGTTTTCCCATCCTAGAAGGATGGAAAACCTCCGGCATCCAGCCCAGTGCTAGTGCCAGCATTCCCCAGCGCTCCGCCGGGCCACTCCCTCATGGAACCCCTTTTTCCAGGGGAAAACTGGGATCTAAAATGTGCTTTACAGGGAAACTGAGCCGGGGGCTTCCCACACCTCCTGTGCCTTTCCATCCACATCATCCCGCACGGAAAGGGAACACCAGGAATAGCAGCAGCAGCTGTCGGCCGGAGCCGCGATGCCCGTGGGTTTAATCCCTCTTGGAGAAGATGTGGGGTAGGGAGGAGGGGAAAAAAATCCAAGGAATGTGGTCAGAGGTGGGAGCCGTGGCCATGGGAATTCAATGCCAGGAAAAGCCCGGCCCTCTGGCTCTCCTGGCCCAGAAAACAAGGATTTAAAACTCTGGAATGAGCAGGAAGCACCTCCCCGGGAGGGAGGTCACCCTGAGCCACATGGCCATGGCACGTTCGGGAAGGAGGGATTGGTGGATGCAGGGAATTTCTGCACCTAAAAATTGGCATTTTGGGGGTTCAGTGAGCAGCAACTCCCGGAAGGAGCAGCCAGTTCATGCCTATCCCAAAGGGAAGCCCTTGGATTATCAGCCCAGTCCCCAGCTCCTTTTTATCGCCATGTAAGGATACGAGCCCACAGTTATGGGATAAGAGCCCACAGTTATGGGATAAAAGCCCATATTTATGGAAGACCCTTCCCTTGCTCCCGGGAAGCACCGAGACCTTCACAATTCCATAGGGAAACACCTTCCAAGCTGGAAAGCACCAGCACAGCTCTATTTCCCTGCTCAGAAGATTCCACCCTTCTCCTCAGGGATGTTCCCAAAATCTCCAGGCTGGTCCACACCACTGAACTTCAGCTCACCCCTCCACAGGGATGCATTTTCCAGTTATTCCAGCTTAACTAAACCTCACCTAAAGCCTAAAATGAACATTTTCCTGAGAAATCCCACCATCCTTCAACAACACCTGCAGCCCCCCGAACCACAAGATCCCAGGGAATGCCCCAGGGTACGTGTGACCCTGATCCAGGGCTAAAAACCTCTGGAAAGGCTTTTCTGGCTTCCTCTGTGGAAGAAGAATCCCTTGGCCGAGCAGCAAATTCCAGGTCTGGGCTCACTTTCTAATTAACTCTTTTACAGGGAGACAAATATTTGCCAGTAATTTCCTCGGCGTGAACTGGCCGGGAATCCTGGACCGAGCACTCGGAGGCGTTACGGGAATGGGATTAACCCTTGGGATCCTGGCAGCGCATGGAAAGGCCACAGCAGTCCATGGGATGTTCCTGGGTGCTCCAGGATGGACAACACCTCCAGGAAAATCCCACCCAGGTGTGGGAGGCCCAGAGCAGTGAGAGAATTATTCCTGTCTTTCCATGGATTTTTAGGGAATCAGGGAAGTACCAAAAAGGCTCCTAAGCGACATCCTTAGTTTTCCTATTCCAACGTTCTTCCCCGTCATTCCCCTTTCTTGGGGATGATGAGGTCAGCTCCACACACAGGGCTGGAATCCAGGGAAGAACATCCCACAGGGAATTCCGGAGTCCCCCAGAGCAGCGGAGCACTGGCAGTGGAGCCACAGTGACAGATCCAGGGTCACTCCTGTCCCTCTATCACCCCCAAACCCAACCTGAAGTCTCATCCGTGGCCCACCCCAGGGAAGTGTCCCCCTCACCTTCATGGGGTTCTCGTCGTACGTCGGGGTCCCGAGGTCCATCTCGGCCTCGTGTTCCAGGCTGGCATCGTCCCCGGGGCTGTCCCACGTCGGAGGATCCCACTGGGTTTGTCTGGAGGGAGGAGGACACAGCAGGCCATTGTCACCCTCTCGAAGCACCTCCAAGTCCCACCTCCACTGTACCACCAAGTGGGACATCTGGGCTCCATCCCCCATCGGAGATCTTGGCCTTGTCTGGGCCTTCACGAGGAGTTTGAAGGTTTCCAAGTTGGAAAAGGTGAAAACCACGCAGGAAGAACTTAAAAAAGGGAATTTGCACTATTTTCTATCACTGGTGACACCGTGGGATCAAGGGATGTTCCATCACGGCATGGAAAGGTGGGAACACCCCAGTGGAGACCCTGGGGAAGGTGCGGCCACAAGAGCAACAAGGGTCCATTGGGTCTCCCCATCTCATCCCAACACTTCCAAACCACGGACAAATCCCTAATTGCTGCTGGACTGTTTGTCATTCCAGGTGTTTGAAGGTCTCCTGCTCTGCTGCTGGCGTGGCAGGGACAGGAAGGGATCCAGAACGGAGATGGAAAAGATCAACGGATGCAGAGAAATGTGTGGCAACAAGAACTGGCATCAGGACACTCCAGATAGGGAAGAAAATATTCCAGCTTATCCCTTCAGAGAGGTGGATTCCCATCAACACCTCACGTGGAGCTGGAAACTTAAAAAAAATCCTTTCAAAAGTCTAAAATTCCTTCTAGTTTCAGGTAAGTTCACAGGGATTGATCCAGCAACTTGGTAACTTCCAAAACCAATCCCAAAGCTGTGGGGGGCGAAAACACCGGGAAATGTGTACTTCTTGCTCCCATAAAACAAGTGACAGGACAAGAGGGAACGGCCTCAAGCTGTGCCAGGGGAGATTTAGGGAAAATTTCCTCCTGGAAAGGGCTGTCCCTGGCCCGTGGTGCAGTGCCCATCCCGGGAGGGATGTGGCATCCGTGTGGATGTGGAACGTGGGAGGTGGGCCCTGAGCCCCACACTCACCTGGTGACCACGTGGTAGTAGTAGATCTTCCCCTCGGGATCTCGGGCCGTCTTCCAGTTGGGTGGGAGGACGATGGTCTTGGGCTTTGGAGGGGAAGGCGGAGGCAGGTCCAGGAGGTTGTTGGACACCACGAGCTCCGGCTGGGAACAGCAGGGAAGGGAGGAAGAGCAGGGAGGTCAGAGGCGCCCCGGGAGCTCTGCATCCCACGGGAAACCCGCCCATCCCGGGGGATGCAGCAGCCTCACCTGCTGGATGGGCTGGGGCTGCCCGGCCGCCACGATGGTGGTCACGGCGGGCGGGGGCTGGACGATGACCCCCTGCGGGTGAGCCGTGTAGAGCTGCTGGCCCTGGATGTACTGCAGACCCGGCTGGGCATAGCTCTGCAAGGGAGCACACGGAGTCACACCCGGCTGCTTCTCCCAAAAAACCCTGGGCACGGAGAC
Organism: Sclerurus mexicanus; assembly: GCA_013396755.1. NCBI lineage: Eukaryota > Metazoa > Chordata > Aves > Passeriformes > Furnariidae > Sclerurus > Sclerurus mexicanus. The sequence continues at coordinate 56,592 of VWZF01001184.1, forward strand.
ACGGAGCACTCCGCCAGCCCAGGTCGCTCCAGCCTGGCCTTGGACACTCCCAGGGATCCAGGGGTGGCCACAGCTTCTCTGGGAGATCCATCCCAAGCCCCCTCCACCCTCCCGGCCACAATTCCTTCCCAATATTGTCCTTGTAATTTTGTTTGCTTGAGGCTGGCAGCTCCAGACCTGCTTCCAAAAGCCAAGAGAAGCCGAGCTCACACTTCCATGTTTTCCTGCCTTACTCAGCCACAGTGGAAGCTCTTCCCAAAAAACAGCCCTTCGACAGCCAAAAAAACAACAGCACTTTCATATTCAGGTTATGAAATATTTCTGGAAGCTGCAAACTCCTCCTTAGCCCCCACAACTATGCAATCATCATCCTGGGAGGGGTTTAATACCCCCCCATCCCTGGAAAGCTTTAATATTCCACATCTCTGGAAAGGTCTAATATCCCCCATCTCTGGAAAGGTCTAATAATCCACATCCCTGGAGGTTTTTAATATTCCCCATCCCTGGAAGGGTCTAAAATCCCCCATCCCTGGAAGGGTCCAACATCCCCCACTCCTGGAAAGGTCCAACATCCCCCACTCCTGGAAGGGTCCAAGGCCAGGCTGGACAGGGCTGGGAGCAACTTGAGCCAGTGGGAGGTGTCTCTNACCTTGCCCGCGTTGGGGTTGCTGGGGTCCACGTAGGCCTGCATGGGGTAGCCGGGGGGGTAGCCCAGGAAGCCGTGGTGGGGCGGCGCGTAGCCCAAGGACTCGTAGGGCAGCGGGGACGTCATGCCCAGCGTCTGGAGCTGCTGCTGCTGCTTCTGCGCCTCCCGCTGCGCCACCTCCTGCTCGAAGAGCTTCCGCCGCTCCTCCGTGGAGAGCTTGTTGCGGTCCTTGGGCCGCACCTTCTTCTTGGAAGACGCTGGGGTGTCATACCTGGCAGGGGAGGCAGAGGGAAAGGGCTCGGGAGACCTCAGAAAGCTGCAGGTCTAAGGAAAAGCACCGGGAANGTCCAACATCCCCCGCTCCTGGAAGGGTCCAAGGCCAGGCTGGACAGGGCTGGGAGCAACTTGAGCCAGTGGGAGGTGTCTCTGCCCACGGCAGGGGGCGGCACTGGATGACCCTTCAGGTCCTTCCAACCCAACCCAACCCACCCCATGACTCCCTAATCCATGGCGTTGGTGGACGGAAGACACGCCACAATGCGCTCCTCCTCGAGAAGAGCCAAGGAAGACTCTCCAGCGCCAAAGGCAGCGAGCGAGTTAAGGGCTGTCCCCCCACCCCGANGCGTAGCCCAAGGACTCGTAGGGCAGCGGGGACGTCATGCCCAGCGTCTGGAGCTGCTGCTGCTGCTTCTGCGCCTCCCGCTGCGCCACCTCCTGCTCGAAGAGCTTCCGCCGCTCCTCCGTGGAGAGCTTGTTGCGGTCCTTGGGCCGCACCTTCTTCTTGGAAGACGCTGGGGTGTCATACCTGGCAGGGGAGGCAGAGGGAAAGGGCTCGGGAGACCTCAGAAAGCTGCAGGTCTAAGGAAAAGCACCGGGAACAAGCACCGGGAAAACCTGGAACGCCCAACGGCGGCATCAATTCCTAAAAGCATTCCCTTTTTTCCAGCTGTTTGACCAACTGCGGGAACTCAGGAGAAACACCCACTGGTCCCACTCGCCCACGAGGAAGGAGCAGCATCCCAACCTTCCTGCCCGAGGAACTCCCACTTTAGGCACTTCCAGAGCCTAGAGGGGCTCCAGGAGAGCTGGAGAGGGACTGGGGACAAGGCCTGGAGGGACAGGACACAGGGAATGGCTTCCCAGTGCCAGAGGACAGAGATGGATGGGATATTGGGAACTCTTCCCACTTGGGAGCTGCAGACAGGACAAAGAACAAGGGAATCACAAGCAGCACATTCCTGTTTGGAGTTCAGCTCGTTCCCAAACCACAGCTTCAGCTCCAGTCATTAACAGCATGGAAGGGTTTCTTTAATTCCTTAAGAGTTTTCATCCCAAAACGTGCAGCAGCTGGAGGGGTTTTTCCAAGGAATTAATAAAGGGGAAAAAAAAAAGCCAAAGGACTTTGATCGAAGGCCAAGCAAGGGAAGTTTCAGATCCAAGGTGCAGATTTTGAGACGCTCCGAGTGCAGTAAAACAGGGATCACACGGAAAAATGCTTTGCAGCCTCAACAGAAGGGATTCTGTGGAGCACCCGGGATGTTCTCCCTGTGCTCCGGGATCCATTTCCATACCAAAAGCACTCTGCTACCGACAGATCCACTTGGGCTGTTTCCCACATTCCCAGGATCCCTTAATCCCAACCATACTGACCCGGAGGGTTTGATTTCTGCAATTAAAGTCTTTCCTGGCACTGCCTGGAATGTTTAGAGGAGAAGCAGCCGGTGTGGAAGAGGAACCCCAAGGGTTTAACGCTCCTCTCTCCATACATTTCGTTATTTTGCTTCATTAAATCCTTGGGATGACAAAGTGGGATGGTCAGAGCAGGGAGAACATTCCTACAGAGCACCTTTGGATCCTCCTTAACAGGGACAACAGAAAACTGAGCTTCTTTGAAGGCAATTCCCTGGGATTCTTCCTGCCTTTAACATGATCTCAAGTCTCTCTAAACTGCAAGACATGGAATATTTTCCTTCTCTTAATTACGAGTCACCTCAGCCAGGGAGTGATGCCACCATTCCCAAGGGAAGGCAGGAGACACGGCACCAGGATCACACCTGCCTGGACTGTTGTCCTTACAGGAATATTTAGGGAATAATCACTCGGTCAAGGACCACTCCGATCCGGAACAATCCCCAGCACAGTGGGAAGAGGGGGAGGAGGAGAAGGGAATGGGTTCCGGAGGACTCAGAAGCCTCTCAGCATTAGGAGGGCTACACCCTGGAATTCCTGCATTCCCCATCCCTGGGAAGGTTCATACACACATTGGATGAGGCTTGGAACAACCTGGCATAGTGGAAGGTGTTCCTGTCCATGCCAGGGAGTGGAACTTGGAAATCTTTAAGATCCCTTCCAACCCAAATTGTTCCATCATCCCTGATTTCCATGCAAGAGCTGGCACAGCTTCCCATGTCACCCACCTCATTCCCAAAACGTGGGTTATCCCAGAGGAGAGGCCACCAAACCCCGAGGAACCACCCGACTCCACTCAGGGAAGGAATCCCACCACACACACGGGATTCCCCCAGGAGAAAATTCCCTCCCCAAGCTCTGGGTGATTTCAAAGATCCCCGGGATGTTTTTCCAGGAGATTTCCCGTGGGAATATGACAGACCCCAACCAGCTCACCTGTCCTCCGGCCTCTTGGTCCCGCGCTCGTAGCCCGAGGAGGGAGGGGACAAGGAGTCTCTCCGCCTTTTCCTCTCCTTGCTCTGGCTCTGCCGCTCGGGATCCCGCTCCCGGCTCAGGATGGGATTCTTGGGAGTTGGGGTCTGATCCCGGAGCCCGCCTGGCTCCCTGCCACGGTCAGCTGGGGGGAAAACCAGGGAAAAGGAGGGGATTTTATAATTCAGAGTATTAACAGCTCCCCTCTCTTGAGGAAACGGCCTCAAGTTGTGTAGTGAATGTTTAGGATGGACACTTGGGAAAATTCCTCCCGGGAAGAGCAGTCCAGCCCTGGCACAGGCTGGAGTCCCCATTCCCGCAGGGATTTCAAAGCCCTGTGGATGTGGCACTTGGGGCCATGGTCTGGGGTGGCCTTGGCAGTGCTGGGGGGCGGCTGGATTTGAGGATCTTGGAGGGCTTTTCCAGCCTCAGTGATTCCAGGATTCCTGTTGTCCCACGTCACCGTCAGGGCTCCATCTCCCACCACCCACCGCTCGGATGACGCTCCCTGTTTACAGGAGCTGTTTCCAAGGAGCAAGAACGAAGGCAGGACATCCCTGGACATCCCAGCCTGGGAAATGGTTTCCCGGGAGCAGAGGGATGGGAAAGGTGAGGACGTACCGGTGCTCTCCTTCTCCGCCTGGCTCTTCTTCGGGATGCGATACACCTCCTGTGGGAAAGCCACAGGCAGGGTGAGAATTCCAGCCAGCCCCGAACACAACCCGAATGCCCACGGGGCTGCAGAACCCTCACACAACTCCCGGACTTTAGGGAAACCACCAGAAATTGGATCTGGAAGGCAAGGGCTGGTTTCAGGCTACATGACCCTGGTGCTTTCTATGCATTTCCTCTTCTCCTCTGTGTCTCCTCTGCTCAGCGTTTGGTGTCTCGTGGGTTTGGGTGGAATTAAGGGCTCTGGGCAGAGCTGCAGGACCCACACCGGCCGTCCCACCCGTGGGATACAAAGCCCTGGACCTGCAGCTCTGCTGGAAGAGCAAAGGAATGGTTTTTCCGACTCAAAAACCGGGCCTCTGCACCTCTGCTCGGCCAACCCTGCTGCTCCCACAGGGACTTGGCCCGGGGCTGCACTGTCCTCAAACAGCACCACAGGACACGTCCTCCACCAGCTCCTCTTGTCCCTGTCCTGCTTTTCAAGGCCCTTTTGGATAGCCCTGCATGGACCACAGAGTTGGACTCGTTAATCCCCATGGGACCGTTCCAGCTGGAGATGTTCCACGTTCTGTGCCAGCCTGGACAAAGACATGGTGCTGCTGGGCATCATCTGCTCACCCTTCCCATGGAGCATCCCTGGGTTTCTCCCACTTCCCTCCTCATCAGGACAGGGTACACCACAATCGCAGGATGTTTCCCAGATCCAATCCCATGGGAGGACAAGACCCAGCTCTGAGTAACCCCTTCAACCAGGGACCTACTGAAGCTGCTGAGGTCAGACCCCAACACCCATCACTCCTCCTACAGCAGCAAATTCCACACCCTCTGCCAACCCAGCTCCAGGAGCTGCTGCAGAGCCCAGAGGAGGGACCAGAGATGCTGCAGGGCTGGAGCCCCTCTGCTCTGGAGCCAGGCTGGGAGAGCTGGGGGGTCACCTGGAGAAGAGAAGGCTCCAGGGACACCTGAGAGCCCCTTTTGGTGCCTAAAGGGGCTCCAGGAGAGCTGGAGAGGGACTGGGGACAAGGCCTGGAGGGACAGGACACAGGGAATGGCTTCCCAGTGCCAGAGGGCAGGAATGGATGGGATATTGGGAAGGGATTGCTGGCTGGGAGGGTGGGGAGGGACTGGAATGGATTTCCCAGAGAAGCTGTGGCTGCCCCTGGATCCCTGGGAGTGTCCAAGGCCAGGTTGGAGCACCCTGGGCTGGTGGAAGGTGTCCCTGCCCATGGCAGGGGTGGCACTGGATGGTCCTTAAGTTCCCTTCCAACCCAAACCATCCTGGGATTCTAAGAAGGGGTAAGAAAGGGAAGGAAAGCTGGGAATGAGGATTAAAACTGCCCTGAGATCCAGGTTTCAGCTCCTTGTTAAAGCCCCTGGATTAGGCAGGAACGACTGTTCCCGTGTCCTTTGTTTCTCCCTGCAATTAAGAACTGAGTTTCATCAGCACCTTTCCCCATTCATCTGGATTTTTCATTGGAATATTCTGGCACTCACAGTGTAAATCCCATTTTCCGAGTGATCCTCATGATCCCACAGCCTGTATCCCAAGGTTTTACAGCATTACTGACTCTCCAAGTCCTAGGAACTTGCAATAAAAAGCTCATTTTTGTTTAATTTCAGCTTTTATCAAGCCCTTGCTCTGTTCCCTTCCTGAAGGAATACAGCAATTCCCAAAGATTCCCAGGCATTCCAGGCAGAATGCAAAGAACCAGCAAGAGAAAGGAATTCAAAGCAAACAAACCAACCCCAAACAATCCGAGGGAGAAAATGTGGAGCATCCCTGACAGAACAGCAGCTGCATCCCAAAAGCCACGGCTGAATCCCAAAGGAGATGCTCAGTGTTCTAAAAACAAGGGCTGTGCCGGCATTCCAGCCTTCCCCGGGCAGGATTCAGGGATGTTCCCTAAAAAACCCTTTAATTCAGGGCATGGACGAGGCAAAGAGGGGAAAAAACCACGGAATAAACTGCTCCTGGTTGGGTGTTCCAAGCTTTCCCTCCGCTTCACCCCAGATTTTATAGTGTCCATTTTCCTCATTAATTAACTGGGGGAATTCGTTAGCTGGGAATTAATTAACCGGGGTCTCCACTGGCTCATCAGCAACGTGCCCACCCCCAGCTCTGGATTTCGTGAGAGCCCAGGCTCGTGAATCCCCCTTTTTGGGGGAAAAATCCGCCTCCCCGAGGGCCAAGAAATCCTATTTTCCTTGAAGTGAAATCAAAGGAAGGATCAAAAACCCTTCTGTGGTTTGTTCACGAGGCCAAACCACTTCAAAAGGGCTGCGGAGGGTTAAACCAAAAAGGGCTTTGGGCCAGGATTTGGGGGCTTTGAGAAGGAGTTCTGCCTTGCCGTGGAGCCTGAAAACCCCACGTGGGGTTCCCAGCATCTCCAAAGATGAGAGGCTGTAAAATTGGGTAAAAAAGCCCCTTTTCGGTCGTTCTTGTTTATTGTCATGTTTGCTGTGGGTTAAAAGGCCCCAAATCCAGGCGTTTTTAGCTGGAATGCCAAGAACTGAGGGAGCAGCTCCATGTCTGGGGTGGGAAGGGATGCAGGAAGAGCCTGTAACTACACAGGCTTCACATCTTTCTACATTATAGATAAAATCATGGAATCACGGAACGGTTTGGGTTGGAAAGGACCTTAAAGCTCCTTCGCTCCCACCCCCTGCCATGGACAGGGAACCTTCCACTGCTCCAGGTTGGTCCAAGCCCCACCCAGCCGTAACATACCTATTTATTTCTATTTTTCCACATGATTCCAGAGCTAGGGATGCCAGGGATGGTTTTCCCTCCTGTGGGAAGGAGGTGACCACAGGGGCTGGTTCTGAAGCCCCAAATCCCTCCCTCCTCCCCAGCAAGGGGTTTTCTCTGGTTTTTTCTCTCTTCCTCACATCACCCTCCCAAAAAAATCATTCCCAGAGCAGCACATCCATAAAACCCTTCCCAAGGGGCGTTCCCAGGAGGAAAGGGGTGATGAGGAGCCACCAAGCCACGAGGTGATGATGGAGGAGCAGCTGACCAGCTGAAGGACAACACAGCGGAGGGAAGATAAAGCCCCCCAGCCTTTCCAGCTCCCAACAGGGATCTGTCCCAATAAACAGTAGGATGGGGAGTGGGATATTACCGGGAAAAGGAGGAGGAGAAGGACCACCTTGGCTACGTGGACTTGGGAATCACGGAATTGCTTCTCCTGCCACGCATCACTTCGTGTTCCACACACCATTGGGTGAAGCCATTCCAGGATCCATCCCACCAAAGTGGCCAGTCCCACCCAAGGCCCAGGAAGCCCCAAATCCAAGATCATTTTCAGAGCAGGGAGTGAGCCCCATCCTGTCGGGGAGCGACTCCAGCTCTGCCCGACGGCTCCGGAACCAACGCGCTCCCAAGGGCTCCCGAGCCGCCGGCACGGCCCGGAGCCACGGCACGGAAAAGGAGACACACACAGCGAAGTGACGCGAGCCTGGCACAACCAGAAAGGGGGAAACGGGATCGGGGCTCTCCAGCTGCAAGGACAAGGCACCCCTGGGGTGGGAAAGAGCGGCAGGATGGATTCAAGAGCCAAGGGATGCCGAGGAAGGAAAGGAGGTTGTGCCTCGATGGAACCCTCTCCACAAATCTGTCCCCTCAGATGCCAATTATTCCTGACTTAATGGCTGGAATTGATGGTCTTAGAGGTATTTTCCAAGCTTAAGGACTCCACGATTCCATCCCATGATTCTATGAACTTCTATTGACTTTTGAAGGAACATCACCCAACAGAATCCATCCCCTTCCAGGCTGGACCCTCCTCCTTCCCTTCCTCCCTTCTGCCCCTCTCCTCTCTTCCCTCTGCAGCTCCAGCAGGATCCCAAGGGCTGGAGGAGAGCAAGAGAAAGGACTTAACACCACGACATCCCTGCTTGGAGGCCAAAGAATCCCACCCCAAACAACAGCCTGGCCGCTCCCCAATCCCATTGTTTTCCCAAACTATTTCTCGCTCCAAGTTCCAACAAACTGGAAGATTCCTAACTAAAACACGGGATGTGTGTGCTGGAGAGGGAGCCAGGAACTGCAGGATGGCTTTTCTGGGAAGAGGATGGGCAAGAGGAGCTCCAAGGACTGTCCTACCAAGGTAAGTCAGGATGTGACTTGGAAAGATCATCCCAGGGGACAACAGATCTCGGTTGGCCCGGATCACCCAAGCTCTGCTGTCCCTGTCCAGGCTCAAACGGGCTCCAGGAGATGTTTAGGTTGGATATTGGGAAAATTCCTTCATGGAAAAGGTTGTCCAGCCCTGGTACAGGTGGAGTCCCCATCCCTGGAGGGATTTCAAAGCCCTGTGGACATGGCACTTGGGGGCATGGTCAGTGGTGGCCTTGGCAGTGCTGGGGAACAGCTGGACTCGATGGTCCAAGAAGGCTTATCCAACCTTAACAATTCCCTGATTCCATGATTACGAAGCTCTCGGAGGGGAGTTTTCATGGCCAGGTCAAGGTGACAACAGCCTTGAACTCCAGGTCACTGCGAAACACGAGGCCAGAGGTGCCCAACTAAAACCTTCTAAACCCGAGCTCAGCTCTTCCAAAAGATTTTCCCTAAAATCAAGACCTTCTCTACGTCCTAAGGACACAGCCTGTGGATCCTCAGATCCACAACTCCTCCCTGCCCCTTCCCAGCAGGTGAGAGGCCTCCTCTGCCCACTCAGGGGTGGGAGAGATTCCCAAACCTTGGCCCAAACGTGTCCTCCTGTCCCTCAACCTCAACTACTCAAACCTCAGCCAGCAAAAGGACACTGAGGAAACCTCCCCCAGCGTTGCCCTACGGCTTCAGCTGGTGATTCCAAGAGGGTGGAGCACAGGCTTGGTGGCCACGTGTCACCTCCGCCACGGATCCATCGGCACGGGTGACCCCTGGAGCCTTACCTGAGCGCCGTCCTCGGGCCGGAGCGGGCTAAGGCACCTGGAAGACGCACCAGCCGTGCCCCTGCCGGGCTGTGCCCCGCCGGGAGTGAGTTTTGAGCCCGGGAGAAGCCGTGCGGCGCCTCCCTGGAGAGCGGGACCGGCGCGCACCAGCCCGGGCTGGAAACCCCTCGTGCCGGGGATGGGAGTGTGTGCGTGTGGGTTGTGTGTGGTGCCGGGTGTGTGGGAACGGCCAGCGGAGCCCTGGGAGGACTTACAAGTCCTGTGCGTAGAGGTAGAGAAGAAAAGAGCTCACTTAATCCTTTCATGCCAGGAGTCGGGATTTCCCCGGAGCGACGTCCATTGCCGGCAATGGACGCACCAAAATAACGTCGGCATCCCCGAGTTAACCACCTCTGTCCTCCTTGCACCTATCACACTGCTCATGCATCAGCTTCCCAACCAGCGTCCCGGTTCTTCACGCTAGGGCCTCTCCCTTCTTCCACACGGGCTTGAGGAAAGGAGACACATGGGGAGCTCCAGGCTGCCCTGAGAAGCTGGATGGAAACGGTGGAAATTACAAGGGGATCATCAGCAAGACTGGAGAGGACGTTTCAGACCCTCCCACCCCGCCCCAGCCAATGGCAGATGTTCCACCACTCCAAAAAGAAAAAAAACAGCTTTTGAAAAGCTTGGATGTGCTGGAAAAGGCACCGAGGGGTGAGTTATCCATCCCCATTCCACCTAAAGTGCTTCCAGCTTGGCCTTGTCTTTTAGACATCGGCCACCTCCAGGTGGCACCCGGATCCCAGCAGGTGAGAGGTGGACAGAAGCAGTTAACTCTTAGAGCCAAAAATCCAGAACAAGCATCCATTTACAGGCAAAATCCAGGACAGAACAAATTCCCAGCTCGCGGATTCCCTACCAATGATTTATGGGAGAGAAAGGAGTCGCCGCAGCCCGGCTCAGGATTCTGCTCCTTTTTGGGGTGCATTTGCCGGGACTATTAAAGCTCAGGAGGTCCAACCCCATCCCTACCACCAGACCAGCACTACAACGACCTGAGCTCAATTAAATACACGTGGAGGACGTGAAGCCACATTTAAATGGGAACTGGGAACGTGTCGGGATTCCACCGCCTCCAGCAAAGCCCCGAAGATGGCAAGGCTGAGCTTTCCCAGGCTCAAGGAAAATCCCAATCTTGGGATTAAACGACACCGTCAGGTCAAATTTGGTCTCAAACCAACGTTCTGGAGGAGTTTGGGCAAAATTCCCACATTTATTAGTGGGTTTTAACAGTTTTTCTGTGCTGTTCTGGAAAACAGCTGGTCCCAAAAACTGAGACTGGACACCCAAAACAAGCTGAAGTAGGACCAAAGCTCAACTTCACTTTAAAACAGGTTGGATTGGCTGATCTTGGACGTCTTTTCCAACCGTAACAATTCCCTCGGCAACGGATGGAAAAGGATTTTTCCTAATTTATCCACAAATCCAACCTGACGGTGTCACTTCCATGAGAAAACCACAGGAATGTGAAGAGTATATAAATCAAAATGCAGGAAATTACCAGATCCACTCGGAAAAAAGGGAAGGAAAGAACCAAAGCACAACCCAACTCCTCTACAGGGACATGTCTGGGTCCTCTCACTTCCCCCACTGAGATTCAGGACACAAGTGACGGTGCCCAAAATGCCCCAGAGTCTCTGATTCTCCCAAAAAGTCCAGATGAAGGTCTTCTGAAGATCCCTCCCTTTGTAAGTCCTGATGGTGGCAGCTCCAGAGCAGAGGTTCAGGAGCTCAGAGCTCCAGAGGTCCCCTCCCCCTGCGCTGCACAATTAACACCCATCGCTTCAATTAACCTCATTAAATCAATCCTCGTTATCAGACTCGATGGGCAAATCAACTCTTTGGCTCTCTGATGCTTCATCTGCTGCTTAAACTGCCTGCCACAATTAAAAGGGGGCTGATGGTTCATCAAGAGAAGGGCAGGAGACCCTCCAAGGCCCGTTCCGACACCGCAAGGGCGGCGGCGCCTCCGACCCCTGCGGGATCCTCAGCACTCACTGCTGTTACACTTCCTCAAGAGGCCCCCACCCCTCCTGCTCTTGGATGGAAGCAATAGAAGATAAAACATGGAATACAATCCTACAGAAGCAGCAGGTGGGTGAAGAGTTTCCAAAGATCTAAAGAAAGTCAGGAAAGGACGGAAGCGCCGAGAGGTGACCTAGGTCCATAGAGCCATGGAATAGTTGGGATGGAAGGGACCTGAAGGATCATCCAGTGTCACCCCTTCCACCAGCCCAGGGTGCTCCAACCTGGCCTTGGACACTCTGAGGGCTGGGGCAGCCACAGCTTCTCTGCCTAACCTGTGCCAGGACCTGCCCACCCTCCCAGCCAGGAATTCCTTCCCAATATCCCAGCTAATCCCTCAGCTTCTAGTTTAAAACTGTTGCTAGAACGCCATCCTAAAAGCTGTTGGCTGAACATGAAGTGGCCAAGTTGGCCACCTCCAGGACAGGGACACAATTCCAGAGGACAGAGGAGCCACCAAACCCTTCTCTTGAAGAGGTTTCTGCTTGAGGAAGACCCTGATGGGAATGAAACCACCCAAGTCTCAAAAAACACCCCCAATCTGGGTGTTTCCCCGATCCAAACACCACCTGCAAACACCCAGAGGTGGCCCCGGCACGGCCTTCAAGAGAACACACGTGGCCAAGAGACCCTTCTCTGGAGGCTCCACACCTTGCAGATGGAAGGGAGATGGGAACAGGGCAGGAAACGCTGACAATGTTGGGATAACGGATTCAGAGAATCCCAGAATGGTTCAGGTTGGGAGGGACCTTAAGGATCATCACATTCTACCTCCTGCCACTGTCCCAGGTCGCTCCAAGCCCTGTCCAACCTGGCCTTGGACACTTCCAGGGATGGGGCATTTACAAGTAGCCTTGAACACTTCCAGGGATGGAATTTAGGATAACAGTCCATCCATTCATTTCGACATTGAGGGATTTGGCCACTTCCCCCCCAAAATGCTCGTGGTGTTGTCTCCAGCCTCCTTTCCTGCTGGGAGGAGAAGGGAATCCCAATCCCTCAGAGCTGCCCTTCCCAGAACAGCCTCAGAAATAACGGGACAACCGAGGTGTCTTTGTGTTCCCAAACCAAACTATCTCCCAATTTCGGCACCCAACACATCACCACCTGGAATTCTACTGCAAGTGCCACGCTGAGCGAGCAGAGGATCTACATAGAAAGCACTTCTGGTGTAGAAACGGCAATTTGAGTTGCCGAACACTCGGGGAAAGACAAAACCTTCACCCCACGTGCACCAAACCACCAAAACTCTGCATTCCCCTCGAGAAGAGGTGCTGGAGCCAGAGGTGCCTCTTACCTTGAGCTCCTTCCAGCTGTCGAGCAGCCTGGTGGCCAAGTCGCTCACATCCACCATTTTATCCGTCTGTTCCTGGCTCCTCTCGCTCTCCACGTCGGAAACACCCTCCTCCTCATCCTGGGACGGCGTCTCCATCGCGATGGGCTCTTCCAGCTTCGCCCCGTTGCTCTCCTTGGCCTCAGCCTCCTGCTCAGCCTCCAGCTCGCCAGGCTGGGCTTTGCTGCTCTCCACCGGTGTCTCCACAGCAGCTTTGATGTCCTGCTGCTGCTGCTGCTGCTCCTCCGGCCCCTCCACGGGCGTTCCCTCCAGCTGGTCCAGGTCTTCCTTGCCCTCCTTGCCTTCCAGCTCGCTGGTGGTGTCCGAGATGGCGCTGTCCATGCTGTTCTCGCTGATGATCTTCAGCCTGCGGAACACCAGCTTCTTGGGGGTGTCGGCGTCGCCCTCGGCGCCGTGCTTGGCCGCCAGCTCGGGCGTGTTGAGGGGCGTGTGGGCGCGGGACGTGTTCTCGCTGGAGTAGCCGTCGCCCTCGCTGAGCTGCGGCACCGCCGTCTTCGTCTGCGCCCAGCGCTGGATGACGGGCAGCACTTTGCTCTCCTCCAGCATGTTCTTGGTAGGGATGGGCAGGAGCTCCAGGGTCTTCATGATCTGATGGCGAAGGCAAGAGGGACATTGTTAAAGCCATCGGGATTCAAAGCTCTGTCCAACCTGGAATTATTTCCTTTCTCCGTAATAATTAACTCCGAAGTATCAGGATTATCACAGAATCCCAGAACGGGCTGGATTGGATGGATCTGAAAGACCATCTTGTTCCAAGCCCTGGTTAGAACTTCCCACTAGCCCAGGTGGCTCCAAGCCCCGTCCAACCTGGCCTTGGGCACTTCCAAGGGATGGGGCAGCCACAGCTTCCCTGGGAAATCTATTCCAGTCCCTCCCCACCCTTCCAGGGAAGAATTTCATCCTGATATCCAATGCAACATCTCAAGATCCAATCTGATCTATCCAGTGATGGCCACAGGACATGGGTGGGGGGTCCAGGAAGAGTCTGTTCATTGGAAGAGGCTGCCCAGGGAGGGTTGGAGTGCCCAGCCCTGGAGGTGCCCAAGGCAGGACTGGCCGTGGCACTGAGTGCTCTGGGCTGGGGACAAGGTGGGCATCGGGCACAGGGTGGGCTCCGTGGGCTGGCAGGGCTTTTCCAGCCGTTCAGGGATGGAGCAGCCACAGCTCCTCTGGCTCCAATGACCTGGATTTTAAAATGACCTGGATTTTAAGGAATCCGGCCCATCCACAATCCCCCAGAGCCGAGTAGCGTGCCCAGGTGCCCGGAGAGCAGGGACAAAGCCCTGGGGGAGCAGCTCCGGGTTCGAGGTCAACGAGGTTGAGGGCTTGAATCCGTTCCATGGGAGAAACTGAGTCTGATCCCGACCTGACTCCAAAGCCAGAGCTCCAGGGTGAGTTGGAGCTGCCATGTGTGTCATGGAATGAGGAGGGCAGGGACTGGATGTACAGAATTCCACACCTGAGGCTCCCGTGGAGCAAGTTCAACATGTCTAAAGTTGGCACGGATCCCACCTATCCCAAAAAACCAAATCACAGCAGTCACAGACTCAGAATGGTTTGGGCTGGAAGGGACCTTAAGGATCATCCAGTTCCACCCTTGTCACAGGCAGGGACACCTCCCACTGTCCCAAGCCCTCTCTGAACTGCCCAGAACCTTCTTATAGAATCACCTTTAAGAAAAGAACTTACAGATGGCTTTTGCCATACACTCCCAAATTCCTTAAGGAAAACTGAAACATTCCAGTCCCACTTCACACCACCACTAGCTGCAGTTCCCTGTGCTTTAGCACAGAACGAACAGCGACGGCGACAGCCCTCAAGTCTGGCTTACGAAATCCAGCTCAGGAATCCGAAACAGCCACAGGAGCAAATTCCTTCCAGTGATTAAGGATGTGCCTGAGGGCAGAAGTTCCAGGGCTGGAGCTCCCAGGTACCTGAGTTTGTTTCCATGGACACTTGGCATAAATTTGTACTTCAAAACACAAAAGGAAAATAAAATCCTCGTGACCCTGAGCTGCTGAAACCCTTCTCCATGGAAAGGGTTCTCCACCCCTGGCACAGGCTGGACCTCCCATTCCTGGAGGGACTGAAAAGCCCTGTGGATGTGGCACTTGGGGACATGGTCAGCGGTGGCCTGGGCAGTGCTGGGGAAGGGTTGGGCTGGATCTTAAAGGGCTTTTCCCACCTCAGAGGTTCCGTGAAAGCTTCAAAGCCCCGGCAATGACTGACCTCCAGCTGCAGCTTCAGGTTGTTGGCGGTGCTGCCTCTGCCGTCGCCCAGCTCCGTCATCCAAATCCAGAGCAGGGACAGGCCGTGGCACTCCAGGAACGACTTCAGGCACGACTGGGAGTGCGTGTTCTGCACGAGCCAGAGGGACAGAGAGTCCGTGGGAACGTCGGAGTCTCCCGGGAAAAACCCTTCCACGGGATAACATCACAAACTGCTCCACTGGGATCATGGAACCCACTGAGGAGCCAGAACTCAGGACATGGGCAGGTCCAGTTGGGATCATGGAACCCACTGGGGAGCCAGAACTTGGTACTAGGGCAGGTCCAGTTGGGATCATGGAACCCACTGGGGAGCCAGAACTTGGTACTAGGGCAGGTCCAGTTGGGATCATGGAACCCACTGGGGAGCCAGAACTTGGTACTAGGGCAGGTCCAGTTGGGATCATGGAACCCACTGGGGAGCCAGAACTCAGGACATGGGCAGGTCCAGTTGGGATCACGGAACCCACCGAGGAGCCAGAACTCGGCACCGGGGCAGGTCCAACCTAATTTAGGTGGCCGGAACTGCTGGATTTGGAGCAGGAACACAAACAGCAGGACCACTGTAACCATTATCTGGGGAATAAAACTCCAGGCTAACGGATAGTGGAGCCGCTGGGCCGGGCTTGGGATGCAGGACCAAGGGCAAGCCCCCCCTCCTTCCCTAGGGATGTGGCTTTCCCAGGACACCCCCGCCCCTGCCAGGCCGCTCCTCACCTGGATGAGCTTGAGGCAGGTGAGTTTCTGCTCCAGGGTCTCGATGCGCACCATGAGGCGGGACAGGCTCAGCACCTGGATTTTGTCGGACAGGCCCTCGCCGTTCTCCAGCAGCGCCTCCAGCTCCCCGTCCACCTGCCCGGGGCACAGGGAAGCCCCTGAGGCCGGGCCATTCCCCACGGGATGGAATTCCTGCCTCCCAATCCCAGGCTCCCCAAGGAATGGCACAGTTGGGCTCTACAGACCCAGCGCTGCCCGGAGGGAATTCCAGGGGGTTGCGGGGAAACGCTCCCAAAAATGAGTTTATCTTTCTATGCCAGAAGACAGATTTGCACTGAGAAATCCTCCTTAAACCCAGATCGAATATCCTCCCTCCTGACCCTTGGGAACTGAATGAATTCTTTTTAAATTATCCTTAATTGTAGATCAGATTCACTTCTTTATAAGCTGTAGAAATTCTTTATAAATTACCTTTAACTGCAGCTCAAATTCACTTCTTTCTAATCTTCAGGAATTGTATACATTCTTTATAAATTATCTTTAATTGCAAATAAAATTTACTTCTTTATAATCTCTGTTCATCCAGAAAAATCCCCTTCCATGTGAACATTTTTCATTATTTAGTCCCTAATTAGTGTTTTAAAACCACTTCTATTTATACAACACATAATAATATATAAGCGTGTATTTATAGTATATTTCTGTGTTATGCTTGTGTTATATTTATTACATTTATATATTTATGTATCAAAATTAAATGCAGTAATAATAATTTATTTCTTGGCTTCCCTCACTCCCTGATCCAGCAAATAAAACCAAAACTGTCCATTGAAATGGAGCTTCTCCCAAGGAACTGGGAACGAGCCTTATCCCTGGGAGCAGAGCTTGGCACCTCCAAGGACAGAGGAACGACAACCTGGAGGAACCGAGGAAGGTTCCTGCCGGAGTTTTCACCCCAAGCCCCCTTTGGAGTGCCCTGCTCTGGGTTCTCCACTTTCCCCACACCACGGGAGCCCAGCCCTGCAATTCCAGGCGTGGCCTTTAAGCCAAAGGAATTAGAGACTCAAATTCCACCCGTAAATGGCAAAACTCTGCCCTTTCAGCTGCCAGATTTCAGGAACATCCCAAACCCTGAAGCCAACGCTGCTCATCCTTCACTGGTGGTTAAAAATCATGGAAAACAAACCAAAGTGTTAAAACCACGTGGAATTTTGTGGATTTCAGTTATGGATGAGCAGATCCTGGACCTGTGGAAGCCCCTCTCCGGTGGGACTTCGGGATAAATAACCCAGTGAAAGGAAATATGGATTTCATTAAAGATCCAAGAAAACCTCCGAGTTTATGGATCTCACTAAAGATTCGAGAAAACCTGCGAGTTTATGGATTAACTGAAGATCCAAGAAAACCTCCAAGTTTATGGATTTCACTAAAGATCCAAGAAAAACTCCAAGTTTATGGATTTCAAACAAGATCCAAGAAAACCTCCAAGTTTATGGATTAACTGAAGACCCAAGAAAACCTCCGAGTTTATGGATTTAACTCTCCAAGTTTATGGATTTAACCAAAGACCCAAGAAAACCTCCCGGTGCTGGGGAGCCTCATGAAATAAAACCCTCGAAGCTGGAAAAGACCTCCAAGATCCTCCAGTCCAAGTTCAGCTGGCACGTCCATGGGGCAGCCTGACCCCGGAGCCCCTCGGGGACCGGGCGACAGGACGGGAGCCAACGGCCTCAAGCTGCGCCAGGGCGGGTCCAAGTTGGATCGTGGGGCAAACCCCTCACGGAAAGGGCTGTCCAGAACGGACTCCCCATTCCCGGTGGGATTTAGTGTGGACGTGGCACTCGGGGACCGGACGATCTGGAGGGTTTCCCAAGCCCAGCCAGCCCAGGAGGTGGCGACTCACCGAGTCCTTCTTGCGGGAGCGCTCCTTCTTCATCTTGCCGCCGGCGGCGCGGATGCTCACGCGGTTCTCGCCGCCCAGGAAGCCCCGGCAGTTGGAGGAGCCGCAGAAACATTTCTGAGCCTCTTTGCTGCGGGGACACGAAACTCTCCTCGATCCCAGCCCACCTCCAGCCCCGGAGGGTTTTCCACCCGTGTCTCGGGGAGGAACAGGGATGGCAGAGCCTCTCGGGCCATTGGGAAGTCAAACCCAGCCTTTATTCCTCCCGTAATTCCCGGGATCCCGTGTTTTCTCGGCTGGGAAACAAAGCCTGGGGCAATTCCAGGCCGAGGTCCAAGAACCAGAAAGGAAAAGGTGGAGCTGCTGGGTCTGAAAACTTCTTATCCCACACGGAAATCAACACAGACCTTTTCCTAAGGAATCTATAACCAGGATTGCGTATCCATGGAAAAGGCTTCCATTTTAGAGCATTTTGCAGCTCAAAACTCCATAAAATACAGAGAATAAGGAATGACCTGAGGATTCAGGGAAGCAGCAACACTCACATGGAATTCTTTTTACATGGATATACAGCCATGGATAATAAATCAGTATAAATAGAATTAATTATATAAATTCATATAAAATATATTAATATATTATCTATAAATCAATAATTACAAATCTAAATCTAATAACTTCTCTTCAGGCAGTATTTCTCCCAAACTTCTGTAATTCCTGCTTGGAATACCACCCATTTTAAACTACATTCCACAACTCCTTGGGAAAAGAGAATCCCCTGGAGGAACAGCACAAGAAGAAAGAACAAGGAAAGCTCAACTCCAGGATCTTCCAGGAAGGAGGAATCGTTTTAAAAGGCAACTAAAAATTCCTTGCCGATTTTCCTCCTTCCAGGAAGAGCCTGAAGAAGGATCCAGAGGGAAAAGGAAGGGATGATCCTTAAGCTTTACTCCACCATACAGCTGGAGAAACAGTCAAACAGGAATATCAGGCTCAGGTTTAGGCAAATCCCAGGCCAGGAAAATGGGATGTGTTATCCCTGAGGGTTTTACAGCTCCTCAGGCACTGGCAAACCATCAGAGAGGGCCGGGAGGGGGAAAAGAGGAATTCCTGCGGAATACTGCAGAGTCTGGAGCTTGGCTGGCCCTGGTTACTCCCCGGCAGGGCAGGGAATTCTCTGGGAAGCGTCCGGGGCAGGGCCGTACCCGTATCTCTGNCCAAGAAAACCTCCAAGTTTATGGATTTCACTAAAGATCCCAAGAAAACCTCAAGTTTATGGATTTCAAACAAGACCCAAGAAAACCTCCGAGTTTATGGATTTAACTCTCCAAGTTTATGGATTTAACCAAAGACCCAAGAAAACCTCCCGGTGCTGGGGAGCCTCATGAAATAAAACCCTCGAAGCTGGAAAAGACCTCCAAGATCCTCCAGTCCAAGTTCAGCTGGCACGTCCATGGGGCAGCCTGACCCCGGAGCCCCTCGGGGACCGGGCGACAGGACGGGAGCCAACGGCCTCAAGCTGCGCCAGGGCGGGTCCAAGTTGGATCGTGGGGCAAACCCCTCACGGAAAGGGCTGTCCAGAACGGACTCCCCATTCCCGGTGGGATTTAGTGTGGACGTGGCACTCGGGGACCGGACGATCTGGAGGGTTTCCCAAGCCCAGCCAGCCCAGGAGGTGGCGACTCACCGAGTCCTTCTTGCGGGAGCGCTCCTTCTTCATCTTGCCGCCGGCGGCGCGGATGCTCACGCGGTTCTCGCCGCCCAGGAAGCCCCGGCAGTTGGAGGAGCCGCAGAAACATTTCTGAGCCTCTTTGCTGCGGGGACACGAAACTCTCCTCGATCCCAGCCCACCTCCAGCCCCGGAGGGTTTTCCACCCGTGTCTCGGGGAGGAACAGGGATGGCAGAGCCTCTCGGGCCATTGGGAAGTCAAACCCAGCCTTTATTCCTCCCGTAATTCCCGGGATCCCGTGTTTTCTCGGCTGGGAAACAAAGCCTGGGGCAATTCCAGGCCGAGGTCCAAGAACCAGAAAGGAAAAGGTGGAGCTGCTGGGTCTGAAAACTTCTTATCCCACACGGAAATCAACACAGACCTTTTCCTAAGGAATCTATAACCAGGATTGCGTATCCATGGAAAAGGCTTCCATTTTAGAGCATTTTGCAGCTCAAAACTCCATAAAATACAGAGAATAAGGAATGACCTGAGGATTCAGGGAAGCAGCAACACTCACATGGAATTCTTTTTACATGGATATACAGCCATGGATAATAAATCAGTATAAATAGAATTAATTATATAAATTCATATAAAATATATTAATATATTATCTATAAATCAATAATTACAAATCTAAATCTAATAACTTCTCTTCAGGCAGTATTTCTCCCAAACTTCTGTAATTCCTGCTTGGAATACCACCCATTTTAAACTACATTCCACAACTCCTTGGGAAAAGAGAATCCCCTGGAGGAACAGCACAAGAAGAAAGAACAAGGAAAGCTCAACTCCAGGATCTTCCAGGAAGGAGGAATCGTTTTAAAAGGCAACTAAAAATTCCTTGCCGATTTTCCTCCTTCCAGGAAGAGCCTGAAGAAGGATCCAGAGGGAAAAGGAAGGGATGATCCTTAAGCTTTACTCCACCATACAGCTGGAGAAACAGTCAAACAGGAATATCAGGCTCAGGTTTAGGCAAATCCCAGGCCAGGAAAATGGGATGTGTTATCCCTGAGGGTTTTACAGCTCCTCAGGCACTGGCAAACCATCAGAGAGGGCCGGGAGGGGGAAAAGAGGAATTCCTGCGGAATACTGCAGAGTCTGGAGCTTGGCTGGCCCTGGTTACTCCCCGGCAGGGCAGGGAATTCTCTGGGAAGCGTCCGGGGCAGGGCCGTACCCGTATCTCTGGAACTGGTAATCGAAGGTGAGCTCCGAGCCCGACGGCACCAGCTTGGTGGTGAAAAACCCAACGCGGAGCTGCCCGTTCACCGTCCACTGGGGAGAGATGGGAATGCCAGAGTCACCAGAGCCCAAAGAGCAGGATCTGCTCCCCAGCCACCACCCCAAGCCCCGCCACCGCCCGGAAAACGCCCTCCCCGGACACCCCAGGGGGCCCAAAATCACGAGCCACGAAGGGCACGTGGGAACGGGACGCGGGTCTTCACCTTCTGGGTCTCACAGTTGGGCTCACAGCTGTGGTTC
Source organism: Sclerurus mexicanus (assembly GCA_013396755.1). Classification (NCBI taxonomy): domain Eukaryota; kingdom Metazoa; phylum Chordata; class Aves; order Passeriformes; family Furnariidae; genus Sclerurus; species Sclerurus mexicanus. Next base: position 76,969 of record VWZF01001184.1, read on the forward strand.
ATGAAGCGCGAGCAGTTCCCCTTCTGGGTGGCGTCGATGATCTGGGAAGGAAGAAGAAATCCAAGGAAAACAGGGTCACTGCCGGGAAGAGGAAGCGGAACGGCTACAACCACACCCCAGGGAGGGATCGTCGCTTCTGGCTGCTCTTTATCTGGGCTGGAGAACGGGGTTTGTGAGGATTTTATTGGGATTTAATGCCCCCCAAAAGGAGCACTGAGGAACACGGCTCTTCGTTTTCCTTGCAGAGTTCTCCAGCTGGATGGCAATCCCAGATGTGGAACGTCCCTGACCCCTGGATAAGCAGCATAAGAGATTTTGGGAAGATCTTTGCCACATGCATCGTACTCCAAGGGAAAAGTCATCTCCTGGATGGCTCCCAGCTATAAAAAACCCCACAGGTTCATTTCATGACTGAAACCACCCCTTTGGGTCCTCTGTTATCATAGAAGGAACCCAAAGTTGCTTATTGGGGGGAAAAAAGAGGAAAAAAAGGGNAAAATAACAGTGATAAAAAAAAAAAAAGAGGAAAAAGTGGAGGGAAAAAAAGAGCATTTTTAGCTCCTTTAGTCCCAAACTGCCCAGACCTGGAAAGTCCTGCCAAGCAGAATATGAGACTAAATTCCTGCTTTTCCACACTGTCCTCAGCCAGGGAGGGCCCAAGGAGCAACTCCACAGCCTCCGGAGCTGAAGTGACGACAAATAATTAGGAATATCCCATCCATGGATATTCCAATATCAATCCTGCCCCAAGGGACTTCGGCACCTAAAAATATCCCAGTTTAATGGGGTTAAATGGAAGAGGAAACGGGGTTTCTTGGTGGGCTTGGAGCACCTCCCTAAGGACACAGTTTCTCCCCCTCACAGAGAAGGGATGATCCATCCCTTCCTTTGGAATGACCATTTCTCCTCCCTAAGGACACTGGGATACAGCTGAGCTGCTGGAATTTTGTTGGAACAGGTCAGAACTGAGCAATGGGTTAAAAAAATAAGGCACAGGTAATTCCTTTCCTTAGGAAAACATGTCTAATGGATTCCAGACGTGGCTCCACGGATCCCAAGGAGGTGGTGCTGTCCCTCAAGCCCAGGAAGGCTCTCCCAAGGCCAAGCCCAGCAATCCCTGTCTCACCTCATCATTCTTCAGGGCCATGAAATAGTAGTGGATGTTCTTGTTCCGGGCATATTCCTTCACCCGAGCCTTGAATTCCTTGTGATCCAGCACTTCTCCGCAGTATTCCAGGACAAAAGTGTTGCTGCAAGAGGGAAAACCACCACTTTGGTAGGGAAGAAACACCAAAAAATGCAAAGCAGCCAACAGAGGAGAATGGACATGACTGGACCGTGTGCTCCTCTGACACCATGGAGAAGGACAGGGAAGATGGAGACAGATCAATCCCGTGGGAATTCCATGGGAAGACTGCTGGAAAACCGGGAAAAGCAACACTGGAGTGGGAGATCTAACAGGTGGATGATGAAGAAGGACACCCAGCAGGGACAAGGAGAAGCTGGAAGAACCTCAGCAAACCTTCTGTCGGTGGAACCAAGAAGCCCCAGGCCACGCTTGTCCCTTCAGGAGGGAGCAAAGGAGCGGGAAAGGGCCGCGGGAAGCGCTTACGATGGCAGGTCTTTGGCAGCTCTGAGGCCCCAGCCCTTCTTCTCGGTGAGGATCACCTCCACATCCGCGTGCTGCTTCTTCTGGAAGCGCCTGTTGGAGCAGTAGTCGCCGTTGGGGCACCGGGAAGAGCTGCGGGAAGGAGAGGGAGAAAGTCAATTCCCAGCGGGACAACGGCCACAACAGGAACGGCTCAGATGGGAAACGGATCCCAAGGAATCGTCATGAATTCCCGGTGAAACCTTGGAATGTGTTTTGCTGTAAAAAGCACGGCCATGTGAGTGTCAGTTCAAATGGAGATAATTCATTTCTGGAATTTTTGGAATGCCATCCCACTGTACTTCCACGTCAGACCATCAAAACGGGATGAACTGGGATCTTCCTCCTCCAAGATATTCCCTGTCTGGGCTATGAGACGAAAACAAAGGGTGGGATTCTGGAACGTCATTCCAACCCTTCCCCCCACCACTGGTGACAATCTTGATGCCCAGGAGGAATCCCACCAAACTCCTGCTCCTGGCCTCCAGCTCCCATGGAGCACCAACCCTTCCAGGAGGGAAAGGGAGTGAACAGCCCCGGGCTGGGGAGGCTCTGGGAAGAGGAGATGCAGGAGGTTGGGACGCCTGAGCTCCTGCAGGTCATCTGAAGGCTGAAATCATGGAGTCACGGAATGCTTGGGGTTGGAAGGGACTTTAAGGACCATCCAGCTCCAACCCCCTGCCACAGACAGGGACACCTTCCACTAGCCCAGGTTGTCCACTGGCCTTGGACACTCCCAGGGACGGGGCGACCACAGCTCCTCTGGGCAGTGCTGGGCCACCTCCAGTGGTCACTCCGTGCCAGCAGTGCCACTTCCCAGGAATTCCTGGTTCACTTTAGGGATTTCCAGCCCACGGAACCCCCCTCACCACTCGATCATGAGCAGGCGGTTGAGACAATCCTCTCCACAGGCCACCTCGCCCTGCGCCCGCTCCTCCTTGGACAGGGGCGGGCACTCGCACAGCATCCGCTTGATGTCCCGGTGGGATTTGTTCTTCTTCCTACGGAAGACAAGTCACGGGAAGCCAAGGTGAGACAGCAGCCAGCTGGGGAAATTCCTCCTCAGTCCTTCTTGGAGGACATGGATTTCCCCTCCAGCAATGGGATGATGACCTTGGGACAACCACAGAAGGTACAGGGGTAACCGAGGACACTCGGCTTGTTTTGAGGGGCAGGTGAGGACTGTGGGATCACAGAAGATGATTTCCCAAAAGGAACTGCCGGGATATTTAACTTTTTCCCCTCTCCTCAATTGGGGGGGTTTAGTGACTTCAACCTGTTTTCTGATGAAACAGAGAAAATGAGAGCTACAAGAAAAGCAGCACAGGAAAGGCACCCCCTAATTAATATTTTAGTTCCCCGAGCTGATCTGGGAATGCTTTGGAGCGTGGATCCCAGAAAAGCAAAAAAAAGGCATTAAAAAAAAAAGCGGGATTTCAAATTATGGTTCTTAAGAGTGAAAAAAACTCATCTGAGGTGACAAAAAAATGACCCGGAAGGAACAAAATCCTCTGGAAACGGGTGTTGTGTTTCCAAAAGCTTTCCCACACCTGGAGAGAATTCCCGGTGCCGTCAGAGAGGGAGCTGGTGTTTGGGACACTGAACAGGCAGGATGTGAATGAAACAATCCATCAACCCACCAACCTTCCGCTCACACCCTCCCATTTTCCAAGGCTCCCCATCACCTGGGAATGTCTGGGCCCAACTGGGGGATTCTCCTTAGAAGGGATCCAGGGGGGTTAGACACTTGCCCAGTGTTGTCTGCCCGACATCGACCAGACGTAGGGAACGTAAAATCCTTCCCCTCCCTCCAAATTATGCCAACTTGGCCATAAAAGAACCAACTACCACGGAAGCAAAGGGAAGTGAAAATCCCAGAACTGCTCCAGGAAGAAACCCAAGGCTGAAAGAACCCGTTACCTCTCGGTCAGGTAGACGTTCTCCTCGATGAGGTCGAAGTAGCACGGCATCTTCCCCTGCTTGGCAAACTCCTTCCAGCGCTGGGGGTCTCGGAAGTCGTCCATGATGCACGGCCGGCCCACCATGGAGGAATCCTGCGGCGCCGGCTCCGCCTGCTCCGCCTCCGCCTTCCCCTTCCTCTTCTCCCGCGAGTCCACGTCGCTCTCCGAGTCGCTCTCCACCTCCGGCCGTCTTTTCTTTGGTGGCCCTCGTTCCTTGGCGTCGTTTTTTTCCAGCGCCTTCCCCTCCTCCTTCTTCTCGGCGCCAGGCACCGGCTCTTTGGTGGAATTGCTGCTGATCTCGTGTGCCTGCACCGAGCCTTTGTCCTTCTGCGCGGCCAGCTGGGATTTGCTGGAGGGGCTGGGAAAGCGCGGCTTGCACTCGCCATCCCAACGCTCGTCCTCTTCGTACTCCTCGTGGTCTTCCGTCAGGGAATCCGGCACCTGCCCCTGGATCCGTTCGTAGCTGACCACGGAGGGCCTGCCGGCAGACCTCGCGTCCCAGTAACCGTTGCCTTGCCAGTAATTCTGGGAGGCGCCGTAGGCTCCGGAGCCCGGCTGGTACACGTACCCCGAGTACATCCCGAAGCTGCTGTCCGGCTGCTGGTACGTGCTGCTGGGCTTCTCCGTCTGGGGGAAGTCCCAGCCCAGGGCGCTCATCTCCTCCGGCGTTTGGAAACCATCCAGCCGGGAATAGTCCCCGAGGCCAGACTGGTTGAGCCCCGCCTGCCCCTGCCGACTGTCCGGCTTGGAAGAGCTCATCTGGTGTTGGGATACGTCGGTGCCTTCAAAACTCTCCGGAAGACAAAACGGCTGCTCGTCCGGCCGGACCACGGGCCTTCCCATGGCCACCATCTCCGCCAGCATCATCCTCTCCTCGGCCCCGGCTTTGCCGCGGGAATCCGCCATCAGATCCGCCTGGCTCGTGCTGTCCACGCCGTCGCTCTGCGCCTGGCACGGGTCCGCCCGCAGCTCCTCCGCCTCCTTCCTGCTCAGCTCCGTGGAAGTCGCCGGGCTCTTCTCCATCCCTCTGGGAGAACTCCTGCTCTCCGCCTGGGAGCCGCCTTTGCTCTCCGACCTCTCGTCGTAGTAGGGTCTGCTGGGCTCGGGCCGCTCGTCGTCCCAGTGCTCGGAGAAGCGCCGGTTGCCTTGGCTGCTCCGGGAGGAGCCCAGGCTGTTCTCCTCCAGGGCTATGGTGGAGTTCTTGGGAACCACCACGACGGATTGCAGCCGCTTCCGTGGCGTGCCGTCGTCGGAATCCGAGTCGTCCGTGTCGCTGTCGTCGCTGCCGCCCTCGCTGTCGCTCTCGCCCGTGTCGGAGTAATCGTCGTGCCCGGCGGGAATGAATTCCACGGCGTTGCCGCTGCTGTCACACGTCGGGGCCTGAGTCAGCGTCTCCGTGTCCTCTGCCGTGATGACGACATCGGAAGAGGGATACAGGATGTCCGGAACAGCCGAAGCCACCAAGGGCTCGTTTGCCTCGTCCCTCTCGGCCGACACGCCAGGACTCTGAACCCTCAGCTCCTCCAGTTCAGCTCCCTCAGTGGAAACAGCGCTCTCCTCCACGACCTGCCTGCTGCGCTGCTCCAGCGGCACTTCCGAATAGTAGGAATGTTCATCTTGGAACGCCTGCTTGCTTTTGGATGAACCAAGGTCAACGTGCTGAGCACCCAACTCCAGCATCTCTTCAGCTTCCGAATGCCGCAGCAGCTCCCGGTGCCCAGGTGGCGGTGGCACGTCCCATTTGGAAGAGACGCTTTCCTCCGGCACGGGATGGTCCGACACAAGCCGCTGGGAACAGCCATCCTGGGAGGAATCCCTGCTCGAGCTCTCCACTGCCAGGCTGACTTTATGGGAAGGATGGTCACGCTCATCCTCGCAGGCAGACCTGGAATGGGGATCCTCCGCGCTCTCGTAGCCGCACGTCACCGTCTGCGGCTCCACCTGCACGTCCAGAAAAGCCTCGGATGGAACTTTCAAATCCACTGGTTCCGCTTCGATCTCCACTTCCGAGTGGTACAAAGCAGGGGCGGCATCGTCAGAAATGCAGCAAAAAACGGGTTCTTTGGTTTTGTCACACGGAGCCGCCTCCTCATCCACCCTCCCAAGGGCAGTTCTGGTGGCATCTACATTCACGACGGGGAAGGGGGCGGCCTCCTCCTGCTGCAGCGGCACCTCCGCGTCCCGGAACAGGCTGTGGCACTCGCTGGACTGCACCCGGGAATCATCCGGCTCCCGCTCCCAAGACACGTCTGCGCTCTCAAACCCATTGGATGGCAACGGATGCGACGGGCTCGTCTTCACGACGGGCGACGCTTCCGACCGGCACGGGCCGTCGTCAGAGGATGCGGGAACGTCCTCTGGTTTGGAGGCACTGGAAGTTGCCAGAACGTCGTCGCGACCCTCCGGGGAGCCGTTGACGCTCAATTCCACGGGGAAGCATGTTCTTAACGGATCGTGCTTTACCTCTAGTGACGGTTCGGGTTCCTTAACACTGTTGTGGCATTCGCCTCCTGCGGGTTCCCCGCACTTCGAGTCAGCCAAACCCGCTGTCGACTCGTCCGCCTTCGGCAAAGCGGGCGACTCGTTGAGCTCATCTAACTGAGAAAGTGTCTTTTCCCTTTCCGCCCTTTTGGCAACGGGCACCCTGATCTCATTGCCCTTGGGACACGCGCTCTCTAAATCTAGAGAATTACACTGCGGCTTCGTTTCCTCGAGCGATTCTGTACAACAGAAAGAACTCTTAAATTTATCAGGCTTTGGCGCGGGGGTCTTGGAAGGGGTGGATTTATAGCGGGAGGAATTCACATTACTGTCGGGCTTGGAATGGGAGGACCCCTTCCGATAGCCCAGTTCATCGAGGGGAGAGCACCTTTTGGATACTTCACTTTCGGAAGTCCGTTTGGAATCTCGATCCGCTTTCGACGAGGACCTTCCTCTCCTCTCCACGTCGGCGTGAGACGACTCCGCTCTGCTGTCCCTGTCCGACTTGGAGTACGAAGATCTCGAGTCTCTGTAGGAGGAGGAGGAGTGGGAGGACATCCGCCGGGAGTCGCTCGACCTGGAATGTGTCCTCCTGTACTCGTCCTCCGAGTCCGAGCTCTCCCGCGCCCTGTCCGCGTAGGAGCGGGAATACCTGGACCTCTCCCTGTAGGGGGAGCTCCGGTGGTACCGCCGGTCGGACTCGTAGTAATGCGAGCGCTCCGACCTCGAGTAGGAGGAGCTGGTGCGGGAGCTGCGCTCGGAGCGGGAGCGGGAATGGGACCGGCTCCGCCTCCTGTCCCTGTCGGAGCGCGAGCGGGAGGACGAGTACCGCGAGTCTCGCTCCGACTTCGAGTAGCTCGAGTACTTCTCGTCCCTGTCCGACTTGGAGCGCGACGACGACTTCCCCGGGTCGTCTCCTCGCAGGGACGCCGAGCTCCGCCTGGGATCTCGCTCCTTCTCCGTGCTGGAGACCTTCAGCTCGTGCGAGCGCTGGCTGGACGAGGTCCTCACCGAATCCTCGTCGGACTCGGAGCCCTGCGGCGCGCCGTCGGATTGGGAGAACTTCCTCTTCGTCCCCTGCCTGCGGGAGCACGCGGGAGCGCCCTTGGAGCCGTCGGAAATCTCCTCCTCTTTCCCAATATGGGAATCTTCCTTCTGCGGAGTCATTTCCGGCTGCTCGGGCGCGTTCTGGGCGACGCGTTCCTCCGCTCCGCGCGATCCCACGTCCTGCTTGGCCTCGGGTTCTGAGGCCTCCTTGGGCGCCGCCTGGCTCGGCTCCTTCGGCGCCGGCACTTCGGCTTCCACGGGCGGCGACAGCAGCAGGGTGGACATGGGTGTCACCGCGGGCTGCGGTGGCGCCGTGGNGAGCCGGCGTTGGCTTCGCAGTGACGCTCAGCAAGTGTTTTTTAAAATGGATCTTCCCCAGTTCTACCTTCGGTTTCGGAGGCGAAGATTCCTCGGCTGAACCGGCGGCGTCGCCCAGGTCCGTTTTGGTTTTGGGGTTAAAATCGGCAGGAAGGGGAACCGCTGGAGGGGCGGGAGCTTCATTTTGTTTCTCGTTTCCGAGTCCGCTCAGGAATCGATTGGGTAAAGTTTTCTTGGTTAAACTGAAGCTGAAAGACACTTTTTGCCTTCCCTGCTCCTCAAGGTTGACCTTGGTCTTGGTGCCTTTGGGCAAGAAGCGACTCGAAGCGACGCCTTTGAACACGGGGCCTTTGATAAAACCAGCTCGCGGCACCGTCTCGGGTTTGCCCTGCGGGAGGAACACAAGATGGACTTGGAGGAATTGGGGGTTTGGGGCTTTAACAGGATTTTCTTTCACCTGCTGAATTTTTCATGATGATCAAAGAGAAATGGACACCCCGGCTCTGCCTTGAGCACCCGGAGCTGTCCCGCACAAAATCGATTCCTCAGGCACTTCCCGTTTGGAACAAAACCTCCCCCGGGCTTTGGGCTGAGGCTTTTTAACTGACTCAGGAACGACCAAAGTGAAAGTCCTTCTATCATTTAATTCTCACTTTGGAAAAGAGAGCTGGAGCTCAATATCCAAAGTCAACTGGGGCCAAAACGCTGCCCTGCTGTGCTGTCTCTGCGCACCCGGGCTACGAAATATCCCGATTTTTAAGCTTTAGATACTTTTGTTTCAGGAGATTCCATCTGGATGCAGCCTCCCAGTATGGGAAAAGGCTCCAGGGACACCTGAGAGCCCCTGGCAGGGCCTGAAGGGGCTCCAGGAGAGCTGGAGAGGGACTGGGGACAAGGCCTGGAGGGACGGGACACAGGGAATGGCTTCCCAGTGCCAGAGGGCAGGGATGGATGGGATATTGGGAAGGGATTCCTGGCTGGGAGGGTGGGGAGGGACTGGAATGGATTTCCCAGAGAAGCTGTGGCTGCCCCTGGATCCCTGGGAGTGTCCAAGGCCAGGTTGGAGCACCCTGGGCTGGTGGAAGGTGTCCCTGCCCACGGCAGGGGTGGCACTGGATGATCCTTAAGGTCCCTCCCAACCCAAACCCTGTCTTTTCCCACCTCCCCCCAGGAGCCTTTTCCCAGTCACTACTAATTCCTAACAAGTTTCCAGGCTCAGCTTCAGACCAGCATTAACTAAATCCCCAAGAATTCCCAGCAGGACCTGGAGGTGCACGATGACCCCGTCACCTCCAGCCAACCGGCTGGAACGTGCCCCGTGTCCTTCCCACCGGGAGCGATCAGCTGCCTCCTGCCAGGATCTCCCTCAGCACCTTGAACTTCCAAAAGTGGGAATTCTCAGCCCCGCCTATTTACCCATGTGGGCATTTCTCCACCTCTTTGGAAGCTTAGGGCCCATCTGTGTCCCAGGAATGAGATCCCTGAAGGGGAATGTTGTGGCTCTGTGGGAAAAGGTGTCTTTGTCAAAAGGGTTTATTCCCATAAACTCAAATTTCATGGAATTCCAGGCTGGTTTGGGTTGGAAAGGACCTTAAGAATCATCTCATTCCACCCCTGCCATGGGCAGGGACATCTCCCAATAGCCCAGGCTGCTCCAACCTGGGCTGGGACACTTCCAGGGATGGGCAGCCACAGCTTCTCTGGGAATTCTGTGATTCCGTGGTATGTGGGAATGTAATTCCAACGGAAAGGGTCGTATCCAAACCATTCCAAGGTGGGTTTTGCTCCCAGAGCTTTGCCACGGACACAGCTCCGGCAGGAACAGGAGCTTCCCCCCGGGAATTCCAACTGCTCTGTTACCCTTTACCCTGTGGAAAACAATCCAGGTTTTCCAGGCCCAAGGCACTGGAGCAAATCATCAAGGAAGATGAAGGTGGATTGGAAATCCCGGGATTTTTTAAATGTAATGTCACGGGGGGAAAAAGGAACTAATTCTCTTCTTCCCAAATTTTTCCCTTATTCCACGAAGTCAGTATTTCAAATAATTTAAAATTATTAAAAATTAAATGTGAGAATTAACCATGAGTGTTATTATCATTAATAATTACAATTTAATCAGTATTAATATTGTTATGATTATTAAAGCTTTTAAAATATTATTAAAATTCTTAACAATTACCCAAAAATGATTCCCAAAAAGTATTTCCCTTATTTGCAAATGTTTTCCTCCTTCCCAAAAAATTAATATTTAAAATTATTCAACATTATTCAAAATTAAAGAACAATTAGGAACACCAATCATAATAATTACGCTTTAAGTAATATTAATATTCATTATTCGAATCACTACAAATTTTAAAACATTAAAAGCATTAAAAATTCTTCCCAAAATTCTCCCTTCTTCCCAAGAATTAGCATTTCCCACTAATAGTAATAACAGCAATACTGAAGAATGCTCATGTCCTTTCCTTTATCCATCCCCTCGGGCATTCCCAACTCCCGGAATCCCTCGGCCCAAGGAAGGAGCTGCATCCACTCACCTCATTCTCCTCTTCCCTGTTGTCAGCGAGCCGAGGGAACATGGAAAAGAAAGGAAAGCAGGAGTGAACACCAGGGAAAAACGGGGAATGGAATATTTGCCAGCGGAGCGGGATGGGCTGGAGCTGGGGCCATGGACACCCACCCCACCCCCAGCCCACCCGGGACGGCAGCACGGCATGGGGGGGCCAAAATATTCCACAGGGGAAAATTCCAGGGGGGCTTGGACAGAGCAAACCTCGGCCGAGCGAACTGTCGGCTCGGCGGAGCCTCTGGAGCGGCTCCGGAGTTATCCCAACACACGGGAAAGAACCAGGGGGGCAAAACACCCCAAAACTGGGGCTGAAGGAGCTGCATCTGGGGTTCCTTGGATTTCGGGATTTTCCTGAAGGAGCTGCATCTGGGGTTCCTTGGATTTTGGGATTTTCCTGAAGGAGCTGCATCTGGGGTTCCTTGGATTCCAATCTCTTCCTTAGAAAGGACTGAGGAGGAATTACAGAACCTTTGGAGAGTCCCGCGGATCCGCAGCGCTGGGTCTTTGCCACCACGATTGCGCTTCATTAGTCAAGTAATTAATCAATTAATGCCAAGCACTTTGGCTGCTCAAAGCTCGTCAGTGAATTAATTAGGACCAGTCTCTCGATCCCAGCCAATGGGAAAGCCCAGCTTCCCACAATTCCCAAGTTCTCCGCTCCAAGCGAAGTGGTTTCTCCTCAAGGAAGGAGAAGGAACAAGAACACAATGGCCAACTCTGTCCCTGCTTTGCTCAATTCCCGGGAGAGCTTCCCGGAGTCTTCTGGTTCTCCCAACGCACCTCACCCAAGCCATGGACACTTCCCCCTTCTCTGAGGTCCCAAAATCCCTCTCCTGCCCCAAACACAGCTCACAGCTGGAATTCTGCCCAATTCCCTCGGAATTTTGCTCAATTCCATCAGCGTTCATCCACACTTCGGTGTCACAACCGAAGATTCCCTGCAGAAAACATTCCCAGATCTCCCTTCAAGCACCACCGATCCAGAACTACCAATTTCCAGAAGAAAGAGCCAAAGCCTTCGGATTCCGAGCGATCCGAAGGCGGTGACGGCGCCAGAACCACCCTGTCCCCATTTGAACCACCATCAGCTGGGAATTCGGAGCAGAATTCCATGCTGGAAAGCCCAATCCCCCCCGGAATATTGGCCAAGGCTCCCACCCAACCGACAGAGAGGATTAAAATGGGGGGGTTCAGGTTCAGCGGAGTCAACACTCAACAAGATCCAACCAAAACACCGGATTGGTCTTTTCCAACCGAAACAATTCCATGGAGATTTCCATGACATCCACACCCAGGTCCAGAATTACAACCAACAGATGCCAGTAATTAAATTTTAACTACTATTAAAAACTAATTATTAAAACTGAAAAATGATTCTTGAAATTGCTCAAATTATTCCCAAAAATTCTTCCCCCCCCGGAAATATTTCCCTCCAAAAAACGCCAGTGTTGACACACAAACACCCAGATTTAAATAGCTGAATGTTGGGAATCAGGGAATTCAATCCCGGAGCTCGGGCAGGAGACTTGGAACATGAGCTGGGGATCCATCCCAGGGGTTTTCCAGCGGTTTTCCAGCTCCGGAGGTTGGGAACAATCCCAGTGGCTGCACCTTGAGAGGAAAACTGGGGTGGAAATTAATGCTCTATTAGAGTTATGCATTTATTTATTCTCTTAATTATAACTCCTGTTGTATATTAATTATGTTGATGAGTTATTCTATTTATGCATTTTATTTACATTTGGTTTCTATAAATCTCTATTAATTTGTGCATATTTTTTCATTCATTTATTTATTAAACTTCCTGCATTGCTCCTATCTGTTTATTTCCTGTATCGATGCATTTAATTATATTTATGCCATTATTTATTAATTATTTCCTTCCGATTCACTTCTCCTGTTCCTGTTTTCCCATCATTCCTTTGCTGCTCACGCTTTTTGGCCCTTGCAGCTGTTCCTGCATTTTTGGCTCCTTTCCGTGGAAGCCGAGAGAAAAGGGCCGGTAAAAAACTCCAACACAGGGCTCAAAATCAAGCTGAAGAGCCCCAAAACTTGGTAATAAATCATAAAAATAACCACAAAAAAACCCCAAAATCAAATAAATAACAAAAAAGTCCCTCCAGGAAACTTTTCCTCTCTCTAAACAACCCTATAAATGAATATTTGGACTAAAATTCTTCATAGGGAACCACATTCTTCCCCCAAATTCTTCATATGGAGCCACTTTTCCATCAGAATTCTCCACATGGAGCCACTTTTCCAGCAAATTCTTTATATCCAAGATTTCTCAGCTTTCCCTCCCCGGAAACATCCCAGTTGTGTCCTGGGAATGTTACTAAAAATAAAGGGTCTATTTTAATTCTCAGGTCCAGCAGCTCCAGCATTTCCTGGGAGTGAAAACCCCCCATTTTAACCCAAGAATCGGAATTTCATCCAAGTTTTCCTTATGCTGAAAATGCCCCAAAATTCCCTCAGAATTCCAAAGTCTAAAGACAAAAATTCAGGAGTTTCCTCTCCCTACAATCCCCTTTTTTCCCCTTTTCTTCTCCCTAAAGAGGAAAACCTGGAAGCCCAAAGCTTCCCTTATCTCCATGTCTGCAGCCCCAGAGCCCCATTCCCAGCAGGAATTCAGCTCCGGAATTCCCAAGGATCCATTGGAAAGCCCTTTGCTGCTGCCTGAAAAAAAGGGCACAAAATGCAACCCCTCGGCACTTAAATCCCAAATCCCACCTTGGGAAATCGGGATTTAACCTGCTCTGCTTAGGCTGGGGGGGAATACACCGGGATGCAGCTGGAATTCCATGGATCACCTTCAGCCACGCCAGAGCAAAGGAAACCAGAGGGTGGGAATCCGGGATTCCAACAAAATCCTGAGGCCAAAAAAGGGATTTTCCAGGCAGGTTTTCCCCCAGAGGAAGGAGAAATCCCTGGATTCTGCACCACAATGCCGGAGATGAAACGGAAGTTGGAATTCAAGGCCAGCTCTCTGGAAAATGAGGTCAAGGTGCCTTTTCCTGCAGCACATCCCTGAAATCCAGCTCTCCCGCTTCCCAAAACCCTCATTTCCTGCCTTTTACAACATCTTCCCTGAGGTTTTGGAGCGGGAAGTTTGGAGCAGGGGAAGTGGCACCGTTTGTCCTGTGCTGGAATATGAAGGAAAAGGGAGGTTTGGACATTCCGGGGAAAAAAGGAGCTGAATCTCTGGAAAATAAGGATTTATCCCTTCATTTAAAAAAATGAGGAGTGATCTCATTATTTATTTCATTATTTATGTGTCAGAATTCCAGCATTTTAGGAATTCTTCAGGAAAAAGATCCAGTTAAGAAGAAAGTATCCAGCTCCCTGCTCCAACAGAGGTTAACAGGACCTTCCCCAAAATTTCTGGGAATTCCCAAACTTCCCCCAAATCCCGCTCTTCCCTCTTTGCTCAGTGCCAGCGAATGCCTGAGGAAGGAATGAAATTTGGGATCGTGAGAGCAATCAGGAATTCCCAGGGAAGATGGGAAAGGGATTCACCTGCCACAAGGAGGCAAAGGATGAGGATGGACCTGGAAAAGGGACGGCTCCAAAAACAGAGGGAACAAATCCATACCTGAATTCCAAACCACAGCTCCTCGGAAAACTTTACCCCCATCCCTCCTCCTCTGGGAGCAGGGAAGGACATTCCAGGAGCAGCTTTTGGGATCAGCTCCTTCCCATCAGTCTCATGGAAATGGGATCACTTCCCAGGTAATCCCTGCCCCAAACCCCCCCTTTGCCCCAGGCAGGGACAAAGAGCCATCCAAGGAAATGGCTCACAGGGAACAGGAATTTTAAACGGACTTTTCCTGACCTGGTGGAATTAACTCCTCAACTCCAGGCACATCCCTGGCTCATCCAGGCCTGGATCTACCACAGAGCTGGTTTATCCCCTCCAGGATGCCCTGACATGGATTCTTCCCTCTGGAACACCAGGGGCGGGATGGACAGATGGGAATTGCACCAAGAAAACCCAACCCCACCTTAAAACCCAGCTGGACAAAGAAACCCCAAAAGCCACAACAACCCCCAAACTCCAGAGCAGCCTTGGACAGGAGAGGGGCTTTCCTGGGAGCACAGCAGCATTCCCGGGAGCACAGCAGCATTCCCGGGAGCACAGCAGCATTCCCGGGAGCGGGGCTGCCAAGGACATCATCTGCCTCCTCATTTCCCCCTCTCATTTACCTTTAATTCTAAGTCAAAGCAGGACCTTCCTACAAGCAGGGTTAGGCCTGGCTTAAGGCTCAGGCTCGGTTCCCAGCTCGGCCCCCACGCCTCCCCCAGGCGCTTCTCCCCATTCCCAACATTTTTTATCTCCCCCCACCATCCCAATTTTAGGCATTTCCAGGTTTTTCAGCCCAGGAATGCTTTGCTTTTACCCCCCCAGACCAACCACAACCAAACATTCCTGCTTCCAGCAAACCCCCACTTTTAGGGCTAAAAATTCGTGGGAATTAGGGGGAAAAGTAGGATAAAAATCCATTTTTAAAAATTTCCCCCAAATCCTTTCCCATGCAATCCCTGCCCAGGGAAATCCCTCCGTTTAAGTTGCTTTTTTAAAGATGTTTTTAAATTGTTCTGTTTAAGTTCCAATGTGTTTGGGACCAGCACAAGGAATCCAGGAAAGTCGAGGAAGCTGAAAACTTGAGGAATTTTAGAAGAATAATCAGGAAAATCCCATCTACTTACAGTTGCTGTCAGCAGTGGCCGGGATGGGGCTTCATTCCCAACTCATTCCCAGCACCTGGAGCTGTTGAGGCTCCACCTGAGCGGGGTCAATCCCTGGGGAATTTGAGCTTTGTGCTAAAAATCAGGGAAAAAATCCCTCCAGGAGCAGCAAAGCCACACCCCCCTCCGAAGGGAGGGATCCGGGAAGGACCCCCAGGCTCCACCACATCTTTTCCCACCCCCTGCCTTCCTGGTCCAGGTAAAACCTGGGATTTCCACCCCTCCACCCCCCTCCCTGATCCATCAGGTATCAGCAGCCCCTGGGATTTGCCTTGGGAAGAGCAAATTCCAAGCCTGAGCTTATCATCACCCCCCTGGCACTGCACCTTTGTCTCCCAAAATGCCTGGAAAACAAGGAATTCCCTTTGGTTTGGGGCTTGCAGGGACTGAGTTGGACACGTGGAACTCACTCCCAGCATCAACTTGTTCCCAAAAATAAAGCTGGAAGGAGCAATCCTGTCCCCTCCATCCCAGAATTCCCAAAGACGTGTCCTACAAGCCTCACACTGAGGCAAAACCAGGGAATTTCTGTGTACTTTTCACTAGGTCACCCTCTAATTCCCACATGTGTAGCACCAAATATTCCCAAAATCCCCCAGACCAGAGTCCAAAATACCCCATTCTCACCCCAAATTTAACAGGAAGACACTTCCCAGTCCCAAAGTCACATTCCAAAGGGTAAAAACTGCAACCTGCATCCCAAAAAAACATAAAATAAAATGTTGGGATGGCCCTGCCAGGCTTAAAGTCACTGGTTCAAAATAAATACATCTAAATTAATATAAATTAATATAAATTAATATAAATCCCCCAAGTATTTCTCTCTTACATAATTAGAGCTGCAGTTTAAGCTCCTACGGTTCTGCCTGGCAGGTTCAGGCAGGAATGGGAATATCCTGGGAATTGCTCTCAATTCCATCAAGGAAAACAAACCCCCTTCCTGCTCCTTGACACCAGCAATTGGCACTCAAATTCCAGACCGGGAATGGGTCGTGCAGGAAAACACCAAGAACCAGGCTCTGGAGTCTTCCCAGTTGGATTGCCACGGAAAAGGCTGGAAAAATAATAACCTGGAAATGGCACACTTTGGATTTCCAGCTGCTGGTGCATTTCAGGAAGGAAATTATGGAACTACGCAGTGATGCTGGGAGAGGTGGAAAATCTTGGAGCAGTGCAGGGGAAAGACAGTGGGAATGGCACTGGAAAATGAGGCTGCACATGGAGTATTCCCCAGGCTCCAGCTCCTCCCCAATCCAGCCCAATGCCTCTTCCTCTCACATTAAAATTATGGATCACATTTGGACTCCTGGTCCACAACCTCCTGGATTTTAGGTCCTGCTCCATGTCATCCCCTGGGATCTCATGGGAACTGCAGCCTCTGGGATGGATCCCAAAAAGCTGAGATGCAGCTGCAGGGATGGGGCACTTTTAAGGAAATTTACCCCTCAAAAAAACAGGAAAAGGCAGGAAAAAAATGTCAAGGGAAAAGAAACTCTTTTTTAGGAAGTGTCCCACCAACATTCCACCAACCAGAGCCACCCTGGGACTTCCTCAAGACTTTTCCCAGTTTCCCAGAGAAGCTGTGGCTGCTCCATCCCTGGAAGCATCCTGGGTTCCCAAATTCCCCACTCAGGCTCCCAAATTCAAACGTATAAAGAGACTTTTCCTTCCAGAATCCCACTTTTCAGACACATTAAAGTGGGAACGTGGAGCTGGAAGCCCCTTGGATTCCAAGTTTCTCCCTCTCCCTTCTCCATGTCACATCCCCTGGGACCATCCGTAGGCTCCCCAATAAAGGGGAGGAGCATTCCAAGGAAAATGCAGGAGGAAAACAGCCCTTCCCTCCCACCAGCTCCAGGCCCTACCTGGGGTGTTTAACCACAGCACGTTTTCCAGGAGATTGTGCCGAGGGAACAACCTCATGGAAAGCTTTCCTGAGGATAAGGCAGGAAATAGAATCCACATTCCCACAGGAAGCACAAAACCATCAATCCCAAAGTGACGCCGACATGGAACAGCCCCTGAGCCTCCACAGCTCCAAAGGCCCTCCAAAAACCTCTGGAACAGCCACTGCCAAAAACCTGGAATTCCAGACTGTCTGAATCCACATCCAGGTCACGGTAACAAAACCAATGGACTGTTCCGATACTCCGATCCTGAATCCCAACCCCTCCAAGCCACCCACGGACGCACCAAACCCCACCAGCACCACTGGTGGGACAGCTGGAAAACCACCTTCCCCCCAGAGGGAGCTGAATTCCCGGTGGGAAGGTCTCCCTGAAGCAGGAGCTGCTGGATGAAGGCATTTTCCATCACAACACAAGGACAAGAGGGAAATAAATCCTTGGAGCCCTCAACTCCATGTGATGAACACGTGTCACGTGTCTGAGAGGTTCCTCCTCCCTCAGGATGCAGCAACTGGACATGATCCCAGAATCTTCTCCAAGGAAGCAACAGCACCAAGAACCATCCATGAAGTATCCATCAAAAACTGGATTCCTGGAGAAGTTGTGGCTGCCCCATCCCTGCAAGTGTCCAAGGCCGGGTTGGACAGAGCTTGGAGCAACCTGGGCTGCTGGGAGGTGTCCCTGCCCATGGCAGGGGTGGCACTGGCTGGGCTTCAAGGTCCTTTCCAACCCAGGGCAGTCTGGGATTCTAAGCGGGTCCAGGTCGGTGTCGGGCAGCTCCAAGGAGAAGCTTCACATGGAGCGCGGCCGTGGCTCCGAGCTCAGGGAACCAGGTGGGCCCAAATTTGAGGTTCTGCTGGAAGCTGAAGTTCTCAGGAATCCAAGGTCCGGCTGACAACGGCCACGGGGAGTGACCGACAAGGGAAAAGACAGGCACAGTTTCTTTCCCAACAGGAAAACTCCAGTGAAAGCCATTGGAATGCACATCCATCGATCAACATCCACCTCCTCCGGCCAGCGCGGAGCTCCGGCTCAGCAGCATCCCTGGGAACGTCCAAGGCCAGGCTGGACGGGGCTTGGAGTGACCTGGGACAGTAGAAGGTGTCCCGGCCCACGGGACAAACCCAACCCAAGCCATTCAGGGACTAACTCCCAGGAAAACAAGGCTGAGCCTGATGATCTCCCAGGCTCCGCAGCCCAATTCCAACGCTCGGAGCTACAACAGCCACTCATCCCAAAAATCCAACCAAGCACATCCCTCCTCATCCCATGCCGTGGCCGGTCCGGGATGGAGGGAAGCCACAGCCTCCAGCAGCACGTCCCACAGCCACCACATGGATTAATTCCACTCTTCCCAAACACCCAACGGATCCTGGGACATTTCTAGCGGCCTAACAATCCCAAATATTCCTTTTCTCCAGGTAGAAGCTCCTGTGTTGGGAAATTCAGACCCAAATTAAGACACAACACTAAGGAACGCGACACGGACACATCGGGAACGCCGGGATTCGTGGCAGGGACGGGGAAATACAACCCCTGGAAACACCAGAACACTCCTGAAAACTTCCCGAGTCCCAACACGGAACTGACACCCCAAGGAAACCCCCAAAACAGACCAATTAATTAGTAATTCCCTTAAAAAGCCTTAGGAATCCGCTCCAGCTCCAGGTGGGCACCAGCGGCCGTTCCCAGCCAACCAAGGTGAGACACCCGCGTGCTTTGGGACACAAATCCCACGTGCCAGCCCAGCCCCCGTGCCAGGATCCCTCCCAGCGCTCCAGACAGCAAAGGGGAGATCCCTAAGCTGGGATAAAACCCTTGGGATCGACTGGAGAGTCCTTTGGACCCCGAGGGGCCCTCAGGAAGGGACCGTCAGTCCCTGACGGGGTTAAGCCGAAGTAAGCCGGGATTCACTGCCGGTTCTCCCACCCCAGGAGCAAAGCCCAGCCAGGATTCCCAACCAAATCCCTCACTTCCCACTACCGTCAGCCTGCCCAGCCAGCGGCCCCGCTCCACTGGAACACGGGGAAGCTGCTCCTCAGCTGCTCCAGGTGGGCTCGGACAGGACCCGCTCCGGAAAGGTTTGCTCTGCTGCCCTTCTCCAAACCCCCCATTTCTGGCTCTGCCCGCCGGGGCCGCTCCGGGCCAGGCGTGCGCTCCAGGGCCCCGCAGAGCCCACCGAGCCCCCAAGCCTCTGCCAAGGGAGTGTGCCAATGGAAAACCAGCGCCGGGAAGCGGCAGGGAGAGGGGTGGGGGGGGAGAAACGCAGCAGGGCGGGAGTGACTCGCTCGCCGGGGACCACAGAGCCCGAGCCCCGCGGGGTGGAGCGGCTGGGCTGCAGAAATGCCCCGTGCACGGCAGAGCCCCGGCCCGGCCATTAGAGCTGCCCCTGCCCCGCTCCTTCCTCCGGGAGAAAATGGGGTCAGCGCAGGGGCCGCCCGGGGCGGCCGCGGCTCAAGGAGCGAAACCGGCACGGGGCTCGCTAAGCGGGAAAGAAACAGTATTAATAGCAGTAATAATAAAGAAGGTGCTGAAAAATGGCCCCGCGGGGAGGCCGGGACACGTCCGCACGCTCCGCCCGGCTCCCCCCCGCGCTGCCCCGGGCAGGGACGGGACGGGGACAGGGGCAGGGAAAGCGGGGACACGGGGGAGCAGGGGGAGCAGGGGACACGGGGGACACGGGGGAGCAGGAGAAGCAGGGGACACGGGGAAGCGGGGGACATAGGGGAACAGGGGAAGCAGAAGAAGCAGGGGACATAG
>VWZF01001184.1:97917-133678 GCA_013396755.1 Sclerurus mexicanus
TCGGCCGGGATGCGGGGATACAGGGATCTGCCGGGATACCGGGGTCTGCCGGGATACCGGGATCTACCGCGATATAGGGATCTGCCGGGATACCGGGATCAGCCGGCACGGCGGAACCCCGGGATACGAGGATATGCTGGGATACAGGGATACCGGAATCTGCCGGCACCGCGGAACCCCGGGATACAGGGATACAGAGATACAAGGTTGTAGGGAGCAGCCGGGAACCCCGGGATACAGGGATCTGCCGGGGTCTGCCGGGATACCGGGAATGCTGGGGTCTGCCGGGATACCGGGATCTGCCGGGATACCGGGATCAGCCGGCACGGCGGAACCCCGGGATACGGGGATACCGGGATCTGCCGGTACACAAGGATCCACCGGGACACCGGGAACAGCGGCACACCGGGACACCAGGGGGCACCGGGATCAGCCGCAGCACCGCCGGGAGTCTCTCGGGACTGGACCAGGATCGCCCCCCGGGATCACTCCCGGCATCGCCGCGGCCACACGGGAGCCAGCCAGGGTGTCACCGGGATCCTGCCGGGAGTGCTGGCATGAGCCCCAGCACCACCGGGATTTTCTCCGGACTCACCAGGATCATCGCCGGGGCCACGCCAGGACCAGCCACAGGATCCCTGGGATCTCCTCGGGATGACCCCTGGAATCCTCAGGATCTCACCAGGATCAGATGGGAAATCACCAGGGTCAGATGGGAAATCACCAGGGTCACGCCCAGATGCGCTGCAGGACTGCTGGGATCACAGGGACTGGACCTGGACCACTCATGGAACCACCAGGACCTTGCTGGGATCAGCCCCAGCATCACTGAGGTGTCCCCAGGACCACACCAGGATCTAGGCCAGGGGGCATTCCTGGCATGATCAGAGAGAAAAGCCCCAAAATCCCTAAAAACCCTCTTTCTGTTTCACAGGTCATTTCCCAACTTCCCAAAGCCCAGGAAAAACTCCTTCAGGGAGCTCACCCCAGGAAACCCACCTGCTTTTGGGATGCAGTGGGAGCTTCCTGCCAATGTGGGACCCCCCAAACCACATTTGCAGCTTCCAATATGGAGATTCTTGGGGATATTCCCAGATTTGGGAGCAAGGCGTGGGCAGGATGGACCCATGGGACAGAGTGGGAAGCAGGGGAGGGGTGGATGGAGGGAAGGGTGAAGAAAACACTTAGCTCCGAGCAGGTGGAAGTGTTTTCTTGGGAAATCCAGCCTGGAATGAATTTCCAGCAGCTTTATGAGTCTTTGGAAATGGCTAATAGCAGAGGAAAGGTGATTTCTGGGATATTCTCCGACGCCCTTCCGGGGTACAGGTGCTGTTCTGGGAACAGAAGGAAGCTCCAACAAACTAAACCAAACTGAACACCACGGATTCATTCATTTTCCCAGTGTTCCATGGAAACGGGAGCAGCATATGGAAATCCTCCAACCTGGGCTGCTTGAATTCGGGATGATCCCACCACGGCTGGTGCTGGTTTTGGCAGCGGGATGTTCCCCACGGCCACGGAGCACTTTGGGGCTCTCAGCATTATTCTTCCAGCTTCCCAAAGAATTTTGAGGGAGCTGAGGGGGCTCCACATGGAGAAAAGGAGGCTCAAGGGGGACCTTCTGTCTCCCTGCAATTCCTTGGAAGGAGGGGGAGCCAGGGGGTTCAGGCTCTGCTTCCAGGGAACAGGATGAGAGGAAATGGCCTCAGGGGGAGGGTCAGGTTGGACGCTGGGACAATTCCCTCCTGGGAAGGGCTGTCCAGACCTGGCACAGCTGCCCAGGGCAGGGGTGGATCCCCATTCCCAGAGGGATTTCAAAGCCCTGTGGATGTGGCATCTGGGGACATGGTCAGTGCTGGGGGATGGTTGGACTCAATGATCTCAGAGGGCTTTTCCAACCAAAACCATTCCAGGATTACCCCTAAAATCTTTGTGGTTTCATTCCCTTCTCCAGGTGGATCCAAGCAGCAAAGACTAGTCGCTCCAACAGGAATAAGCCCAGGAGTCCGGTGACTCAAGCACCAGGAAAGAGGGAGGTGGGAGAAGCCCGGGTTGTCCACCACAACCTCTCCACATTTTCCAGAGGCTCAGGAAAACCAGTGGTGCTGTTTGAGCTCCCTGGCTCGTGTCCTGTGCAGACAGTGGGATCGATTCCCAATAACTGTCCCGGCCAGCTCAAAGGTTGGATGCCTTGATTTTCCCGGTGTTTATTTGTGTAAATCAATCGTGGACACAAACACGAGGCACTTTTGGAGCTGGCATTCCTTAGGGAATGCTGGGATCCAGGCTAAGCCCCAGCCCGCTAGGTGATGTGAGAGAAGGACAGGGGTTTGTTCTTCCCAGCAGCCTTGATGATCCCAGGTTTCCTGCGCATTTGCTGGAGGGATGACATGGTCCTGTCAAAGGTTAGCTGGGAACAGGGAACACAAAGGGATCAGCTTGGATTTCAGAGCACAGTTCTCACATGTAAAAGCTTTTTTCCTGAAAAATAAAACCAAACACCCTCCCAGCCATTCCAAGTAGTGCTGGGAAAAGTTGGAAAGATCCCCATGACACCAGCATTGCTCTGCTGGTGGTAGATCCCAGCAGGCCTCAAGGAGGGCACAACAAATCCTGGGAAACTCTCCTGACCACCAAAAAGCTGGTTTTGAGATGTTTTTGTGGCATCCAAGAATGGTTTGGGTTGGAAGGGATCTTAAAAATCATCCTATTCCACACCCTGCCATGGGCAGGGACATCTTCCACCAGTCCAGGTGGCTCCAAGCCCTGTCCAACCTGGCCTTGGACACTCCCAGGGATCCAGGGGCAGCCACAGCTTCTCTGGGAAATCCATCCCAGTCCCTCCTAGCAAGGAATTCCTTCCCAATATCCCATCTAAATTTATCCTCTTTGAGTTTAAAGCCATTCCCTGTGTCCTGTCCCTCCAGGCCTTGTCCCCAGTCCCTCTCCAGCTCTCCTGGAGCCCCTTTAGGCACCAAAAGGGGCTCTCAGGTGTCCCTGGAGCCTTCCCTTCTCCAGGTGAGCCCCCCCGGCTCTCCCTGGGGATGCTGTTCCATTCCAGGTTGGATGGGGCTTGGAGCAACCTGGACTAGTGGAAGGTGTCCCTATCCATGGCAGGAGTGGCACTGGGTGATCCTTCAGGTCCTCCCAGCCCAGCCCACTCAGGACTGTGACTGGGAGTGTGAGTGGGCTCACCTGCTGCTCAGCCTTCATCCTGGCCCGGTAGAAGGGGGTGGATGCCGGGCTCTCTGGCAGGTGCGTCTCCTGCATCCGCTCAAACTTCTCCTGCTCGTCTTCGTCCTGCCAGGGAGAAACAGGCCCCGTTCCATGAGAAACACACACCTGGAGACAGGAGTCACCTGGTGCCATTCAGTTCAACTCCAAAGCCTTGGAGGAGAGAGGTTCCCCTTCTCACACCTCAGATGAGCAGATTTGGGCAGGACTTTGGGTAAAGGGTTGGGGCTTTCCCAAAGGAACTTCCCCAGGACAGTCCCCCTTCCACTGCAGGATAATCCCACAGTGTCCCAGGGGGCTGAGCTTCAGCGTGCTCCATCTCCCAGCTGATGTCCTTCCTGGGCTTCTCCAGGGACAGTCTGGAAGGTGTGGGCACACATGGCTGGAATAAGTACCATTTTTAAAGACACCAGCTTGTGTTTAATGTTTCCATGCTGGATTTGAGGATGGATCCTCAGTCATGTCCTGTGGGAGGTGAGAAGGTGACAGTGACATTCCTGTGGGATAAAAGGTAGGTGGCCAAGTCAAATCAAGCCAAGAGTGAAAGATGAACACCCTGGAGATGTGGGTTGGAGCAGTAAATGGGAATTTACTGCACAACATTCCCAACAACTCCCTGCCAGGAGGGGGGAGCCAGGGTGGGTCAGGCTCTGCTCCCGGAGAACAGGGACAGGAGCAGAGGGAACGGCCTCAGGCTGGGCCAGGGCAGGGGCAGGGGGGACAGTGGGGAAATTCCTCCTGGGAAGGGCTGTCCAGCTGTCCCATCACTGGAGGATCTCAAAGCCCTGTGGATGTGGGGACATGGTCAGTGGTGGCCTTGGCAGTGTGGGGAATGGTTGGACTTGATGGGCTCTGAGCCATTCCCGAGCCATTCCCCTTGTCCTGTCCTCCAGGCCTTGTCCCCAGTCCCTCTCCAGCTCTCCTGGAGCCCCTTTAGGCACCAAAAGGGGCTCTCAGGTGTCCCTGGAGCCTTCCCTTCTCCAGGTGACCCCCCAGCTCTCCCAGCCTGGCTCCAGAGCAGAGGGGCTCCAGCCCTGCAGCATCTCTGGTCCCTCCTCTGGGCTCTGCAGCAGCTCCAGGTCCTTGTGCTGTTGTTCCCAGGGCTGGAGCAGCTCTGCAGGGGGGTCTCACCTCAGGGGGCACAGGGGCACAATCCCCCAACTTTCTGATCACACTTTTTGATGCAAGGAATGTGGGAAATAAGAACTTTAACAGGAATATACTTTTTCCGGATGAGAAAAGCCCCCGGCAGCCCAAAGTGGTGGTTCCTGGCAGAGAACTCACCCTGCCCCAGTTGCCCCAACTCGAAACACAATAGCCTGGCTGCAAACCTGGGATCCCTCGGGATGGAAAGCAGATTCCCGAGCACCCTGTGCCTCCGGGCACTCTGCCCGGTGCCTCATATTCCCCGCATTCCCAGGTGCCTCAGTCACACTCCTGTTTTAGCCTCTAAAAGGATGTGGCTGCAGACAGTCCCTCTCTGCCTCACAGAGCACCAGGTCCTCTTCCTCCTCCTCCTCTTCCTTCTCCCTGGTTCCCTCATCAGCCACCAAGCAGAAGCAGCAGAGACAACTCACCAGGCACATGACTCTGTTTATGGGGATCATTCCAGGCCTGATGCTCCCACCGGGCTTCAGAGCTTCCTGCACATCTTCAGGGATAAGGAAGGATTCGTTGTACCAGATCTCAAACTCTGCAAGGCACAGAGGGGGCATTAATGGGATGGAACGGCCCAAGGGACAGCAGTGGGATGGCTCTCCCTGCCTACGGATCGGGAGGGATCTCGGTGCTCTGAAACTTTCAGGGGGGAGCTCAGAATTCCAAGATCTTGAGTGTAAACGACTGGAAATGTTGATTTCATGGCGCTTGTGGTCGTGCTGGAGGTGGTGGCTGCTCCTGGGAACACTCCCTGGCCACGAGATGGCACCACTCCTGCAGCCCCTGGATCGGGAGCCATCCCTTTGGAATGGTCAGTGCGTTTGGGGCTCGGATTTCAATCCCAAAGCACAGCCACTTGCCATCCCATAATAGCCAGTGACAACACACAGCAGGTGGGAATTCTGTCCTTATTAATCCTGGCATTTCCCTGGCTCTGCACTCCAGACAGGGAAAGAGTCCTGGATGTTTGAGCAAACATCTGGAGCACCGAGAAGTGCCAGACCCAGATCCAATGGGAACCGGTGGCTACGTTACACTTTGGCCCCGCGTATCCCTGGAACAATCCATGGCATTTCTTCCAGCGTGGGATGCTCTTATGGATCCAAGCTGTGCCCTGGCATGTTTGTGGAAATCAAGTGTTGCCATGTGCACAACATCCACATGTCTGGGACTCTGGCATTTGCACACAGAGGGGACAAGTGCAGGGATACAGCAGGGGCAGTTTGAATCCATGGATTCAAATGTAGAACACAGCAGGAATTTGCAGGGATCACCGTGGGCAGAGGGGTGACCAAGCTCTGCTTCCTGCCAAGGCTGCACTGCTGGAACCTGGAACTCACAGGGGGACAGGGACATCTGGAGCCCAGAGCCAAAGCCCTGTCCCAGGGAAACACTTTAACCACCACCTCTACTACATAAAACCAAGGAGGGGATCCAGGGTCACACTGGGAGCACTGTTCCCAAATTCCTGGTGGAAGGCTTCTGCCCAGTGTTGTATCTACCGGTGGGACCAAGGAGCAGAGTGTCATTATGTGGGAGAGAGAATCTGCAGGAATTCAGTGTCAGGTCAAAAAAAATCACAGCTGGAAGGGAACAGGAAAAAGGACAACTGAGGATGGGAACTGCCTGGAGGGACAGGACACAGGGAATGGCTTCCCAGTGCCAGAGGGCAGGGATGGATGGGGTATTGGGAAGGAATTCCTGGCTGGGAGGGTGGGGAGGACTGGGATGGATTTTCCAGAGCAGCTGTGGCTGCCCCTGGATCCCTGGAGGTGTCCAGGGCCAGGTTGGATGGGGCTTGGAGCCACCTGGGCTGGTGGAAGGTGTCCCTGCCCATGGCAGGGGGTGGCACTGGAAGGTCCCTTCCAAGCCAAACCCTCCTGGGCTCCCATGATGTTCCTGAAATCCCCATCCTGGCTTTATCCAGAGGCTGCTGAGCCCTGCTGGTCTGTACCTGAGATGAGTCTTCTCCGACACTTATCCACCAGCTCCTGGCAGTACTGGATCTCTGCCCGCAGGTCCTGCAGCTCAGCAGAGCCAGCCCTGTGCTCTGCCTGCAGCTCCCGCAGCTTCAGCAGGAGACCAAGCTCCTTCTCCTCGATGATGACCCGACCCTGCTCATCCGCATATTCTCCTGGAGTGGGAGGAGAGGAAAGGAATGTTCCTGGGGAAGGATGGGAGGAGGACAAAGGCCCAGCAGGTGTGACAGCCCGGGGGAGGCTCTCACTTGGATCCCATGGGAAAAATCCCTGGGCAGCTGTGGGAAAGGATTGAAAGGCTAAATCCTGGTCAGTGCTGCTTAGAAACATGGCATGGTTTGGGTGGGAAGGGACCTGAAGGATCATCCAGTGCCACCCTCTGCCATGGGCAGAGACACCTCCCACTAGCCCAGGTGGCACCAAGCCCTGACAACCTGGCCTTGGACACTTCCAGGGATCCAGGGGCAGCCACAGCTTCTCTCGGCAACCTGTGCCAGGGCCTGCCCACCCTCCCAGCCAGGAATTTCTTCCCAATATCCCAGCTAACCCTGCCCTCAGATGTAAAGTCTGTAAGTCATCTCTGGGAAGGTGAAGTGTAGAGGATCCTGCTGGAGGGCTCAGGGGACAGCCCATCCTGTCCTGCTGTCCTGGCAACCAGCAGTGGTGCTTTAGTGGTCTTCCCACCCAAAATTCCCTGAATCCAAGAGCTCCATTCCTCTGTCACATCCTCGCTGGCCACATGGACTCACCCTCCTGCCAGCGCCTCCGCTGCTTAAGCTCCAGAGTGTCCTCGACTCCCTCCATCTCCCGCTTGATGTCGTTCATCCTCCGCGCTATGGCAATGCTTCTCTTCTTCCTGGCCAGGAGGATGCTCTTGTTCTCCTTGAAGATCTGGCTGATCTCACTCCCAGCCTCCTTCTTAAACAGCTCAAACGCCTCTGGCTTGGATGGGGGGGAGCTGAAATCAGACACAGACATGGGTGGTCTGTTTGTCCTATCCTGAGGCACAAAGTCATGGCATCATGGAATTGTCAAGGTTGGAAAAGCCCTCCGAGATCATCGAGTCCAACCATCCCTCAGCACTGCCAAGGCCACCACTGACCATGTCCCCAAGTGCCACATCCACAGGCTTTTGAAATCCCTCCAGGGATGGGCACTCCACCCCTGCCCTGGGCAGCTGTGCCAGGGCTGGACAGCCCTTCCCAGGAGGAATTTCCCCACTGTCCCCCCTGCCCCTGCCCTGGCCCACCTGAGGCCATTCCCTCTGCTCCTGTCCCTGTTCCCTGGGAGCAGAGCTTGACCCCCCCCCCAGCTCCCCCCTCCTGGCAGGGACTTGCAGAGCCACAAGGTCCCCCCTGAGCCTCCTTTTCTCCAGGCTGAGCCCCCCCAGCTTCCTCAGCCCCTCCTGCTGCTCCAGCCCCTTCCCAGCTCCCTTCCCTTCTCTGCACACACTCCAGCTACTCAATGTGCTGTGGGGAGGGTCACAAACCTGCCCGCAGGATCTGCTGTGTGGTCTCACCATTCCTTGGGAAAGGCCACGGATGAGGTTTGATGGGATCCTCCCTGAGGATGTCTCTCTTCTGGCTGCACCCCAGCACCACTCTCGTGCCAACCTCCGGCCCCACTGTCCCCCAGGCTACTCCCAGACACAGTCATTTACACAGACACCATATTCCTCAGGAGATGCCTCAGAATTGAGTATTCCCCGGAAAGTGACCCTCTAACGGATTGAATTTCCACAAAGATAATGAATATTGTTCCTCCCTATTGTTAAACAAATGCCTTTGCTCTTTCCTCCCTGGACTCCCAGCATGCATCAGCCACCGCTGCCAACCAACCCCTGGAGCTCCCTGTGCTGCCAACCCCACAACGCTGCTGCCACGGCTTTCAAGTCCTGCCTCTTCAGAAAGTCTGAATTCCAAGTGGGATGTGTCATTCCTGACTTTTCCATGAAAAGGCTTTGATGCCAAGATGCCCCTGTGAACACCAGCTCTTATTCCAACAGGAGCCACTCTGGGCAGAGGAGGGAAAAGGCCACACTCCCATGGATGCTGCTCTGTGCTGCCTGAGGTTCTTGGAGAGCAGGACGGATCTGGGAGCAGAAGGCAGAACCATAGAATTCCAGAATAGATTGGGTTGGAAGGGACCTTAAGAATCATCACATTCCAACACAGGTACACACATTCCTCAGTCCCACCTGGTCAAATCCAAGCTCTGATTGCTGTCATCCCCTGACTGACCTCTTAAGGACATGTTCCAGCTCCTCAAGGGCTCTGGGACACTATCCCTGTGCCAAACTCCTGGCCAAGGGCTGTAAACAACAGCCACTGGGCAAAGTGCCACAGCTCCAGCTCCGACAGCCAGCTCCGAGCTGCTGGAATTGCTGGGGGATGTGCCTCGTGCAGCTGCAGCAGCAGCAGCTTGTCCTGCCAGCCAGGGGATTTCAGGGAGTTCAGAGGAACACCAAATACATGTGGAAGGCACGGAGGAACAGGGAAATACGGTGAGGTGCTCCAGGAGGAAATTCTCCGGTGACAGTTCCACTGCAATGCCGATATCCAGGACCCACATCCTGGGCTGGTCCCACAGGGATCAGGGCAGGGGGGATTGTGCCCCTGTGCCCCCTGAGGTGAGACCCCCCTGCAGAGCTGCTCCAGCCCTGGGAACAACAGCACAAGGACCTGGAGCTGCTGCAGAGCCCAGAGGAGGGACCAGAGATGCTGCAGGGCTGGAGCCCCTCTGCTCTGGAGCCAGGCTGGGAGAGCTGGGGGCTTACCTGGCTGCCCTTGGATCCCTGGAAGTGCCTAAAGCCAGGCTGGAATACCCTGGGCTGGTGAAAGGTGTCCCTGCCCATGGCAGGGGTGGCACTGGATGATCCTTA
The DNA here is from genome assembly GCA_013396755.1 of Sclerurus mexicanus. Taxonomy (NCBI): domain Eukaryota; kingdom Metazoa; phylum Chordata; class Aves; order Passeriformes; family Furnariidae; genus Sclerurus; species Sclerurus mexicanus. Next base: position 107,170 of record VWZF01001184.1, read on the forward strand.
AGATCCCTTCCAAGTCAAACCATTCTGGGATTCCATGATTCTTTGCAGCTATTTCCATGACTATGGGGATCTGTAGCTGGCCATCAGATCTCCCTGCAGTTTTCCCACAAACTACAATGGAAAGAATCTTGGCAATTTTCAAAACTTTCCAATTAAAAGAGCGACTGGCCAGGACAGGGCTCAAAGCACACGGAGGTGACAGCCACCACCAGAACACTGTGGTGCTCAGGGTGTTCCCACCACCACCGGTGTCCTGCATTTCCACATCCAAGAAATCAGGACCTCCAACTCTCTCCTGTTTGCTTTGCAGCTGCACTCAGGGAACAGAATCCAGTCATTCCAGTGGAAACCACCGCTGGCAAAGGGAATCTACTCCCTTGCAGGGTTTACCTTGGCTGCTGGGATTCCTCCCCTGCAGGTGGGTTTGAAAGCTCTTTCTCACTATCTGCTCTATCCTGCTCACTTGCTCCCTCTTCCACAGCCTCAGCCTTGGTGGCACTTTCTTCCTGAGATTCTGGTTCAGAACCACCCAGATCTCTTTCAGGGAGAGGGCTCACAAGTTTTTCCTTCCTGCCAGAGAGGAAAAGATGAACCAGGTTAATCCCTTTCTTCATCAGAGGGAACTGGAACCAAACCTGCTGTCTCCTTGGCACAAGGACTTGGGAGAAATGTCATGGAGGAACCAAGCAGGGATTTACTTCTGTGAACTGAAGGATCTTTCTCTGCTCCTGACTCACTGGTTCCTCCTTCTCTCCCAAAATCTCTTCTCCTTCCCTGGTTCTCACCAGCTCCCTCCCTGCCTCATCCATGGCCTGCCCGTTCCTGCCTGACCGGAGCTGGGCACTGCAAAGTGCTGGGTCCTGCCCTCAGGTCTCAACACGCCCACGGAACACTCCAGGATGGGGAATGAGTGGCTGGAAAGCGGGACAAGGCCCTGGGGGTGCTGGTGACAGAGGCTGGACATGAGCCCAGGTGTGCCCAGGTGGGCAGGAGGCCAATGGCACCTGGTTTGTATCAAAAACAGTGACACAGGGCAGTGCCCATCCCTGTGCTGGGCATGGCCGGGGCACCTTCAGTGCTGGGGGCAGTTCTGGGGTCACCAGGTAAAGGACATGGAGGGGCTGGAGCGTGTGCAGGGAAGGGAAGGGAGCTGGGAAGGGGCTGGAGCAGCAGGAGNGCCTGGGCAGTGCTGGGGGAACAGGTGGATTTGATGATCTCAGAGGGCTTTTCCAACCTTGATAATTCCATGATTCCATGATTATCAGAGAAAAGAGAGAACTGCCTGGTGCATAACTCACTTGATCTGCTCATCACTCTTCTTGTCTTCCTTCTCAGCAGGAACAGGTGAGGGAGGAGGAGCTGCAGGCTCTAAAGCCTCTTCCCGCAGCTTTTCCGCTTCCTTCACCAAATCAACATCCTCATCAACCACACCAACCACACCTTCCTGGAAACAGAACGGAATAAACCACCTTTCTACACCACGGAAGCTGAACAGCCCTTTCCAGCAGCTCTTCCATCCCATTGAACAATCCCATCTGGAAATGAAACCCTCTGTGTTCGAGTCCACAGCAGGATTTATGGAGTTGGATGATACATACCCTTGGCTCCAGAAACTATTAGGATTAAAGGAAGGATCTCAGCAGAGCCAGGTGGTCTGACCTCACCTCTTTAACTGAGTTACAGACAGGGCACTTTGTCCTTTATAGCACAAGCAGGAGGGTTTTGCTGGGATATTGGGAAGGAATTCCTGGCTGGGAGGGTGGGCAGGCCCTGGCACCGGGTGCCCAGAGAAGCTGTGGCTGCCCCTGGATCCCTGGAAGTGTCCAAGCCCAGGTTGGAGCACCCTGGGCTGGTGGGAGGTGTCCCTGCCCATGGCTGGGGTGGCACTGGATGGGCTTTAAGGTCCCTTCCAGCCCAAACCATCCTGGGATTCTAATTCCCACTTAATAAATTACTATGGTCAGGTAACTGGCCTCACCCTCTGCTCACTCTCCTCTCTTTTAACTGGTGCTTCTCTGCTCTGGACACACTTTTTGCCAAACCCATCCCATTATCATTGCTCAGTTTGATTTCAAAAGCTGAACTTGGGGCAATTCCCATTCTGGCAGCAGGAGCCAATTCTAAGGTGGATTCTGGGCCAGGACAAGCACCAGACATTACCTCACCCTTCTTCTTCTTCTTCTTCTTCTTCTTCTTCTTCTTCTTCTTCTTCTCCTTCTTTTCCTCCTCTTCCACCTCCTCCCGATCAGAACCAGAACCAAAGTCAGAGCCAGAGGCAGAGCCAGACTCAGAGCCGGCAGCGAGCTCCTCCTTTTCTATCAGAATGTACTTGCTCCGGAACTTGTTCTCCACTTCCTCCTGCTGCTGGCTGGGGCAGAGAACAGCTCCTTAAGCACCATATTCCATAGGGGAAAACCTGTGATCCTGCCCGTATCAGATTTCCAAGGAAAAACCCCTTCTCCCTGTGGTCTCCTCCCCAAACACCCTGCCTTGCTCCTTCCCTGCTTCCCCATAACCACCATAGCCTCTGTCCACTCTCTTCCTCTCCTTTTCCATGACATCCCTTCAGGTCCCTTGGATAATCCCAACCCTAACCCTTCAGATCCCTGAAGCTTTTTGATGGGATGTTTTTATACTTTCCATAAGTATCATCTGGATTAAATCACATTAACTCTGTTCATTCCATTAATCCAGGCTGGATAGGGCTTGGAGCAACCTGTGCAAGGTGTCCCTGCCCATGGCAAGGCGTGGCACTGGAGGAGCTTTAAGGTTCCTCCAACCTAAACCAGTCTGGAATTCCACGATCTTACCTTAGAATCACTTTGAACTGTTTGAACACCTCCTGGACTTGCCTGACGTTCACTATCTGAGGAGGAGAGGTATAAACCCATCAATTCTGGTGTTAATTCTTCAAAGAAGTTCCAAATAAATCACTTTATAGGGTTTTAGGACTGAGGAAGAGTCTCCTCAAGCTCCCAAAACAGCAAAAATGGAATGAAAACACAGAGGCAGTCCCTAGTATAGAAAAAGAGAAATTAAATCACAATTCTCCAGTGCTTTCGGGGTGAAAAACAGCCTCTTCAGAAGCCCCTCTCACTGCTTCTCTCCTGAAGGAAAGTGGGATGGGATCAGCAGTTAAGTCCCTTCCCACCCAAAGGCCACTCACATCGATCTTCTTGGTGGCTCCTCTGAGGTATTTGTAGACCTGAGATTTGATTGCTGCTCTCTGGGTGCTGGTCAGGGGGTTGTACGTCACGAAAGAACGATTTGCCTGAGGAAAAAAGGGTGGAAAACTGAGGATCTGGGAGGCACAAACAGCTGAGGGGGAGATGGGAACGATGGGAACAAAGCTTTTAGCAGGGCCTGTGGTGGTGGGACAAGGAGGGTGGTTTCAAACTAAAGGGAGATTCACAGGGGATTTAAGGAAGGAATTCCTGCCTGGGACGGCAGCACAGGCTGCCCAGAGAAGCTGGAACTGTTCCAGGTCAGGTTGGATGGGGCTTGGAACAACTTGGGATAGTGGAAGGGGTTCCTGCCTGTGGCAGGGGGTGGCACTGGATGGGCTTTCAGGTTCCTTCCAACCCAACCCATCCTGGAATTCCACGATTCCAGCAGTCTGGCAAACCTGACATCACTGTGCCCATTTCTGCTTCCGATTCTCATCATGTGACTTGGCAGGAGACGGGATTTGGGACAAAACGTTCCCCTTCCCATCCCAGCCATCCAACAGAAGGGCTTCCAGAGCCTCAAAACAAACACCTCCAGTGGCTGCGGATTGAAGTCACCACCCAATTCCCTGCGTGGGATTTCAGAGCTTTCCCTAAACCCCACAAGGTGGGGCTGGAAGCAGGAGAACCGAGTCCCACTGGGCACCTGGTCCTTACCAGCATGTCCTGCAAGGCCAGTTCCCGCTTCAGGAGATTGATCTCCTCCTCCAAAGCCTTCACTGACACCTGACAGGGGAGAAAGGGTGAGCAGATCCCTGAATTATATTGGGGGGGGGGGGGGGAAAGCCCTGAAAGCAGCACAGCACTGACTGCGGGAGAACATCCCAGCTGGATCCCAGCTCCCTCAGGCTCTGCAGAGGGAATTAGTGGGTCTGGAACACATTTGGCCTTTGATTAGCTCCCAACAGAGCAGTTTGTGTCCTGCACAGTGTCCCTAAGCCATGAAAAGAAGGGCCACCTGCTGTTTGATGTGATGATTTCCTGATCCGGCACTGTAGGGAGAGGCAAATCCCGGATTATGGGATACAATCTTGGAAGCCAAGCAGGACTGAGAGGCTCTGACCTGGCTGGGACAGAGCAGAGACTCCTGTGCTCTGTGTGACTGAATTTCTCCATAACCTGGAATACCTTCAAGGATTCACACTTTAAAATGTGAAAAGTGTGAGCACCCAAATCTTGGGATTCGGGGAGAACTGGACACTGCTTGGAAGTGACCTGGGGAGCATCAGAGCACAAAGTTTCCTTCAACACTCTAATCTCAGCTCCTCTGCTTAGGTTTCTCTCACTCCTCCAGCTGTGAAAGTGCACTCAGGACATCTAAAATCCTGTGATCCTTTACTTTAAACTATTCTTTAAACAGTCCTTGAAATTATTTCCTGGATTAACCAAGGTTTCTAAGCCTGGCAAAGAGGTCACTTTCCCAGCAGGAGTGAGGATCATGTTGTGTGAAGCTGCAGGGATGATTTCCCTGCATATCAGGGGAGTAATTCACAACCAAACAATTCTATTCAGAGGCGAATCTTATCAGGAAAATTAGGGATTCACATGCAGGTGAAGGAATTCCCACATGCCAGGGAATATTTGCTGTTCCCTCTCAGGTAACTAATTAAATACCTATTAAAAAGGTGTGATAGTAATCCATTTTATCATCCAACTAAAATTAGCAATGCCAGCTTGGCTGAGAAGGGATAATTTATGGAACTACCTAATGTCCCTGTGGTTTTTAAGCCCATTATCCCAAATATTAATGGAGCTGAGGAAATATTCCTTCCCCCATTCCCGTTCTGTCCGTACCTCCTGGTCAAAGGTGACGTTGGGAACTGGCTCTGCTCTGACCCACCTCATCCTGCTGGCAAAGCGCAGGGAAGACAGCTGGAAAACAGGGATTCTGAGTCACTCGAAGAGATGTTGGCAGGGATATCATCATTTCCCAAACCTGTTACTGCTTCATTAAATCAGATCCAAGGACACAGAAATGTAAAATCCATGTAACTGCTCCACAGCAGATCCAAGGACAGGGAAGGAGGAAAACTCTTTAACTCCATCATTGTAATCCATGTAAAATCCATGTCCCTGCTCGTGTGTTACAGCTGGGCTTCAACTGATCCACTTCACAGGGAGATTTTCATGGGTTTTATCATTTCACAGGTTAAAACGCAACCTCTTGGGGGGTTCCTCCTGATCCCTGATCCAGCTCTGCAATTCCAGTGAGGCCCTGATGTGCTGGCCCATGGAAACCCATTGGGGTTGAATGATAATGACAATTAAAACTCTCTAGTGACCTTAAATTTGAGCTGCTCTGTCTCAGGCTCTCATCTGCCAGGGCTCTGTTTGCTGAGCCTTTGAGGTCACATGAGCTTTCCAAGGTTTGGAATGAACCAGGCAGGATGTTTTCCTGCCACAGCCCTCCAGAGGCTGTCCTTGAACCCAAGCAGCAGCAGGCACAGGGCTGGGATTCTGCTGGAATCACTTCAACCCACCGTCTCTTCCACATGAGCAGCTTCCCCACAGATGTTGGTCACCAGGACAGTGTTGCAGTTTCCCCCTGGGAAAAAGGACAATTGAAAACAAAGCAAAGAATACAACAATAGAGAAGATAAATCATGGAATCCCGGGGTGGTTTGGGCTGGAAGGGACCTTCAGGATCATCCAGTGCCACCCCTGCCATGGACAGGGACACCTTGCACCAGCCCAGGTAGCTCCAGCCTGTTCTTGGACACTCCCAGGGATCCAGGGGCAGCCACAGCTTCTCTGGGAAATCCATCACAGTCCCTTCCGACCCTCCCAGGCAGGAATTCCTTCCCAACATCCCATCTAAAGCTACTTTCATTTAAGGAAGCACAGAGGACCCAGCCAGAGTGTAACTGTCCCTTTAAAGGGCACACAATGACCTAAACCAAAGGTGAAATGAGATTCCCACTGAGTGAAGATGCAAGAAAAAGATGGGAATAAAAACTGTGATTTTCAGGGGTTTCTAAAGGCTGTGTTTTTCAGGATGCCCAGAGAAGCTGTAGATTCCTCATTCCTGGGAGTGTCCAAGGCCAGGCTGGAGCAACCTAGGCTAGTGGAAGGTGTCCCTGCCCATGGCAGGGGGTGGCACTGGATGGGCTGTAAGGTCCTGCCATCCCAAACCATTCCATGATAAATGATGGCCCCAGGAACACTTTTCCAGGAGCCCTTTGGGGCTGCTGCAAGTCCCAGCTCTTACCCAGGGAGTCCTTGAGGACGTGGGTGAGTTTGCTCTGCCGGAAGGGAATGTGGCCCCTGCCGGGATCAGCCAGGGCAAGGATGATCTGCTCAAGGAATGACAGGGATCTGTTGATGTACGAGTTCTCCTGGACCTGGCCTGCAGGCTGCAAGGGACATCAAAAGGAAAGGGTTCCAGAACCTGTGTCTGCCCAAACAGCAGCAAAAACCATTTTCCTTATCCAGAAGAAAACTCTGAGGGGCAGGAGCAGATTCAGACCCAATAAATTCATGACCTGGAGCTTTCTCCAGTTTGGAAACAAGTTCTCAGAGACCTCCATTTTCCATTACAAGTCTACAAGGACCTGGATTTCCTCCCACAGGGTGAATGGTGTGTCTGTCACAGGGCTGGTGCAATTTAAATTCTGATCAATAGACTGTGATGCAATCAGGGAATTGCTGAGGTTGGAAAAGCCCTCTGAGATGAAGTTCAACCAAGCACTGCCAAGGCCACCACTGACCATGTCCCCAAGTGCCACATCCACAGGGCTTTGAAACCCCTCCAGGGATGGGGATCCACCCCTGCCCTGGGCAGCTGTGCCAGGGCTGGACAGCCCTTCCCAGGAGGAANTGTGGGACCTGAGCAGGTCCCAGCACCCACCATGGTCTTCCTCAGTGTCTCGGAGCCTGCCAGGTCTATTAAGGTGATTCTTGATTTCATTCCTTCGAGATTTGTGTAAATTCTGGAACGACACTGAGGAAGAACAGAATAAAAACTGAAATCCAGTAAAAAACAGGCTGCAAAGACCCTCCTTGAATCCCAGGGAGGCTGTTTCAAGGCCTAAAAGCACCTCTGGAGCTCTTACCTCAATGTAAATAGTAAAGATGCAGTGGGATCTGGAGGAATTCTTATTCAGGGCGTGCTCTGCTATCGCTCTCTTGGTCTCACCCTGCAAATGGAGGCAAAATTCCAGGCTCAGGTCCTGGAATTCTGGGTTTTTGAGGAACAGCCAGGCAGCACCTCCCCGGCTCTTCCAGTTTCTTAACGACTAGAAAATCAAAGAGCTCCCCAGGGACATTTTCCTTGCAGGAACAAGGCCTGCAAAGAGTTTCCAGTTGTTCTACCCACAAGAGGACAAAGAGTGTTGGCCGGCCCTCCCTCCAGCCCTCCTGGCCACCCACCTCCTGCCTCCCCTCCTGTCCCTCAGCCAGCAAACGGTGGGAGCAAAGGGAACATTTGGGTTCTCTTGCCTCAAAGAGGAGATTCAGAGCCTCTTCCTCGTGGCTGACACGATGGATGGACAGACCCTTGACAGAAACGCCCTGGGGGCCCTCCAGGACAGCCAAGGGGGTGGCCCTGGTCCCACGGGCCGGCGCCAGGAGGTCACCCAGGGCCTCGTTGTAGATCTCCAGGTAGGAAATGTGGACGCTGATGGAGAGATCCATGGATTCAGTGGCTGCCTTGAAGACCTGCAGGAGACACAGAGCTCATCTCTGCCCACAGGGCATTGGGAGCTATCTGTGGCCTTCCAGAGAAGGTATTTATATGGAGATGTTTCTGTGACATATAAATAGGTATGAAATAGAAATAGATATGATACAAACACATAATGCATGAATATACATATATAATTTACGAATTTATATCATATAGACAGAGATATTTACAGGGAGACATTTCTGAGCAGCTCCAAGTGCATCTGGTGGTGGGGGGGTGGAGCTAAACCTGATGGAAGGTTGCCTGAGGGCTTGACTTGCATTTGGATTCAATGATCCTGTGGAAACTTGGAATCCTGGAGTGGTTTGGGATGGAAGGGCCCTTAAAGCCCATCCAGTGCCACCCCTGCCATGGGCAGGGACACCTCCCACCAGACCCGGGTGCTCCAACCTGGCCTGGGACACTCCCAGGGATGGGGCAGCCACAGTTTCTCTGGGCACCCTGTGCCAGGGCTCAGAGGGATTTTCCAGCCTCAATGATTTGATGATCAGTTTCAATATGATTTCACAAAATGCCAGCTTGGAAAACACCCCTTTTGAAGGCTTGATGACCTTTGGGGAGCAGCACGAGTTCTCCACGAGCACGTAGGACTAAACCTGAGTGAATGACAGTAAAGGCCCTTTATTTCTTTAATGATCACTCCTCAGGAGAAATGAAGGGACAAAAGGCATAAAACACATTGCCTGTGTTAAAAGACTTTTCTGTCAGCAAGGGGTGTGCTGGATGTTTCCCCCAGCCCCTCCTCCCAGGTGCAGTACCTGCTGGATAGCTCTGGGGATGATCCCTCGGTGCTTGTACTCAGAGGTTGCTCCAGTCATGGTGTAAGTTTTACCAGCCCCAGTCTGCCCATAACACATGATGGTGCCTAAAACACCCCAAAGCAAAGGAACAAACTCAGGAGGGAAGCCCAGACAGAACAGCCAGTGGGTCTGTCCTCAAATCAAACCTCACTTTGTTCTCAAATTGATAAAAAGAGCAACAAATCACCGTTGTAACCACGTAAAGCCTCGGCCACCACGTCCTTGGCCACGGCCTCGTAAACCTGGTCCTGGGAGGCGTTGTGGAGGAGCCCATCCATCCTGAAGGACCAGTCAGTGTGGGAGTTGTTGACAATCCCTCCCCTGGCATCTTTGTCGATGTGGATGTCGATGCTCTGCAACCCAGAAAGAGAAGGAGATCAATCCAACAGCCGTGAGGAGCTTCAGGGATTGGGGACCTGGAACGAGGGAGAAAAGGGAGCACAAACATCAGGATTATTTTGCTCCCTTGGATGGTGATGGATGTCCTAAAAATATCTGGCAATACTCTCAAATTCCTGGGGATAAATATTCTAAATAAAACAGATATGGGGTTAAACTCATCTGTTGGAATGTCAATGATTTTGTGTCCTGGGGAAATCCTTCATGAAGCAAGAGAAGGCGAAGGGAGGAACTTGAATAAAAGGCATAAAAATACTGTGCCGAGGTGGAATTCCTCATGGAACAGGCAGCTCCATCCCTTCCAAGGATTTTCCTGGTGACTGCACCACAAGAAGTGTGTTTCCCAGAGTCAAACCCACCGCCAAGCAGGGACACAAGAACCAACGCGCCCCAGACTGTTACCCATGGCCTCAGGGAATGGGAGAATCCTGCCTTTCCACGGGCAAAGCTGCAGTCAGACTCCAAAGCTCTCCCACTGGGAGTTTCTGGTGCTCTACCTTGTGGTCTGGCCCAAACTTGATCATCTCTTGGGGAAAATCAGCCGTGGGCTTGACTCGCACGAAGGCCTGGACGGGCTTTATTGTTCTAAGGAGGGAGGAAAACAACAGGAAAATGAGAACGTTGCATTCCCTGGAATGAAACTGATCCCGTTTCCCAGGGAAAGGAGAGCTACAGAGCAGTCACATTTCAAAATGAAGTGCTGGCAGATGTTCAGCTGCAGGTTTTACTCTTTATTTAACGAAAGGAACGGTGGGCAAAGAGGGGCTGGAAATCCTCTCCAGCGTTGTCCTGCTTGGAAAAGTGAGGATGTGAAAGATTGTCCTGATCTCCTGGTGTGTGCCAGGCACAGGAGTGGTTCGTGACACAAGTTTTCTTCCTCTGAGCCTTGCACGGCAAAATATTTGCAGGAATAGGAGAGGGATTTGCTTTGGTTTGATTTTCTGTTGGTTTCTAAATATTTTTAATTCCGACAAAACACCTGATCCTCAGTTTTCTGGAGGATCTACTGAGTAAAAGCCACCTGAGGAGGGCTCAGGGATCTTCCAGCTGCTAAAGCCCCACCTGGGAAACAGGAACTGAGTATTTGGGAATCCCTGGGAGGTGCAGATCCCATATTTTCCCTCAATTATTCCCCGCAGACACCCCGTGCTCAATGGTCGTGTAATAACTGCCAATAACTTCTGCTTTGAGACAAAATCTTTGGGATTTCTTGGATGTCCAGGGCTTTGGGGATCTCTCCCCCACTTTACCTGCTCCAAAATGAGATGCAGAGGTTGGAGCTGGGCCGAGACTTGTTTCATTTAAGACATTTGAGTGATACCTGGAAGAGTCGCTGTCGGATATGAAGTCAGGGAGCAGGGAGGAGGTGCTGCTCCCCTCCTCCTCCTCCTCCTCCTCATGGAAGCTGCTGGAGCTCAGAGAATCCTGTCCAAAACAACCCAAAATCCGGTGTTGGAGCAGCTGGGAATTATTTCCTCCGGGCAAGAAGCACAGCAGGGCAAAAGGAGGAAGGGAAAGTCTTGGGGGAAAACTCTCCCACAAATCAGGAGTTCCAAAGGAGTGGAATTGTCCTTACTGCAACAATGTTTGTTTGGAGGATAAAAACAATAATTCCTGGGAGTGTTTATTAACACCGGGAGAGGGGAAGGAACAGGTTGCCTAAGGAAGTGTCCAAAGCCATGTTGGAGCCCCCCGGGCTGGTGGGAGGTGTCCCTGCCCATGGCAGGGGTGGCACTGGATGGGCTTTAAGGGCCCTTCCAAACCAAACCATTCCAGGATTCCAAGTGGGCCCAGCTGGGATTACCCTTTCATCCCTCTCTGTTTTGGAGGCAGAACCTCTGTGCTCTTCCAGCTCCTCAGCCTTCCTCTGCTCATCTTCCTTCTGCCAGGGAAGAACTCCACGTGACTTTTCCACATCAATTTTCCATGTGAAATCCCTGGAAGTGCCCAAGGCCAGCTTGGAGCAACCTGGGACAGTGGCAGGTGTCCCTGCCCATGGCAGGGCTGGCACTGGGGGAACTTTCGGGTCCTTCCCACCCAAAGCATTCCAGGATCCTGTGGCTGCCCCAGCCCAGCCGGGGTTACCTGTGGGGAGGAGGAGGCAGGACCTTGTTGCTCCTCCAGGTGTTCAACCTGTTCCTGCTCAACCTCCACCTGCCAGGGAAAAACCGTGTGGAACTCACCGCTGGACACACAGCGACACGGAGCCCGGTGTGCTGCACCCAACCCCAGCCCAGCCGCCCCCCCAAGGCCCGGGAAGGGACAGGGGCCCTCCCCACCCGCCGGGGCGATCACGCTGGGGCGGCGATTTGTGTAAAATCCCTCCGCAAGGGTCGGGACCTTTCCCAGGAGCTGCCCCTGGATCCCTGGATCTCGGTGGGAGACCTGCCCAGCCGCGGGTACGGCGTCATGGGCGAGATCCGCCGCCAGGGCAAGCTCTGCGATGTGACGCTCAAGGTGCGGCCCGGGGCTTGGGCGGGGGGGCTGAGGGACCCTCACGGTCCTTAAGGGGGGNCCTGGATCCCTGGAAGTGTCCCAGGCCAGGCTGGCGCAGCCCGTGACGGAATAAAATGATCTTTAAGCTCCTTTCCAACCCAAACCATTCCGGGCCTGACTCATCTCCTGAGGGAGTGGGAACCCCGCGGGGGCCGATGCTGGGCCAGCGGCACGGCCTAACCCTTGAGGAGGGAGACGGCGACTCGTGCGGCCCCTCCCGGCCCTCGTGGCCCCGCGCCCCCTCCCCGGCCGGGCTCTGGCTGGGGCTGGGGCTCGGGGAGGCGTCCTGGGCCGCCATGGCAGCGGCCACTTCCGGGTTCTCCATGGCAACGGCGGCTTCCGGCTCCGCGCCGGAAGCGAGCGCGCTGGACGGCGGCCGGGCGGGGCCATCGCGCGGCGGGGGCGAAGCGGCGGGAGCGGCCGGGACGATGCTGGAGGCGGCGGCGGCGGCGGNCTGAGGGACCCTCACGGTGCCTGAGGGGCGTCACTGAGGGGGAGCTGTGAGCCCACCTGGCTCCTGAGGGGAGGCTCAGAGGGGCTTTAAGGGACACTCGCTGGTCCCTGAGGGGGAGTGAGGGACCCCAGTCCCTTTCGGGGCAGCTGAGGGACCCCCAGGCCCCTGAGTGGGACCCCAGCCCCTGAGGGACCCCCGGTCTCCTCTCCAGGGACAGGAGGCAGCTGCAGTGCCCTCGGGAGGAGGGGGCAGCTGGGACCCGCTTTGGGGGAGGCAGGAGGGGGAGCTGAGGGTCCCTTCCTTCCCATGGCTTTGACATGGGGGACAGGACAGCAGGTGCTGAGATCCCCCAGCCCACCCAGAGGGGTGTCAGGGGGTCTTGGACCACTCCCCCCCAGCCCTGGGGAGGGGGCTCTGGGGGCCTGTGGATGTGGCTGCTGCAGGTTTGTGGATCAAACGGCTCCAAGCCACAGGAGAAGATTCCTTTCCCTGGGAAACCTTTCTCTTTGGGGAACACGCGCCTTCTTCCGTCAAAGAAACAATCCATAACCATGGAAAATCCTCAGGATTGTGTCCCTGGCTCTGCAGGGAATGGCTGTGAGGGCTCGGAGAGCCAGGCAGGAGCTGCTGGAATCCCTCAGGATTCCAAACTCGGAGGAGTTTGTGGGGTGTGAGCGATATTGAGTCATTCCAGAATTAACTCTGCAGTTTAATTAAGTGGGAAGGTGTTTCCCAGCCTACTCATTCTGAAACTTTGCAGGGGAAGGAGCTGGAGAGGGTTGTGCCTGTCTTGGAGACAGGATGTGGGATTGGGAGGAACCAGTGGATATAGGGGGCTCCTTCATCCCTGTGGATCAGCTACAGTCTCCTGGGAAGAGGCACTGAGGGGTGTGATCCTCCTTGGAAGTGACTGTACCTTCTACAGGGCGTATTTGGGATAGTCTGTGCTGGAACCTGAGGGAATTCTGTGGCAAAACTGGTTTGGGACGAAGAGCACCATTTTCTTAGGATTAAACTGTGTATTGCTGTGAATCCCAGACTGGTTTGGGATGGAAAGGACCTTAGGGATCATCCAGTGCCACCCCTGCCATGGGCAGGGACACCTTCCACCAGCCCAGGGTGCTCCAACCTGGTCTTGGACACTCCCAGGGATCCAGGGGCAGCCACAGCTTCTCTGGGAAATCCATTCCAGTCCCTCCACACCCTCCCAGCCAGCAATTCCTTCCCAATATTCCATCTATCCCTGCCCTCCTGCAGCTTAGAATGTCTCTGTCATTCATAAAAGGAATCTGAACCTTCTCCACTCCCTGCTTAGTCTTTTGTTATCCCAGAGAGAGATCCCAGCAGTGCCTGGTACATTCACAGAGGGCTGTGAGTGTGTCAGTCCTGGTTCAAACATTCCAGCTTTCCCTCCTACAGCACAGCTTGGAATTCCAAGTATTCCATTTGTTTGATCCCCCTTGTTGTATTGAGTCATCCTGTCAAAATATCCCACCTGGCGCTGCTTCTGCCTCTTCACATCCCCTTTTCCCACTGCCTGCATGTCTCAGTCTGGCCTTGGACACTTCCAGGGATCCAGGGGCAGCCACAGCTGCTCTGGGAAACCCATCCCAGCCCCTCCCCACCCTCCCAGCCAACAAACCCTTCCCAATATCCCATCCATCCCTGCCCTCTGGCACTGGGAAGCCATTCCCTGTGTCCTGTCCCTCCAGGCCTTGTCCCCAGTCCCTCTCCAGCTCTCCTGGAGCCCCTTCAGGCACCAAAAGGGGCTCTCAGGTGTCCCTGGAGCCTTCTCTTCTCCAGGTGACCCCCCAGCTCTCCCAGCCTGGCTCCAGAGCAGAGGGGCTCCAGCCCTGCAGCATCTCTGGTCCCTCCTCTGGGCTCTGCAGCAGCTCCAGGTCCTTGTGCTGTTGTTCCCAGGGCTGGAGCAGCTCTGCAGGGGGGTGTCACCTCAGGGGGCACAGGGGCATAATCCCCCTATCCAACATTCCCACTTATTTTAAGTGGATTTCCAGCATTTTCCCTTTTACAGCTCACCAATAAACACTGCAAAAGCAGCGGGAATTTGAGCTCACCGACAAGTGCCGGTGTTTGGGATGTTATTCCCTGAGCTGGAGATCCTGATCTGCTGGTTAATGGCAGAAAAGAAGCTCCTCGATGTCCATGTTCTGCCCCAGCGTTGTTTTTGGAAGTCAAATATCCTGCCAGGATGGGAACTGCCTGGGCAGCCTTGTTTGCTGGGATCTGCTCTCTGTGCTTCAGGCCAAGGTACAAGTGCTCCCTGGAGACACAGCTCACTGGAATCCTGTGGAATGCAGCACTCCAGAAAACAGGGAAGAAATAGTTATCCTGTGTTTCACTGGGAAATTTAGGGGGAATAAAATCAATAAGATGACATTTCTAGCTCCCGCTCCTGCTCACTCCAGTCTGAGCTGGAGGAGAGAGATCCAGGTGCCAGGCTGGCACCTCTGGGAAAATTGGGCAAACTCTTGGAAGAGAGAAGGTTTGTGCCTTTCCAAATCCTTGGAGAGCAGAGTTAGCAGGAGCTCCTCTTCCAGCAGCAGCTCCTCGTTGGTTTCCAGATCACTCCAGTGCTGTTTTTCCATGACCAGCTCCAAGACTAAATAGAAAAGTCTCCTAAAATATAATCCCAGCCTGGTGAACTGAACTCATGCCGAGCTCTCAGAGGCTGTGTGATTGTTTCCTGTGCAGTCCCGTCACTGACAGGTGGCCGTGCTGTTGGCTTCTCCTCCCTTCTAATCCCAGTCTTCCCAAAGCACGCTGTTTTTCCAGACCAAACCTCCAGAGTGGAGCAGCTGCACCCCTGAGAGCTGACATAGGGGTGGAGAAGCCTCTGGATAAGTGGAATTCCAGCCAGCTCAGGCTGCCTGCCTGATTGCAGCAGATTCTAGAAATCCCAGGGCCTTGGCTGCTCCACAGACATTACAGCGTGGCTGGGAGATCCTCCAGGAAAACGGGCTTTGAAGGAGGGAGAAGGAGGAGCTGGGAGATCTGCAGAGCAGGAGACCTGCAGGTTAAGGATCTGATCCCAGACTTGTCACACAGCAGTGGGGAGGTGTTTTGGATTCCCACGGGATGTATGGGAAGAGTTGCCATCAGCTCTTCCCCTTACAGAGCATGTGAGGATTTCTAGTTCTGGGATTCTGTGAAGTTTCTTTTTGCCACCCCTTTGGGAGCAGGGCTGGAGCTGATCCCCTTGGGATGCTCCCTGTCCCTGGAGGAACGGGAGGGACTGGAATTCAGCAAAGCTCTTCAGCTTCTCAGAGTTGGCAGGGAATTCCCTGGGAATGGTTTGTTAGGCATGGTTTCTGCTTGAAAGCAATTCGTTATGTTCTCATGGAATTCCAGGATGGTCTGGGATGGAAGGGACTTTAAAGATCATCCAGTGCCGGCCCCTGCCATGGGCAGGGACACCTTCCACCAGCCCAGGTGGCTCCAGCCTGACCTTGGACACTTCCAGGAATGGGGCAGCCACAGCTTCTCTGGGCAACCTGTGCCAGGGCCTGCCCACCCTTCCAGTCAGGAGTTTCTTCCCAATATCCATCCAAATCTCCAGTTTTCCAGTGGGAAGCCATTCCCTGTGTCCTGTCCCTCCAGGCCTTGTCCCCAGTCCCTCTCCAGCTCTCCTGGAGCCCCTTTAGGCACCAAAAGGGGCTCTCAGGTGTCCCTGGAGCCTTCTCTTCTCTGTGGAGCTTCCCATGCACCAACACCCGCAGCCCCTCCCCTCAGGGCTGCTCTCCCTCTCCACCCAGCCTGGATCTGTGCTGGAATGGCCCTGGTTCGGGTGCTCTCCTTCAGCTGCTCCGGCAGAGCCGTGCTGGGATGGGTTGGGCAGCAGCCCTGCTCCTGTCACGCGGGCACTCCGGTGCCCCCAGCTCGGAGAAAAGACGAGTTGGGGGGTTGTTGAGATCTTTGCTGCCAAAGACTGGAGTGACTCCTCAGCTCTGCTGAGTGGTGACATCAGGAAAACAATGGGTGCCTTTCTTCCACCTACACCATTTTCCTGCAAAAGGCTCCTTGTTCCCTGGGATTTGTTAACATCTGTTAACATCTGTGGGGGTGGCTGGGAGCACATTCCTTTGTTACCAGCTTGGAGACATGCCGGCAGGGAATTCTGTGATTGCTGGGGTCAGGAAGGATGCTTGCAAAGTTCATTTTTCTGGGAAGTAGTGTCCCTTCCCTTAAAAGAACGGGAGCTGAAATTATCTACTGTAAAAACAAAACAGAGGATGAGCTGTTTCCCGCTTTATCCTGAGACTTGTGGGATTCCAGCCTGAGTCCATCACGTAGGAAGGTGCATTTGTTTGGTCATGGCAAGGGAGATCCTGTTGCTCTGGAGCTGGGGAGCACTTTGGAAGCAGAAGACGTAAGGGTGGGCTGAGTGGACACGTTCCGAGTGCTCATCCTTGGAAGTATTTCCCATTTTCTACAGGGAAGACTTGTCCTTCACCTCCAGCAAGAAATGGAGTTGTTCCTTTGGGATGGAGCATAAGCGCTGATGGAATGAACATAGGGGTGGTTTTAGAGCAGAAATCCCAGTTTATCCCCCTCCCTGAGGCCCTCAAGCTTTGCAGGAGCAGGTTCCAGAAAGAAGGAATCACGGGTTTTGTCCTGTCCCCAGCCAGGAAACAGTTCCTGAGGCAGCTCCGTGGATGTCGCTGTTCACAGGGATCATTCCCAGCCCGGGACCACCCAAAGGGTGATGCTGCCCAGACACATCCACATCCACAGGGCTTTGAAATCCCTCCAGGGATGGGCACTCCACCCTGCCCTGGGCAGTTCCAATGCCTGACAACCTTTCCAAGAGGAATTTTCCCAAGGTCCCAGAACTGCCCCCTGGGATACTTTGGGATATATCTCTCAGTTCTCTGGGTGCATTTGAAGCAGGTGTTTCACTTCGAGAGGTGCCTGTTTAATTTTAACACCACTTTCTATTTACTAAAAAGGTAAAATGGGATTGGAACAGCTGAAATTTTGGCAACTTGTGCTTGGGTGGAAAGGAAAGCCAAGGAAAATATTGGTTTTCTTGCACACTCATCCACACTGTGAACAGGAACCCTCATCCAATCAAACCAGTTGGAGTGAATTCCTTCCAGGCACTGGGTTATCTTGTGGAATTTTAGAGATCAGAGACCTTGCTCCTTCATCTTTCAGGAATATCAAGGGGAAAATGGAGTTTTCCTGTGTTTTGGGCTGTTTGAGATCCTGGGAAGGGCTTTCCCAGCAGGATTAAGGTGTGTCAGTAATTTTTGATGGTGTTGCCAGTTTTCGCACTGTTTATTCTTCCCATCAGTGGGCTGGGCCAGGAGCAGCTGCTGCTGGAATGGCTTCATCCATGGATGAGGAATGGACCGGGAAGTGCCGGAGCTTGCAGAGCAGGTCGGGTGTTCCTGAGGGATGGAATGTGGAATGTGGGCAGGCCGAGTTTGTCACCCTGGTCAGCCAGCCTGGGCCTGGGCCTGGGCCTGTGGAAACCTTTCCCCACTGAGAATTCCCGAAAAAAGAGCTCCAGCACCTGAGTCTCCTGATTTATTTCCCTGTCTTGAGCAGCGCTGGGACACAGAGAGGTGACCAGGAGCAGAATTCCCACACATGCTCACCTGGCAGGGAGGGAGGGGATGAAAATCCCATGGGCACAGGGAGGTTCTGCCGGCTCCCAGGAATGCTCAGGTTCTGGAGTTGCCCCCTTTTATGGGCTTTTCTCATGACATTTGGGGAATTTTAGTATTTTTAAAGCTCTGGCCAGGCCGGAGTCAGGGTGGGGATTGATACACACCTTTATCCCTGTAAAGTCACACACAGGGATCTATGTGAGGTTTTTCCCATGAGCTCTAACAGCCCCTACCATTTCACTTCCTGATTTTGCTCTGGGAATTAGGGATTCTGCAGAATCCAGGACAGCAGGATTGCTGCAGCGTTTTCCAGGCACAGAGGAAGCTTGGACAGGGATTCAGGACTGTCCAAAAGTGCCTCTTTTTTTCCATCTGGCAGGAATTTTGCTTTCTAAACTCCCAGGAAGTTTGTATTTACTGGATATGGATGGTCCAGGCCCAGAGGGAGAGGGAAGGCACTGCTGGGAATCATGGAAATCCAAACAGCATTTGGAGATGCCTGGAAATGAAAGGAGGGTGAATGGTTTTGTAGACGAGAAAAGAAGGATTCCTTGGATAGCCTGGAATGCAGAGAACCTGCTGTGCCAGCTGGTTTGTCCCATAAAACAAAGCCCAGATGGGAAAATTTGTGCAGTTCTGCACAAAACGGGATGGACATGGAATGGGATGAGTCAGATTTACATGGAAATGAAGGGAAAAGGTGCTGAACCGCCAGAGAGAATTAATGGGAGCAAAGTCCTCACTTGACTCCTTGGATGCTGGTGGAGCTGTGCCCAGGGAATCCCCAGCAGTGGTGGTGCTGAGCCCTTCTGATCCCTGCTCCTGCCCCTTTTCCCGCTGTTCCAGGTGGGGGACCACAAGTTCAGTGCCCACCGGATCGTGCTGGCCGCGTCCATCCCGTACTTCCACGCCATGTTCACCAACGACATGATGGAGTGCAAGCAGGAGGAGATCGTCATGCAGGGCATGGATCCCAGGTACCAGCCCAGGGTGGCAGGTCACAGCCTCTTCCCTGCGGCACCCCAGGAAACCTTGTGCTGTTGGGAGAGCCCCGGCCCAGCTGGAATTCACTGGGTTTCCTGCTCTTTTGTCCTGTTTTTAGTGCACTGGAGGCTCTGATCAACTTCGCCTACAACGGCCACCTGGCCATCGACCAGCAGAACGTGCAGTCCCTGCTCATGGGGGCGAGTTTCCTTCAGCTCCAGAACATCAAGGATGCCTGTTGCACGTTCCTTAGGGAGAGGTAAGGGAGGTCTCTGGGGGCGGTTCTGGCTGCTCCCCACCAGCAGCAAGGCTTTAGTGACCTGTGTCCAGCTTGGGAGGACCAGGATGTCTCCTGCCAGCGGGATGAGAAGGTGTTTGGATCCCCAAACCGGTAGTTTGTAGAGTTATAGAATCACAAATTGGGTTGAGAGGGACCTTAAAGCCCATCCAGTGCCATGGGCAGGGTCACCATCCAGGTGGCTCCAGCCCAGCCTTGGATACTTCCAGGGATGTGGCAGCCACAGCTTCTCTGGGCAACCTGTGCCAGGAATTCCTTCCCAATATCCCATCTAAATGTATCCTCCTTCAGATTAAAGCCATTCCCCCTTGTCCTGTCATTCTAACTCCCTATAAAACAACTTCTCATGCTCATGGGATGCTGGCACACAATAAAAGGCCTTGGCCAGCCATGGGATTTAATACCCAGAGCAAAATGGAGGGAATAATTCCCTTTTTAAGCACCCATCCTGGCAGGAATTGCTTTCCTGCTGCTGTGCTTGTTCCAGGGCAGGAACAAAGCGCCTCAGCCTGGGAGCTGGACAGGAAACTGTGGCAGGCCCTTAAATTGCTCCCAGGTTTCTCAGTTGCCTCACGGGTGTTTGGCTGTGAGACTGTTCCAGCAGCATGTTCTGGAAATGGAAAGCTGGGATGTTCTTTGGAAATGCACCACATGGATTTTCCACCCGCTCCAGGGAGTCTGACGGGTTTAGTTTCCCCAGCTTGGCTTCCCTGCAGCTGCTCCACGTATTCCATGGACTGATATTCAATACACCCACCAAAGACAGGGATTAGCCACCAAAATTCTCCCAGGAGCAGCCAGGTGTCCCAGGTGAGCTCCTGGGTCTGAGTGCCCAGCTGTGCATTTGGTTAATAACAGGCAAATTGGTGGATTCTGTCCATCCTGGAGAAGTGGGACATGGACACCGAGCTCTTTTCTAAAGTGGAATTGAGATTCGGGATGGATTTAGGCAGCTCTGTTGTAACCAAGCCCTGTGTGAGCCCTTGGAATCATCCTCAAGTGGAAGTCCCTCTGACATCAGGGGGATGTGGAGCTGCTGCAGAGCCCAGAGGAGGGACCAGAGATGCTGCAGGGCTGGAGCCCCTCTGCTCTGGAGCCAGGCTGGGAGAGCTGGGGGGTCACCTGGAGAAGAGAAGGCTCCAGGGACACCTGAGAGCCCCTTTTGGTGCCTAAAGGGGCTCCAGGAGAGCTGGAGAGGGACTGGGGACAAGGCCTGGAGGGACAGGACACAGGGAATGGCTTCCCACTGCCAGAGGGCAGGGATGGATGGGATATTGGCTGGGAGTGTGGGGAGAAGCTGTGGCTGCCCCCAGAGCCACCTGAGGGCTCCCTGGCAGGAATGTTCCCTGAGGGAACATTTTTCCATTGTGTTTTCCATCCTCTGGCTCTGCCATGGATTCACCTGGAGATCTCTGTGTCCATCAGCTCATCAGGGAGCTGGAACATGTTTGTGTTGCTTTGTGGAATCCTGGAATGGTTTGGGTGGCAGGGGACCTTAAAGCCCATCCAGTCCCATCCCTGCCACGGACAGGGTCACCTCCCAACAGCCCAGGGTGCTCCAAGCCCTGTCCAGCCCGGCCCCCAGGAGTGGGGCAGCCCCAGCATTCCTTCCCTGCAGCTGACCTGCTCTCCTGCCCCCCTTTCCCAGGCTCCACCCCAAGAACTGCCTGGGGGTGCGGCAGTTTGCCGAGACCATGATGTGTGCGGTGCTCTACGACGCTGCCAACAGCTTCGTCCACCAGCACTTCGTGGAGGTCTCCATGTCCGAGGAGTTCCTGGCTCTGCCCTCTGAGGACGTCCTGGAGCTCGTGTCTAGGGATGAGCTCAACGTGAAGTCTGAAGAGCAGGTGTGTACCTGGGGCACGTCTTGGCAGGGGCAGGTTTTGGCTTGGGGCTGGAGCGGGAATGGGAATGATCTTATTCCTGCTCTGAATGAAGCTGAGGAGATGTCCTGGCACGGTGAGAAAACTAAGAGATGCAAACAGGGCTGTGATGGACCACTGGGCCTGCTCCACGCTGGCTTGTTCCTAGGAAAAACAGAAAGTAGGGATGAACAGCATTAGGATCACAGAATCATTGAGGGTGGAAAAGCCCTCTCAGACCATCGAGTCCAGCTGTCCCCCAGCACTGCCCAGGCCACCACTGACCATGTCCCCAAGTGCCACATCCACAGGGCTTTGAAATCCCTCCAGGGATGGGGATCCCCCCCTGCCCTGGCCCAGCCTGAGGCCATTCCCTCTGCTCCTGTCCCTGTTCCCTGGGAGCAGAGCCCGACCCCCCCTGGCTCCCCCCTCCTGGCAGGGAGTTGTTGGGAGCAATAAGAGCTCTGAGATTCCATCAGTGATGGCCGACAGTGTGCAGGGAAAACAGAGCCTGTCCTGGAGCCTGGAATTCTGTCCTGCCCTTTCTGGGGTGTTACGGAGGAGGTGACAAGGGCAGAGCTGTCTCCTTGTAGGGTCAAAACTGCTTGGTTAATCAATCAGGCTGTTGATTAGGGAGGGAGGGGAACCTGCCTCACATTCCTGCATCATTCCACAAATTTCTCTGGCCATTCTTCCCAAGTGGAGCAGGAGGAATCCAAAGAGTCCATGCTGGTGAGGTTTCCTCCTACCCTGGCCCCTGCCAGCCCCACTCCTAGGAGTTACAGGAGCCCCTTGTAGGGGGGAAATAAGTTGGTTTGGGGATTTTAACTCACTTGAAGAAGCATTTTCACACTGGAAATTTCGGGAATGGTGATGGGGGAGACTCCACATTCCCACCATAAAAGAAAGACTGGATCATTTTGTTCTGGTCAATGGTACGGGTTGAAATAAGTTTAATTGTGAGTTCTGGGAACCCAAGAATTTCTGTTCCCAGTTAAAGGGGTCACCAGGACCCTTTGGGAGCTGGAGTCATCCAAAACAGACCAGGAGAACAGTGTCCATCCAGGGGCTGGGAAGGAGCCTTGAGGGAGCAGGGGAGGGTCCTGAGGGCTCTGGAGGTAGAAAGGGGGAAAATGAGGATGAAAAGGGAAAAGTGGAGATAAAAATGGAGAGAAAAAAAGCAGGGAAATGGGAACGAAACCAACAAAATTGGGGGAAAAAAAACAACAAAAAATATCAAGAACAAAAAGGCAGAAAAAGCAAAGAGGAGAAAGGGAGGAAATGAAAAAAAAGAGGGAGAGCAGAAGGAAAAGTGGGGAAAATGGGGGGGGAGAGATAAACAAGAATAAAAACAATACCACAGAAAGAAAATGAAAAATTGGGGAAAAAAGAAGCAAAATTGGGAAAACCAGAGAAAACCAAGAAAAAAGAGATAAATCCAGGGGGAAACAAACATATAGAAAACTAGAAAATAAAGTGAAAACCTGAAAATAAAGGGAAAAGTGGAGAGAAAAATTAAGGAAAACAGGGAAAACAGAGAAGAATTAAGGGGGAAAAGTCGATAAAGAGCACAAAAAGTTGGAAAAAATGGGGAAGTGATGAAAAAACTGGGTCAAAAGAGAGAAAAATAGAAAGAAAAAGAAGAAAAGTGAGGAAAAAGGGGGAGAATGGAGGAAAAGTGAACAGATGGATCCCTGTCATCAAACCTGTCTCCTGGTTTTTCATGGAGCAGCACCCTTCCCTTTCTTCTTTCCAAGTTTGCTGATTTTTCTCAGTAAATAAACAGGATTTTGCTTCTCTCCCACCTCCTCTGCCAAAATTCCCTTACAGTTTCCTTCAGCACCCTGCAAACACCTGTGCTGAACGTGCAATCCCACGGGATTGCTGCAGGATAAGTCGGAGGTGGAAAAAGAAACCTGTCTGGAGCCAGGCTGGGAGAGCTGGGGGGTCACCTGGAGAAGAGAAGGCTCCAGGGAGACCTGAGAGCCCCTTTTGGTGCCTAAAGGGGCTCCAGGAGAGCTGGAGAGGGACTGGGGACAAGGCCTGGAGGGACGGGACACAGGGAATGGCTTCCCAGTGCCAGAGGGCAGGGATGGATGGGATATTGGGAAGGGATTGCTGGCTGGGAGGGTGGGGAGGGACTGGAATGGATTTCCCAGAGAAGCTGTGGCTGCCCCTGGATCCCTGGAAGTGTCCAAGGCCAGGTTGGACAGGTCTTGGAGCAGCCTGGGCTGGTGAAAGCTGTCCCTGCCCATGGCAGGGAGTGGAATGAGATGATCCTTGTGATCCCTCCCAACCCAAACCATTCTGGGATTCCGTGATTCCACGTCATTTCTTTTCCATCAGTCAACTGGCACCAGCAGGAACCTGCACACCCCAAAATCCCAAATTCCCTCTGCCCTCTCCCCAGGTATTTGAAGCGGCCTTGGCCTGGATTCGGTACGACCGAGACCAGAGGGAGTCCCTCCTGCCCGAGCTGCTTTCCAAGATCCGCCTGCCCCTCTGCCGACCGCAATTCCTCACGGACCGCGTGCAGCAGGACGACCTGGTCCGCTGCTGCCACAAGTGCAGGTGAGGCTCCTCGCTCCTTAAACCCGCCCCTGCGCGTGGGCAGGCAGGGCTCCTCCTTCCCTCCTGACTGCCTGCACTGCAGGGACCTGGTGGACGAAGCCAAGGATTACCACCTCATGCCGGAGCGCCGGCCGCACCTGCCGGCGTTCAAGACGCGGCCCCGGTGCTGCACGTCCATCGCGGGGCTGATCTACGCCGTGGGAGGGCTGAACTCGGCAGGTACCTTGCAGTGGAAAGGCCGCTGGGAGCCGGGGAGGGTCCTGGGGTGGGGGAATCCCTCGGCATTGAGCACTGTCTCCTCCTGAGCCTTCCAGTGGAACACCCAAGGTGGTTGTGCCCGCGGTTTAACGTCTTCCAGCTAAAACTGTGTCCAGCTGGGACATACTCCTGGTGGTGTCCTTGCCTGGAGCTCCAAGCAGGACCTGGAGGTGTTTTCAGGATGTTGTTGGCATTGTGGGATCATCTGTGCAGGCATAACACACCTCCATGAGCTGGACCGTGGCATAAAAAGGGAACAGAAGGTGTTCGGGGGAACTTGAAGCTGCGACACCACAGAGGGGACTTGCAGGTCTCTGCTGCCCCTTGGAGGGCACTGGGGTTGCCACTTCCACAGATGGGACTTGCTGAGGCTCCTGGTGCAGAGCACGGGAGAGCTTGGCAATGTTCCACAATCTTTTTGAGTAGTGGAGTGTGTTTTGTGGGAATTGCTCAGAGAAGGATCTCGGGGGCAGAGCAGGGAAGTGACTGGGAAATGCCTCTGACTGGGCTGTGTGGGAGCAGATAGGCTGGAATAGGATGTGAGAGTCCAGGATTGGGCATAGAATTCTGGAATGGTTTGGGGGGGAAAGGACCTTAAAGCCCATCTGGTCCCACCCCCCCTTCCACTAGTCCAAGTTGCTCCAAGTCCCGTCCAGCCTGGCCTTGGACACTCCCAGGGATCCAGGGGCAGCCACAGCTGCTCTGGGAAATCCATCCCAGTCCCTCCCCACCCTCCCAGCCAGGAATCCCTTCCCAATATCCCATCCATCCCTGCCCTCTGGCAGTGGGAAGCCATTCCCTGTGTCCTGTCCCTCCATGCCTTGTCCCCAGTCCCTCTCCAGCTCTCCTGGAGCCCCTTTAGGCACCAAAAGGGGCTCTCAGGTGTCCCTGGAGCCTTCTCTTCTCCAGGTGACCCCCCAGATCTCCTAGCCTGGCTCCAGAGCAGAGGGCACTGGGGCTTCCTGGGCCTCATCTCCAGCCTCTCGATCCCAAGCACCCCCAAGTCCTTCTCCTCAGGGCTGCTCCAAATTCATTCTCTGCCCACCCTGGATTTGTGAATTGCCCTGACCCAGGTGCAGGACTTGCACTTGGCCTTGTTGAACGTCATGATGTTCCCACTCACCCCTTGAGCTTGTCCAGGTGCCATCGGATGCCATCCCATCCTAGCAGAGCCCAGATGTTCTCCCAAGGAAAAGCAGGCAGATTCCCTGTGCCAGCCCCACGTTTGGGATCACAGCACCACCCCTCTGCCACAGCCCCCCCTCTCTATCCCAGGGTTTCATCAGGTCTCCCTCTTTTAATTTGAGTAGCAAATTTTTACGCAGGCGACTCCCTGAATGTGGTGGAAGTGTTTGATCCCATCGCCAACCGCTGGGAGAAGTGCCAGCCGATGACGACGGCGCGGAGCCGCGTCGGGGTCGCCGTGGTCAACGGGCTCCTCTACGCCATCGGCGGCTACGACGGGCAGCTGAGGCTCAGCACCGTGGAGGTCTACAACCCAGAGACAGATTCCTGGGCCAAAGTGGAAAGCATGAACAGCAAGAGGAGGTACGTGCGGCTCCGTGGGGAGGGGCCTTTGGAAGAGGGAGGAAGAATGAGGTTTTGGGAAGGCTGGAGGGCTGGGTGGTGGTGGACGTCGAACATTGGGTTTGTGCGTGGGGAGAAAGTGGGAAAGGAGGGGGTGGAGCGGTGTGGAAGCAGGTGAGGTTTGCTTGGCTAGTGCTGGGGTGCTCCTGCTTATTCTGGGCGCTGCTGGTTGGTCAGAAGCAGCTTAACAAAATTCCATGGATGCATCATGGCACTGATGGACAAGGAAAGGTGTTAAGACCCAAGTGCCACATCCACAGGGTTTTGAAACCCCTCCAGGGATGGGCACTCCACCCCTGCCCTGGGCAGCTGTGCCAGGGCTGGACAGCCCTTCCCAGGAGGAATTTCCCCACTGTCCCCCCTGCCCCTGCCCTGGCCCAGCCTGAGCCCGTTCCCTCTGCTCCTGTCCCTGTTCCCTGGGAGCAGAGCCCGACCCCCCCGGCTCCCCCCTCCTGGCAGGGACTTGCAGAGCCACAAGGTCCCCCCTGAGCCTCCTTTTCTCCAGGCTGAGCCCCCCCAGCTCCCTCAGCCCCTCCTGCTGCTCCAGCCCCTTCCCAGCTCCCTTCCCTTCCCTGCACACCCTCCAGCCCTTCCATGTCCTCCTTGTTCTGAGGAGCTCAGAACTGTCCACGAGATTCATGAGCAACATTCACTCTGTGTGGGCTCAGAGCTCAGGTGGGACTGAGCCGTTTGGAGGTGAATCCAGGGAAAGGGAGGTTCTTTGGGATGACAGAGGCAATGGCAGAGTGGGCCAGGCAGACTGTTGGGGATGGTGTGGCAGCACCTCCAGCCATCTCACAGGGTCCCGCATTCCCTGCAGCGCCATGGGCACAGTGGTGCTGGATGGGCAGATCTACGTGTGTGGTGGATACGATGGAAACTCATCCCTCAACTCCGTGGAGTCCTACTCTCCCGAAACAAACAAGTAAGAGCCTTTTGTGTCCTTCAGCTTTTCCATGAGTTTTGTGCTCCGTGTGCCATGGGCACTGCTGGGCATCTGGGCTGGGAGAGTGTTTTAAATAAGAGGTGGTGAAAGACGAGTTGGTGGAAGTCAGTCTGTGGGGCTGTCACTAACCTCTCCCCTCTCCCTCCAAGGTGGACAGCAGTGACCCCCATGAGCTCCAACCGCAGCGCAGCCGGAGTCACCGTCTTCGAGGGCCGGATCTACGTGTCGGGAGGGCACGACGGGCTGCAGATCTTCAACAGCGTAAGGCGGGATCCTGGGCAGGAACTCATCCACCTCTGGCTGGAAAAGC
>VWZF01001185.1:6842-16947 GCA_013396755.1 Sclerurus mexicanus
GGCATCTTGGCTGGCTTCTTCATTTTCTTCACAAATCCATTTCTGGCATGATTTCTTCCAGTCCTGATACTGCAAGTCTACTCCCACAATCATAGGGTAGAAATTATTATTAAGACAAAACCACAAAAGATTCTCAAAAGTCAGTTATTGTCCAACTGGTTGATCATTCATTTCTCATTTGATATGAGAACAGTATATCCAGTTCTCCTTACCCAAAACTTTAATGGTAAAATAAGAACACAGCAAGACAGCCTATGGCCCCTCCTATTTAGGTTCTAATTTGAATTTTCATGAGAATATCTTGATTGACACTTCATCCCCAGGTTGTATATTATGTACCTGTATTTCAGGTGGGCTGGGCTGATACCATTGTGCATACTTCTCTGCTGTTCGAACTCTTTCTCATATATATAGCATATATATAACTCTTTTTCACACTCTCTAATAGTTCAATATCTTTCTTATATTGCCGTGACCAAAACTGCACACAATATTCAAGGTGAGGCTNAGATTAAGAGAAGAAACAGGAGAAAAGAGAGAGAAGGAGTAAAGAAAAAGATTAGAAGAAGAGAACAATAGTTACCACTGAGAATCCTTCACATGGTGATGGCCAGAGAAGAGAAAGAGGAGACTCTATGCCTCTGTATTTATATGGTCTGGCCACCATGGCCACCCCTCCCATGCAGGATGTCCGGCTCACTGACCACTCAGTACCCTCCAGGCCAGAGTGAAGGGTGGTGCAGCCAATCAGAGGCTGAGTGAACAGTTCCAGGGGGTGTAATGTGGGAGGGCTACCAGGTGGACCTTTTGATTGACAGCTTCCATGTGCCCTGCCATGTGACTTCCATCAGGCTGTGCCATGTGGCTTCCGTGCACTCTGCCTTGGCTGCTATGAGGCTGTAGGCTTGGCCCCTTCCCCACACACACAGTTTGTTCTGACCCAATAAATAACCCAGTGAGATTTGAATCTAGTATCTCACCCCTCTCAAAGAAAATTTCTGCTGGTGTTAGTCCTATGGGTTGTCTCAGAACCAAATTAAAAGCTTCCGGCCATTTCAGATTAATACATGAAGTTATTTTTGCTATTTTTTTCCTTTCATGTCCTATTCATCCTTTCTACTTGTCCTGGAGAATGTGGATGACATGGTGTATGTAGTTTTCTCTCTATCCCCAAAGTCTTATACAGCTGATCAATTATATTCACTGTAAAATGAGCACCTTTGTCTGATTCAGTTGACTCTGGAACATAGTATCTAGGTATAATTTCCTTTTGAAAGGTTCTGTATAATCTGGGAGCCCAAGAGCAGGACCAGATGCCAAAGCTCCTTTTATTGCTTTAAAAGCTTATTCCTTCTCTGGGCCCCATGCAATAGGCTCTATCTCTTTGTTCTTGGTTGCCTCAGTCAGAGACTTAGTCAATTCTCCTAACCCAGGAATCCGTGGCTGACAAAATCCCACAGCCCCAGAAAACCTCATACCTGCTTTTTGTGACCAGACATGGGAACTTAATTATGGCCTCTATTCTTTCTGGATCTATCATTCATTCCCCTTCCCCTAAATAAAGACTAAATATTTAACTTCCTTTTGACACAGCTGAAGTTTGGACAGAGATGCATGGTGTCCCCTTTTCACTAAGGCAATACATAAATGTGGTGTCTAATATACAAGCATTCTCAGCACAATTTGCTAATAAATCATCTACATACTGTAAAAGAACCAATTCTCCTGGAAATTTTATACCCCTTAAATCATCCGTCAATATTTGTGAAAAAATGGTAGGGGATCCGGCAAACCATTGGAGAAGATGTGTCCAAGTCAGTTGCTGTTTTTTCCAGGTGAAGGCAAACAAAGGTTGACTATCTAAGGGAATGATTAAAAAGGCAGTTGTTAAAATAATTTGCAGTAAAATATTTGGCTGTAGGTGGGTTTTGTAAAAGTATAGTCAAGGGGTCTGGCACCACTGGGTGAGGGGTCACTACATATTGGTTAATTGCCCACAAATGCTGCACAAAGCAGTACTCAGGGTTTCCATCTTCATCTAACCTATTCTTCTTTATAGGCAATATAGGGGAGTTGTATGGAGACACACATACCTTCAAAATCCCTTGGGCTAAGTATTGGTCTGTCTGCTTCTGGATATTCTCCTCAGCTCCCAGGGGAATTAGAGTCCTGTCTCACGGATGGTGACACTCCCTTTGTTTTAATACATATGGCCTGTGCTGAAACCAACAGTCCTACATCTGTGCTAGTGACGTGCGGAAAAAATCCCCACAACTAGGTAGTTGTAGAGAAGGTACGCTTATTCAGCGCAGGGTGCATGGGGGATTGCTCCACCAAAAACATGCACACCCCTCTGTGCTTACAGGTTTGTTTAAAAATAGTTAAAACATGCACATTCATTATTTCTTTATACATATGCATTATTTTCTTAGAAAAGGCAGGGTTATTCTAATTAGTTCCAAGAAGTAATTTCCATTTTCTCCACCCTGTGCTCCTCCCATCCGAGTTTGCGCAGTGGTTTCCATTTTTCCTGGGCCAGGGTCCTCGGGGGTCTTGGGGATGGAGATCATGGGTCTTCCTCGCTGTGTCCTTTTGAACTTGGCTCAAAAAGTAACTCAAACCGGTTCTGTTGGCAACTCAAACCAGTCTAATGAGCAAACTTCTACAATTGCCTTACTTTCTTTACATATTTCCTGATTTATCTTAGTTTCTTGAAGCTTCAAGGCCAGGTACTGATAGCAACCATAGCATACTCCCTGGTTTTATATTTCTAGTTAATTATGGCCTCAACCATGCAGTCTATCTTTGTGGCTTCAGCAAAAGCCCCTACAATTATTTCTATTAACCCACTCATGTTAGTTCCCTATCCCTCTTAGTGTTAGCTCCCTATCGATAGTTCCCTCAGTGTTAGTTCCCTATGTTACATTATATCAGTTCCCTCTTAGTGTTAGTTCTCTATCAGTTATTGATTCCTTATATCACTAGTCTTACTCCAGAATTCTGAGCGTATGACTTTCAATAGTTCTGGTATGTTCCGTTCACTTCTGGATTTCTCAGTAATCACACTCAGTCCCATAATTATTAAATCCATTCCTTCTGGCAATAAATACAGTTCTCCATCTAAGGCCTGCAGAAGGTCTCTCCCTAACAAGCACACTGGGGAGTCTCTGTTAATACAAATCTCTCCCATACAGTCATTTTCTATTGTTACTAACAAGGGTTACTCAAATACTTTTCTTCCAGCCCAGTGACTCTATGTATTAAAACTTTGTCTGTGGCTACTAACCCTTTTGGAGTAAAGCTTAAGAGGGACAATGTGGCCCCTGTATCTACCAGAAATTGGATGTTGCAACCATCCACCCCACATACTATATGTCCCAAATGATCCAGGAGTGTTCTCCATAAATTGTATAAATTGGACAGTCTCTTAGTCTATGTCCTAAATTTCCACAATAGTAACACTCCATTCCTGCAATCCTTCTCTCTCTCTCTCTGTTCTCTGGCCTAGGTCTCTGTGCTGGTTTAAAGGTAAACTGGCAGGAGGAATGAACTCAACCAAGAGAGGTTACAAGTCAGAGTTACAATTTACTAAAAANGCTGGGTGTGAAGGTGCTAATGCCTCTCTGAAGGGGGGTTATCATGGCTGAGTCATTGGTGTGAAGACAGAAAACATTCTCATGCCTTGCATGGTTCCTTAACGCCCAGCTTGTAGCCTGAGGTGTCAGGTGTGCCCTGGGCAGCTGCTGCAAATGATCCATTATTAACAGCTCATGAGAAATGACAGAGAGTGTAGAATACACAATTTTGGTTACACCCACACAGTGATAAACTGGTCCCAGCCACTGTAACTAAAACAGTCCCCTAAATGTATTTGGCTTTCCCCTCTTCCTTTCTTTTTCCTTGAGATTTTTTCTCACAGCAATGGCCACTAGACTTTCCACTGTTTGTTTAATGTTCTTCTTCTCCATTCCTTGATCTGCTCTCTGCCTTTCTTCCTGCCCATCCTACACGAATACTGCTACACTTAAAAATTTCCACAGGCTTTCTTCCTGCCACCCCAGCATATGCTCCTTAAAATATTTCTGGATGTTGGGAGCTGTCTGGTCTACAAAGACACTAACTGCAAGTGTATCATTAAAGTTTTGTGATGTCATTCCCCCATTTTCAGTAAAACATTCTGAAGGCAGCCCCAAAAATGGCTAGTATGTTTGTCCATCCTCTGTCTACATTCTAGTACTTTAGTCCAGTTAACCCCTCATTCCCCATGCAATCTTATTGCTTCAACCAGATTTTGAAGTCCTGTCTGACAAGCAGCCCTGCCCCCTGCAGTATTATAATGCCAAATTGTGTCATTCACTGTCCAGGGTTCCTATTTCCTCCCACCTGCTGAGTCAATTCTCCATCCTTATTAATTATTTTTTCCCTTTCATCTGAACAAAATAATTATTTAAAAAACATTTGAGCTTGGGTTATGTCTGGTGCATATATTAGAGAAAAGTTGAGCATATTTCTCAGCATCCTCCCTCAGTCTTGGCATTTGAGCCCACCATAGTGCTAAACCATTTGAATTCCAAGGGTGCCTGGTATACGGTTGGAGTAAAGGTGGTGCCCTTCCTGCCACTATCTCTGGTTGCATTGCAGCAGGATTTGGTAAAACAGTAGGGATCATAGAATAGACTCCTATAGGAGGAAAACTAGATAGTGTTGAAGGAGTATGTAAAGGATAGGACTGTGCCGGAACAGGCAGAAAACTGGGACTCCAACTTTGGGCCTCAGTCCCCACAACCTCATAGGGCAGTGCCAATGCTGGCAGACTCTTGGGTTTCCAGTCTTGGGGCTTAGTTCCCATGATCTCATAGAGCATTGTTGATGGAGGCAGAGCAGCAGGACTCCAGCTTTAGGTCTTGGTCCTCACATCCACATAAGGCAGTGCCAATACAGATAGAGTGCCAGGATTCCTGCTTTGGTTTATGCGGTTTCTGTAACCCCATAAGGTGGTGATGATGCAGGCAGAGCACTGAGATTCCCTGCAATTGCATGAACGGGTGCCATTGCAGTCAGAGTGCCAGGATTCCCCATGACCACACAAAGTGGTGACAATGCAGACAGAGTGCTGGGATTACCCACAGCTGCATGTATTACCATCGGTTTGATTTTCCTCATCAGACTTAACCACTCACAACTGTTCCAAACATACCAATAACCCATTTGATCTGGGAATCCATCTTCCAGACATTGCCACAGAAAAGCGAATTTGTGTTTAAAAAAAGTTCCTTGTGATGGCCATTGTTCTGCTGAGCTAACAAACCAGGTTATAACTGGCCAATCCTCTTGGCACAATGTTATTGCACAGTCTTTGGATAATTCTGCTATACTGTGCATTTAAAGAAATTTTTGACACTAGGTTCTCATCCCCATCAGATAGATTATCACAGATCAATCACAAGATCTGATAGCTTGAACTGGTGCCTTAAAAGAGGGACTCCAAACAAAGAAATCCCTAGGCAATTATACCCTTACAATCTAAACTCCCCACCCATCCAGTTTGCAGATGACACAAAACTCGGAGGAGCTGTTGACTCCCTCAAAGGCAGGGATGCCCTGGAGAGAGACCTGGGCAATCACCAACCATATGAAGTTCAACAAGGGAAAGTGCCAGACTGTGCACTTGGGGTGGGGCAATCCTGGATATTCATACAGATTGGGGAATGAGATGCTGGAGAGCAGTGCCACGGAAAGAGACCTGGGGGTCCTGGTAGACAGCAAGTTGAATATGATTCAGAAGTGTGCCTTGGCAGCCAGGAGGGCCAACCATGTCCTGGGGGGCATCAGGCAAAGCATCGCCAGCCAGTCAATAGAGGTGATTTTCCCACTCTACTCTGCACTGGGGCAGCCTCACCTTGAATATTGTGTGCATTTTTGGGCATCACAATACAAGAAAGATATTAAAATATTAGAGAGCACACAAAAGAGGGCCACGAAGATGGTGAAGGGCCTTGAGGGGAAGCCATATGAGGAGCAGCTGAGGTCACTTGGTCTGTTCAGTCTGGAAGAGACTGAGGGGAGATCTCATTGCAGTTTGCAACTTCCTTGTGAGGGGAAGAGGAGGGGCAGACGCTGATCTCTTCTCTGTGGTGACCAGTGAAAGAACACAAGGGAATGGCCTGAAGTTGTGTCAGGGGAGGTTTAGGTCAGATATTAGAAAAAGGTTCTTCACCCAGAGGGTGGTCGGGCACTGGAAAAGGCCCCCAGAGAAGCACAAAGCCTGACAGAGTTCAAGAAGTGTTTGGACTATACTCTTGGGCACATGGTATGACTCTTGAGAATTGGTGTAGGGCCAAGAGTTGGACTCAATAATCTTTGTGGGTCCCTTCCAATGCAGCATCTTCTGTGATCCTTACAAGGGAAAACGGAGGGGCGCTTCATGCAGTTCTCAAAGGGGAACTCTCAAGTCCCTTCAGCACAGTTGCAGCCAAGGTTGGCAGAGGCGTCAACACCCTGCAGGATGAGGCAGTTGTTGTATGGGAGCCATGGTGACTCCTGAAAAGTACCTGGTGTGGGACGCTGCAGCAAGCAAGCACCAGGGGTGGTCCTGCCACCATGAAAAATGTTGGGAAAGGGGTGAGAAACAGGAACCACAGTGAGAGAACTCTATTGGTGGTCATGCCCCAGTGCCCCCTCCCAGAACAAGAGCAGGCTTCCAGAAATGCTGTGGGGTTTGTTTTTCCTCTTCCCCTGAAGTCCTCCTGGTATTTTACTTCAGGGACCCTCCTCTTGCCCCTCCACCTCCTGGGGCATGGCAGGACCATTGCTCGGGGACAAAGCTCCAGCCCGGTGGTTGGCTGGTGGCAGGGGGAGGGGATGCCCCCCACGCTTTAATCTATGTGATGATATGAAAATTTCAATAACCTTTTTCATTTAATTAAAAATATAACATCAGCCCTGCGTGCCTTCAAGGTGACGGCTGTAATCTGTAAAATTCTGTGTGCACCTAAGATGAGGTTCACATTTGGAAACATATAGTTAAGTGTATAAATCCTATTCAGTCATGCATTTTCCCTTTGAAAACAATGGAAACTAGTAAGCTATTAGAAGTTGGCTATTGTGTCCTTTTGTGGATATTGATCCACATTGGAAAGAATATTTTCTATACTTTTGATGTCTAAAAATCCCTGGAAAAAGGCTCAAAACAAACTCAGTGGAGATAGATAGAGAAGTGCCTTTATTTGGAAGCTTCTATGTGCACACCAGAAGTATGCGCAACCGTCGTTCAGTGATGTTACAGTTTTTATAACTTCCAGTAAATGGCATATATATGATATCTAAAAACCAACCCATAGTACCCATTTCCCCTGGTGTCCACCCTCAGAAAGCTCAGAACTGCCCCTTGGAGCCTCTCAAAGGTCTCTGGGCCTTCTCTTCTGTTTTGTCTCCAAGCAATCTTGAAGGTGCTTCTTCAAAACACTGTGTCCTTGGCAAAACTCAGAAATGTGTGAGAAAGTGTCCAGTGATCTCTAAAGACCACCTAATATGTGAGCAATCCAGGGAAAGCTACATAATTCTAAAAATTCTAGAAAAACTACAAAATACACTTTAATCTTTAGGCATCACTTTCATGTATGTACATGAAAGTTCTTAGATAGTTCAGCTTGCTGAATAGTATGTGGACTTGAACCAAAATAAGAGTATCCAGAAATGACATTGGAATAACCTAATGTTTATTAATGTGTTACTGTTATTGTTCTTGTTTGCTTACTGTGACATGGGGCATTTATGATACAAAGCTAGCACAAGATCATTCCTCTCCCAAGCCTATAGCCCTGAACAGCTGTCCTAGTTACAGTGGCCAGGACCAGTTTATCACTGTGTGGGTGTAACTCTGAGTTGTAATCTCTCTTTGAGTTGCATTCATTTCTCCTGATAGTTTACCTTTAAACCAGCACAACAGCTTATTTCCTGACCAAGAAAATTATGCAGTAAGGTTGTCAACATTTCAGGAAAAATCATTCTCCCTCCGTATTGTCATAAAACTGAATCGAAAATAAGGATATCACCAAAATTGGTCATAAAATTGGCACAGACACCTTTGAGAATGATTCCCCTGCAGGGTTCAGGATAGTATTGGACATGTACAAATGAAGCATGGAAAGTTTAGCCCCTTGATAAAGATTGGGCTTGTGCTCTTGGGACTGTGATCCCAAACACAACAGTATTTGATCAAATCGGAAAACAAAATGGGTGGATAAGAACCTATGTAAGAAGGATTAAAAGATCCAACAACCCTCTTGTTGAACATCCCACGACTTTCCACAGTGTGATCAGGGCTGTTATGCCTTCTTTAGGAGTATTTGAACCAGAGAAAGCAATCATTAATATTTCAACCATTGTTGAACATATCAAAAATCGTACTTTAGATGCAATCAGGGCCTTACAAGAAGTAGTCTGTAGTTTGTCTCGTGTGGTTTTGCAAAACAGAATGGCTCTCGATTTTTTACTGGCCTCACAAGGAGGCATGTGCACTGTCATTAACTCCAGTTGTTGTTCTTACATAGATCAG
The DNA here is from genome assembly GCA_013396755.1 of Sclerurus mexicanus. Lineage (NCBI taxonomy): Eukaryota > Metazoa > Chordata > Aves > Passeriformes > Furnariidae > Sclerurus > Sclerurus mexicanus. The sequence continues at coordinate 15,400 of VWZF01001185.1, forward strand.
AGTGGAAGGATTAATAAGAATTTGGCCGAATTTTGGAAACAAACTCAAATTTTGCATCAAGTAACTCTTGATGATAATCCATTGGACCTTGAAGACATCTTACGTACACTTACTTCATGGTTACTAAACTGGACGTGGTTAAAACAGCTGTTCATATTGTTTCTATTCATTATTAGTGTTGGTATAATAGCTCATTGCACTAATCAATGCTGTCTTCATTATGCACCTCCATGGTGTAGGGTTAGAGAAGGTAAGTTGTAGAGACTGGGCAAGATACAAATTTTGTCAAGTCTCTAAAGCAGGGAAACGATGCCTAAGGATTTTAGTGGATTTTGTAGATATTTTTAGAATTTTTAGAACTATGTAAGTTTTCCTGGGTTGCTCACATTTTCAGATGGTGTTTGGAGATCACTGGACACTTTCTCACACATTTCTGAGTTTTGCCAAGGACACAGTGTTTTGAAGAAGCACCTTCAAGATTGCTTGGAGACAAAACAGAAGAGAAGGCCCAGAGACCTTTGAGAGGCTCCAAGGGGCAGTTCTGAGCTTTCTGAGGGTGGGCACCAGGGGAAATGGGTACTAGGGGTTAGTTTTTAGATATCATATATATGCCATTTACTGGAAGTTATAAAAACTGTAACATCACTGAACGACGGTTGCGCATACTTCGGGTGCGCACCTGGAAGCTTCCAAATAAAGGTACTTTGTCTATCTATCTCCACTAATGTTTTGAGAATCTTTTCCAGGAATTTAGGCACCGCTTCCCCAACTAAGCAAACGATTTAACTTCCTTCTGAATGTGGAAAACTTAAGAGTAAAGACAATAATAAATAATTTTTGTCTAGTGCGCCATGGCACAGCAAATTTGACCACGTTAGCCTTTGTATGCTGCCTAATGTAATGCAACATAGCAGATAAAAAAATCCAAATGACTCTATTAGACTTTAAAGATGATAGCTCGTGTAAAGCAACTGAGAATATGTCAATGTATGAGATTTCATATTTATTGAAGTCTAGAATATTTGAAAACCAAGAAATGCAAATGAAACAAGTGGCTACAAATATAGCAGTATGCTTATTACTGACAAAGCTGTTGCCTGAAACTGCATTCAACTACATTTTATTTTCTTTGTGTGCTCAATATTTTTTTTATATCTCCATGTCTTCATAAAGACATTGGCTTGAACTTCAAAGTGTACCACTACAAATGCTATAGTTGTTATCATGGTGGCTTGCAGTGGTTTAGTGGTTTAAAGGTAAACCAGCAGGAGAAATGAAACCAACTCCAAAAGAGTTTGCAAGTTAGAATCAAAATTTAATAAAAAATCACAAATACAATGATGCAGAGGAAAAATCCATTTGACCCACAAAAACCAGATGTACAACCCAGCACCCTGGGGCACGAACAAAATGGAGCTCACCAGCCCCTGTGCTCAGCACCATGTAGCCCCCCTGAGTACAAAGAAAAAAAGAAAGAGTAAACCTGTTGCTGAGGATGATGTCCACAATCTGATCAAGAGTGGCAGTTGCAGTCCTGTTGAGATCCTG
>VWZF01001185.1:17046-43768 GCA_013396755.1 Sclerurus mexicanus
AAGGTTATATATGCTTGGGCTCAGATAGGAGTGCCCAGTACCTCCCCCAGAGAGAGAAGTTTCACAATGGGTGACTTACACTATGAGTCATGGGATGCTCCTTGATGGCCCATTAGCAGATGTGACCCCTCAGGCTGGGTGTGAAGGTGCTAATGACTCCCCAGAGGGGAGTTATCACACCTGAGTCATTGGTGTGAACACAGGAAAACTTCCTTATCTCACAGAGTTCCTAAACACCCAGCTTGCAGCCTGAGGGGCCAGGTGTGCCCTGGGCAGCTGCTGCAAACGATCCATTGTTAACAGTCTATGAGAAATGACATATAGGGTGTAGAATACAAAGCCCTGGCCACACCCACACAATGACAAACTGGTCCCGGCCACTATAAGTAGGACACAGCTAGGCTCAGAATGTTTAGTTATGAAAGTTCAGTAGTGCCTACCAAAGATAATTTTAAGTTTCAGCAAGTTAGGATTTAATAATATGGATTTGAAAAATTGTACAAAAAATATTTTTGTTTTCAATATTGTAGCAAAAGGTTATGTTTATTTGGTTCAATTTTAAGAAAAGATTTAGTTTATGTTTTTTTCCTGTGATATTTTCAACCATTTCTTCATTTTGTATTCTTATAAAAATTCATTTTATGCTATTAATTACTTGAGCTTTTAAAAAGTCTATTTCAGTAAATAAATGTGGAGTTACTGTAAGGCATGTAACCAATTAGGAAGCTTATGAAGATATGCTTATTCTCTTTGCTTACAGAAGTGTTTTTTTCTGCTTTCTTTGTTTCATGAAGGCAGAACACTCAATTCTCACTCAATATACAGAATTTTAAATATGTTGCTTTATTTGATCATTATGATGGCAATTGTGAATTAAATTTTCAAAAAGATAGGCAAAAAATGGTTCAACAGTAGGGTTTTTATAATTATTTTTTTAAATCTGAAAAAAATTATCAAGTGCCTTTATTTATAAAATAACATGTGGCCTTCTCAAATACAGAGCTGGGTGCAATACTGTAGATGGGGTTTCACCAGAGCAGAGGGGCAGAATCCCTCTCTCACCTGCTGCCCACACTGCTTTTTTTTATGCAGCCCAGGATACAATTGGCTTTCTGGGTGTCAGTGCATATTGCTGGCTCGTGTCCAGGCTCTCATCGACCAGCACTCCCAAGTCTTTCTCAGCAGGGTTGCTCTCCAGCTGTTCATCCCCCAGCCTGGATTGATACCAGGGGTTTCCCTGACCCAGGTGCAGCACCTTGCACTTGGTCTTCTTAAAACTCATGATGTTCCCATGAGCCCACTTCTCAAGCTTGCTCAGGTCCCCCTGGATGGCCCTGTCCTTTAGGTGTGTCACTGCACCACTCAGCTTGGCATCATCTGTAAACTTGCTGAGGGTGCACTCAATCCCTTTGTCTATGTCATCAATGAAATAGCACTGTCCTCCACAAACTTCTCTAGCCATGGGTAGGACGATGTTAAGGAAATTTGGGTACTATTACTAATATAGAATCTGATTGGATTTCTTTTAAGTGTAGCCTCTGTGAATACTTATTAGTTTTAGCGTTCTTAATGCTTGTTCTTCAGATTATTAAAATGGTTTTCTAATGTATCTTTCTCGTTAATTGACATGTATTCATAATTTGAAATTAATGTTGTAGTTAATATTTGAAGAAAAAAATCACATTACATGTGTTTGGTTTTTGTTGTAGGTATTGCATGGTAAAATTAAAAACATGAAACTTAAACAAAAATATCATTAACTTACTTTCTCTGTGTAGCCCACTGTTTGTGAACGGGAGCTCTGTGTATTTGCTTTCCAAACATTAGGAGTGATGAATGAAGCTGCTGATGAAATTGCAACTGGGGCTCAGGTAGAATTTTCTAATGCTTTTTACATGTCTGATTTTCTGTAGTATACTCAGTCTTCTCAATCTCTTTTAGTATTTATTTTGACTAGTATTCCCCATATGAGTACTCTTGGGTAAGTATTGCTTATTTGTCTACTCTTATAGCTGTAAATACACTGTTTTATGCATAGCATTTTCAAACAGTACTAATGAGGTGCTTCCATTGTTTTGCTTCTGTGTTTTGCTTCAGATTAACCCTGTTTTTTTGTTATGTTGTATTCAATTAGGTCACCTGGGTTGTAAATAAAGGCAGCTATTGTCATTTGGAGATAATTCCCATTTATTTTCACCTAATGAGCAATTACTACTCTCATGCAATTAATAAACTACTTCCTGTTCATGGTGTTAGGATGCAGCTATCCACTGAGCATCTGTTGTTTCAATCATCAAATAACAGTGAAAAAGTCCTTACTGATGTTGCTACATAGATTGTTTTCTCTTTTCTCAAGGATCTGGAATTTAATGTAAGTTTGCTTTCTGACTCCAAGTTCAGTTATTAATATAGTTATAACCATATCGTTGTTTTATTTCATAATTTTGTATGTTCCTTAAAGCAATGTATTTTAAACTGTTTCCAAATCACATTTAATCTTAGATTATAATAGTTAGAGGACTTCAGTAAATTAAGAAATAAAAAGACATGTTTATGATCTTAAATTAAAAATTTACACATCTCATGGAAAAGTGCATTCCTAAACATATGTCAATCACTAGGCACTTATGTAGTAAGCAACATGTTTTTTGGAAGACCAAATGTTCAGTTCAATTAACTTTAACTAGCAGTAGTGAGTCTAGTCACTGGAAATAAACTATTCAGCTAAGTGCCTGAATACCACCTATGGACATATCCTCAAATGAAGAAACTTGTATCATTGTACACCAGCTTCTTCACTTGAGCATATAATTGTGAGATCTGAACATCAACTCATTTGATGTCTGAAGACAGTTAGATAGTTATATTTGCAACATCTAGCATGCCAAACATTGGGATACCTGTCCAAGCTTGCAAGAAACGTAGAGGTGTGCTGATGAAGCTCCATCTCTTCCCCAGCCTGAAGTCCTCTGATAGACCTCAGCTATGTGTTTCTGTGGAGCTAGAGTTTTATTTTTTCAAAGTAGGCACTTACATTGTATTTAGGTACAAACAAGTAGCTCTCACTTCTCTTTTTAAACACAGATGACAGTAGAGGTGGTTCTGATCTGCACTCACTGTGTTTTAGGAAGGTATCACCATTGCAGACAAAGGCGGAGCTTGCTCTAGCTCTGTAGTGTACTTCTACATCTACAGAGCTTTGCTGAAGTGATTTCAACATAATGGTACTTAAAAGTGTTAGATTTTGGCGATTGTCTCATTGGATCGAGATGACTAAATTTTGCTAAGCCTCACTCTAGTGATAGCATTGCACACAGCTCACTACATCTTATCTGTTTGAGCTCCCTTCCTGTTTGCAGAAAGAATTTAACACTTTAGGATTTGATTCATCTGAGCTATTTTTGACATTAGTTTAGGATGGTCTGAATCACTGCATAGACTATCAGCACGATGGTTATTTCCTCCACTGATTATAAAGAGAGTCTAGACTGACTAAAAAGAGATGTGTTTACATTGTGAATCTCTACATTTCATCAGATGAATCTTCCTCCAAATCATTTTGTGTAGTCAGAGAGCCTAAATATAGGTTCCCATTATTAGAAATCATGTCCTGTTCTTTCTGCTGTGCTTACAGCTAGTTTCCTAAGGTGTACATCCCTACTTTGTCACTTACAATATTCTGATGGCTCCTTCCTAAAAATGATTGTACATTTTAAAGCTTTCAAACCTGAAATCACCTTGCCTTCTTTTAGTCACATAGTCAAAATGCCTGAAAATTAAATGTCTGATTTGTTGATAATTCAGATTCCCTGTAGAGAGTCTCTGAAGAGCAAGAGGTGATGTCTGAGAGATTAATGTCATAAGAGAGAATTGCCATCAACAAGTGTCATCTTGTCCTCCTTGAAAATATTTAAATTCTAACTTATGTACTTCAGTACTTACTGTTAAGGAGAAGTTTGGGCCCAGCTATAAGGACATTTACTAGATCTACAGCACTTCCAATTACCAAGGAACACATACACAAGTTTATATTATAATGTTTGTATTAGACTTATCTCCCAGTTTAAGTTTTCCCCCATTCCAACAGTTCAAAAAAATTATCTCATGGGAAATCAAGGGTTTAATTAAGCCTGATCTATGCGTGTTTTCCCCAATGTCAGAACAATATGCTGGTATCATGGTAAGAAACAATATAAAAGTCAACAATTGTTTTAAAGGAGGACTTGGGGATTATGCCCTAAGAAGAACTGTGACAATTTTAAGACAAAAATCCCATCATGCAAATCATAAAACAAGACAACTTTGGGTCACTGTATTAAGAGGTTTGAGGACTCAGTAGTGTTTTGCAAATAGAGGCCAAGCAGTGCTTCTGAGAAGCAGGGTGAATGAACTCAGGCTCAATTTCATGGTAATTTGCACAGTTGCAGGCCTGTTGCCTGACCTGGCTGGGCATGCAGACTCTTGGTCTCCTTTGCAAATGCTAATGTGGATGTCCTATTTTTAAACATTTATCATGCTTGTAGGTATTATAAACTGGAAAGAAATCAGAGCACTATGGAGGAAGGAATCATTATTTCAAAAACTTCATTTTTCAATATATGTGAGATATTTAGTTACTGCAGCTAATAGAATATTTTTTTAACTGAAAATTGTCCATTCATGCTAAAGGAGAAGAGGAGAATGGCAATAGTATGACACTATAGAGCAGTTCCTTTTCCCTTTCTTCATGATTCTTGTTTTCATTTTGCTTCTTTAAAGGGCCATCAATATTTTTTACTCTAAATTATCAGATCCAATGGCAAATATTCATAACTTCTAGGACAGCTTGAGCCGTGAGATGAGATCTGATCCATGTAGAACTGTGGGAGGAACCAGGGATGCCTAATAAATATGGCTCATCTCAGCTTTTCCTTTCTTCCATGGAAAGTCTGTTTTCACACAGGAATGTTTTCAGAAAGCATAGAGAGACTGAGGGGAAATGAGTTAATTTGCAGCTATGATTTTATGTAGCAATTTTGGATTTCATTATGAGTTGGATTATATTTCACAGTTGCCAGAAATTTGCATTCTCTCGGTTTTGTGATTGCTGTAGTCTATTTTTAACCTCTGAGTTATAATTTTGAAACAATTATACAGAAATCTGTTACTAAGTTGTGTATATGCCTACATGCACATATGTGAATACATGCCTGTGTACACATTACGTGCATGATATTACAGTGAAATCTTGGAAATCATGCAAATTCAAAGACATATAATTTTGTCCAAGCAGAAGTATGGAAGAGGATCTCCCAGTGTGAGACATGTAAATGACTTAAATCACTGCACTGTGCTGGCTTTAGTAGAAGCAACGTTTGCTAGTGTTTCCCTGATTACAATCTTCAGAACATCAGGCAGCAGTACAGATTCACAGTTCCTTCCTCTTTCTTAAGCAACATTTTTCACTGGCATCTACTGCACAAAGATACACATATTCAGTACAACTTCATTTCCCCAGAGAATTAATACAAAAGAGAAAGCAGGACTGCAAGCAATGTATTGGATGTGATAATACATTTAGGACCAGATACTAGTCCTACTTATGCACCTGGATCATTGTCCCAGGGCTGGACCCAAAGCCTGTTGAGGTCAATGGAAAAATTTCAGTCCTAAACTATGTCCTGTGGATAACATGGTTTGAGTAATATAGATAACAATGAAATATAGTATTACTCTAATGTGTTAAAAAAAAGCAGACTGCATGATAAAATATGATAGTACATATATTAAATAAATATTTTTCTTTATCCCAAGGTGGTTGATCTCTTAGTATCCATGTGTCGGTCTGCGTTAGAGTCACCTAGGAAAGTTGTAATATTTGAGCCATATCCTTCTGTAGTTGATCCTAATGATCCTCAGATGCTGGCCTTTAACCCCAGGGTAAGTAATTATCTTTCATTATGTCATAGCTTGGTTAGAGGCATGTGTTAGATTTCAAAGCAAAGCCTCTTCAGTCTCCTTTACTGTAAGAGATACAGCTCCAGAACATAGCACAAGTGTGTGACTATTTTCAGAACTTTGTAGTTTTTTTTTTAATTGTCTCTGCGAAGGTATTTGTGAATAAACCATAAGTTGCATTCATAGTTATGTAGAAGTTAATAGCTTCTTTTAGGGTACAACTTCTAGGTGCAAAATTTTATATTCTTAGTGTTTTTCTCTCAGTGTACACATTGGGCACAAAGAGAAAGATGTCTGCAGTGGGTTGACCTTGTATGGACACCAGGTGCCCACTAAGCCACTCTATCACTCCCCAGACGGACAGGGGAGAGAAAATAAGACAGAAAACTATTTGTACGTTGAGATAAGGCAGTTTACTAAAGCAAAAGCAAAAGTTTGAGTGTGCGCAAGCAAAGTGAAAAAAAAGGTTTATTCTCTACTCCCCATCAGCAAGCAGTGTTCTGCTACTTCCCAGGAAGCAGGGCTTCAGCACACATAGCTGTTGCTCCAGAAGGCAAACACTGCAAAAACGAATGCCCCCCTTCCTCCTCCTTGTCTTAGCTTTTATATCTGAGTTGACATCATATGGTATGGAATATCCCTTTCGTTAATTTGGGTCAGCTGTGCTAGTTCTGTCCCCCTCCCCAGGATCTTGCCCACCCTTGATGGGAGGGGGAATGTTGAGAGACAGTGCTGATGCTGTGCCAGCATTGCTCAGCAGTAGCCAAAACACTGGTGTGTTATCAACACCTTCCTAGCTACCAATTCAAAGCACAGCACTATGAGGGCTGCTATGGGAAAATGAACTCCATCTCAGCCAGACCAAATACAATGGCCTTTGGGAGGTGCAGACCATGTAGACTGGAGGATTTCCAGTCCACCTTTTTATTCATAAAGTGGTTATTGCTGTCATCTCATTTTCTCTGTGCAATTATGTTCTTAAATTTAATTTTAGCAAATGTTCTACATAACAGTCAATTTTGAAGTAAAGAATTTTGTTTGCACTACTTGGTCCTCAGCTGGAAATGCTGCTTCTCAGGAAAGCCCTAGGGAAGCTGTGAAATATTACAGCTCACTTGAGCCATTGTCAAGGGGGGAAGTGAGAACTTTGGACATTCTGAATTATGATGGGTTTCACTTTTTCTGAACAAGGGCCAGTTAGCAGTGGTCTTTCTCAGAGGAAGGGGCAAGTATGTTCTGTAGCATTCAGGAAGGAAGACTTGCCAGGAGATGCTTGGAAAGGGGCTGATGAAGAGACAGCTAGTCTGGCAGATAGGCAGAGTGGGGATTTGAAGCAGATGAGAAAATGTGAAAAGGGGTCACACCAGAAGAGGCGAGGAGAGAGCTCCTAAGTTGGCAGGGCCCACACCACCTCCTCCCAACTTCTTGCCAGCATAGGTGACCTGTAAGTCCAAGGGCAGAAGTTGACAAGACCCAAAGATGGAGAATAGTGATGCTCATGAAGGCAAAATGGCATATGGAACTGGTGACACGTGGACTGTTAAACTCATTTGCTCAGAAAAAGGCGGAGCTCTCTAGTAGAGCTTCCCAGTCAGAAAATAGACAAGGCTCAGGGTGAGGCAGAGGGAAAGCTGAAAGACCTCTGAAGTTTTATAGAGCTGTTAGCAAAGTAAACACATCTCTTTATTTAGTATTTTATTTAAAATCTATTTGTTCACAGCATTATTTAAATTAATAGCATATTGTTCAAATAACTGGCAAACATTGTGTTTAGTTACAAATACTTGTTTAAAAAGTGGCCTAATTTTTTATGTGAGTCACATTGTTGTGTGTTGGAGATTCCAGTGAAATTCAAAGAAAAACCATCATGATAATATTTTTTCAGGGACTTTTCCTGGACTGTGAATGACAGAATCTCTGTGTAGGGTGGAAGGAATCTATTGGTTAGAAATATTTGAAAGGATTGGTTTGCTGAACATTAGTCCTAACTTTGGTTTTATGCACACACAAAGAATTAATGTTTTTGTAGAGCCAAAGACCAATATTCTTTTAATTTATTTGCTTATTTTATGCTACATCAGAAGAAGAATTATGATCGAGTCATGAAAGCATTGGATAGTATCACTTCTATTAGAGAGATGACGCAGGTGAGTTTAAAAATCTTTACATAACATAATAATCATTTCTAGAACTTGGAAGATGTTTTTATTGCTTGACTATGATGAGTGAGGAAGTCAATAGTATCATCTCTTATCTATAGAACTGTAATAATACTAAAATGTGTGTTAAAAATAACAAACCAAGAGTATCCATAACAGCAGTCAAATAAAAGTGATGAAGTAGAACTCAGATCTTTTGAAGTTTAAATAAGAGATAATAACAGGGAAAAGGGGACATTGTAACAAGATGATCACCAATGTCTGCATTTCTGGAAATACCAAACTGTCTTTTATTTCCAAAGGAAAAGAAATCACTTTTGTGACAGTGTTCTGAATGATAGATTTATTTCTATTATAACAAAACACTTGATCAGTTAAGTATGATTGGGGACTTGGAAGGTTGGGTCTCTTAGGATTACTACCATACGATTTCTCAATATTCACAGTGGGACAGAATCTGATAGCCATACTTATGTTTATTGTTACACTTCCTTTTCCCAAACAGCCCAGCTGATTAGAAGTGATTATTGAAACCTCTCCTATGTACCTGGTTTATCCAACTGTTATATAAATGTAACATCACAAGAGTTTATAAATCTTATTCTATATGTATTCATAAAGTACTTTAGGATTCTGGAATGAAGAATGAGGTGTATAGAGAGCAGTAAAATAAATTGCAAATTGAAATTCATATATTTTTGCTAATATCTTGTAAAAAAAATAAGTATTTCTGTTACCTAATATAATATCTTTTTAAAAGAAAAATAACCACCATTTTACTTTTTTTTAATGTTTAAATAATTCTTGGACTGAAGAGTTTAAAAGGAATGCTTTGCTCTGTGATTGAAATCAAGAAAGGTTTTCAAAGAGATTATACAGTATTTTACTTTGCCAGTTTATACCATAAAACAGTTAACAAATTGGAGTGGATTATCTTGGGGTATTTCAAGGGACTTAATTTTGTGAAATTCCAGTCCAATTTCTTATTCCAATAGCCAAACATAAATAGACATCTTCTGATGTTCTCCCTGAGATCACCAATGTATGCTGTAATTTACACATTTTCATGGCAATTATATGCTTATTATTTTAGTCCAGGGAAAGTAATTGCTATGTTAATTCTTCTTGTTATCAAAACACATTTATAACAGCACAATGCTAAATGTCAGGACAATTATGATTTAAGCCTAATAATGGAATCATGGGCAATGCAGCACATAAAATTTATCCTAATGATTTCAACTATAAATAAAGGACATAATTACTCTCTTCTAGGCACCTTACTTGGAAATAAAGAAGCAGATGGATAAACAAGACCCACTTGCACATCCTCTTCTACAGTGGTATAAAATCGACTCATGTTAAATGATAATTATTGAAGTAACAAGCTGAATGAATAATCATTTCACCAGTTTAATTTGGTATAAACTCACCCTAAGAATTAATGTCAGGGTTGACATTTGCAACTGCATTTCCTTCTGGGTTGTTTCTGGTCCCCATCTAAGCCTTCTGAAAATACTGAAAAAACTTCATCTTATTTGTATTGCCTCGGATCTGATTTGTAGTCAAGGTTTGGTCTGCTTCCATTTGATAAAGGCCTGCAGCTGAATCCTTTGTGGTGGCCATACATAAAACATGCCTAAGAAGAAAAGTTCTGTTTTGTTATCATGTCTAATGCATATAACTTTCTTATTTTAGGGTCATTTCTAGTAATAGATCACATATTGTGAAACTACCAGTGAGTAGAGTAAGTGTCTGTGGGTTCTTTATTATTTTGTCATTTCTTGTGGCTTGTAGTAGCATTTTAGGTGGGAGTCTCCTGTTCAAATTTGTCTAGATTCAAATTAATCATATAGGCTGCATTAATAGACAGGGGAGAGAAATAGGCAGTTTCAGACCATGACTCATAGAATTATGTTGTGAATATCTAAAATAGATCAAAGGAATAATGCTCAGAAAAAGTCTATTTGAGTAGCTCAAATGCAAGTGTTTACCTTGTAGTCATCTGAGATTGGGTGAGAAGAATGTCACTATTTGTTTTGTTACCATATAGAATATGAAACACAAAATTGTCCACAGACATGATGCACCAGGCGATCCACATATGAATACACAGTAAAAAAAAAAATAGCTGTAGAATTTTAGAGGGATGGTGCTGAGATTAATTTCTGAGTATGTGTGCCTATGATCCTCTGATTAAGGTGATACTAACATGCATCCTTTCAAATCTGAACGTTTCTTCTGAATTGTTTCAGAAATGTTCATATGTTTCATAAACTGAAGGACATTTTTACTCTTTGATTTCAGATAAAACTATGGTAATGAGACCAATTTCAACTTAATTCATGTAGTTATTTAGATGCAGTCATATATTGTGTGAAACAGCATAGTATCTTAAGAACTACCATTATGGAAATACAATGCATTTGTGTTAATCAACTTCTTTTCACTTGTACACTCTTATATTTTACAGCAACTTAAGTTTATGCACACTCCCCACCAGTTCCTACTTCTGAGCAGTCCACCAGCCAAAGAATCCAATTTTCGAGCTGCTAAAAATCTCTATGGAAGTACCTTTGCGTTTCAGTGAGTACATATATTCGTATTAATCAAAGGTTACCAAAATGCTATGCTATTTTTGTGTTCTTGACATTTGAGGTTTACAGCTGAGAATTTATTGTTTTACAGAATTACTGATTTCATTTTGCATTTTATACTGTGGATTTTAATGCATTGCTTTTCACTTTTTTAGTGGTTCACACATTGAAAATTGGCATTCCATCCTGAGGAATGGCTTAGTTGTTGCTTCCAATACAAGGTTGCAGGTAAATAGTAGACTAAACAGACTTTAGCTAACCTGCGCACATTTGTTTGCATATGAAGCTTAGATGAGTTTTCAAGGGATGTGGCTCTGGTAGTCACATAGGTGGAAAAAAGGGGTGATTTCAAATATGCTCACGTTTCTTGGAATAGGTACTTTTTTGAAGCAAATAAATGAAATAATGTGTTTGCTAAAATGGCTAAAAAATCCCATGGGTGGCATCAGTGCTTCAGTTTTATGTTGCACAGCAGGACCTCCAGGAGGCTTAGCTCAGTACTGCTTAAAAGCCGTCTTGAGAATTAAAATTTAGAGCTACATAAACTATGTTTATGATATAGGATCTATGAGCATACTAGGTTTACAGAAGTTGCATTTACAGCATCTTCTCTTCTCTAGTTTCCTTGGGAAGGGAATATGGATTTACTAGCTAGGAGGGAGCTATTGCAAAGTTCAGTTTGGTTTCTCAAACTGAGTCATCTGGAGACCACTATTGCAGAGCAAAGTAGGCAGTATCAGAGAGACTGGGGGGCTATAATTCAAAGTATTTTAGCATCAAGGTTTTGACAGCTCTTTCCCTGGAGCTGAGTCCATGACAATTTGGAGGAGGATCTCAAGGTGCTGACTAAGGATCAGGGAAGAGGAATCGCTGAAAAAAGGGAATGGAAATCTCTGCTGTTCTTCTTACTGGTTGGGATGATTTTATTAGCATCTTTGTAGGATACTTTACCAAGAAATCAGGATTTACACACTAAAATTCACTGAAATAAAACCCTTTGTTCATGCTTATTTTTTTGTTCAGAGTTGAGATACTAGGAAGAGGAGGAGGCAGTAAAGTCCTTTTTCATACAAGTCATCATTTTTAAATCTCTCACACAACTAGGGTATTTCCTGAGCCCATTTCATTCTGCTTATCCCAGTACCAACCACTCAGGAAAAAAATATCTACTCACCAGGGATCCTATACAACATTGTAGTATCTGGAGAAGTGAGAGCATGATTGCACATTCCTATGAGAGCTCTGGCACATTGCAGAGATGATGTAATGTCATTGGGTCAGAGGAAAGAAATAAGGGTGAGCATGACTGAAACCCAGTGGTCATAATATCTACCTGGGTAGGAGATACTATGGGTTTGCATTTGTGCTCCAACAGCTACTTTGTGTGTTTTCCTTAAATACTTTTCCACATAAAGCAGTCAGTCCCTGGAGGTGAAGCAAAGCCCACACCTCCCCCTTTCCAGACAAGAAAATTACCACAGTGCTAATAAAAAGTGCTCAGTTTTGCTGCTTAGCCCAAGCTCCATAACATGGAGCAGTGATGTTGCTGAAGAAGTCTTCTCTTTACTCTCTTCTTTTCAGAGAGCTGATAACTTTGTGGCTAAAGTGCAGACCTGCAGTAATGGGATATGCAAGTCTGAATTGGCTCAAGCAAAAGCTTGATTGAACCCATTCCTCCACTACTCAGGCTGAAGTAGTGACTGAATTTTTCTATGGCATCAGAGAGTGTTATCACCATCTCTTCATTTCTTACCTTAAAGAAAAGAAAAGCAGCTGTTGCTGATGATGGTTCACAAAGTCTGGCTTAGGCTGTGGTTCCTGCACAGGTTTTGATGTGAGACACATGCTGAGCTTGCTCAGCCTTGTTAAGGGTAAGGTGTGTTTGACCATCTACAGAAGCACCCTCTGTAGGCCTTCTCCATGGTAATGTTAGATTTAAAAACAGAAAATGCAACAATTTTATATATAAATATAATGTAAAATTATCTTTGGCCATTTGGACATGATTTCCAGAATATACAGTATCTTAGTTGTATATTCACAGCATGATTTCTTTTAAAGCCTTCTGTGAACACCATTTATTACAATATATTAGTGAAGTGGGGTAGATGCTTATCTACATTAGGATCTGTGCCTATCATTATTATTTTGTTCAAATATTCAAATTAATATTAAACACTCTTCTCTTTTTCAGCTCCATGGTGCAATGTTTGGAAGTGGAATCTACCTTAGTCCATTGTCAAGCATATCATTTGGTTACTCAGGTGATATCTATAAATCACTTTAAAGCTGGAGAAATATAGGGGGGGTATCTTATTCTACTGCTTTTCTTACCAGCTTCACTGTTTACAACACCGTAGTAAATTTTATCTTTGTAGGCCAAGATTTAATTTATTTAAAAAAGAGAAATCTAAGTTCCTTTATTAAAAACCTGTCCTCATTTTTCAAGGTGCTGATTATCTTGACACTGAGCTTGAAGTAAAGAGTAGCTAATAGTGAATGCTGTGTACAATGGAGCAGGTCTTGATTATGCAGTGGAAACCAAACTTTGTGTTTTTTTTGTCAGTATCTGCCTAAGTCAATCTAACACTGTATGTGGATTTATGGGCTTTTATGATCTGATCTGAAAAAACATATTCATCAATAGACATATTCAACTGTGTATGCTTAAGAATATTCTCAATTATCGCCATGTTAGGGTTACATAGAAAATACAGGACACTCTTTTTCTTTTAGGATGAGAAGGGGAGGGAATATAACTTGTCCCATTAATAAATCAAAAAGCGAGTGATGCAGAGTTTTCATGTAAGAATAAAATCATAAACAGAAGCACAATACATGATATAGCAATGTGTATTTTAAGAAACTTTCATAAAGATTTTAAATTACAGTGGCTTTTTCCTTTAGTTATGCTATATTTACAATTTCATAGAATCCTAGAACGATTTGAGTTGGAAGGGACATTGTTGGAAACTAAATATATGCAGGTAACAAGACAGCCATGATCCACAGCTGAAGTGTAATGAGTAGTTTTATTCCATTATTCTCATAGACACAAATACATCAGGATTAGGTGGTCGTTTCTGGTCTTCGGCCTTACTCTAGGGGTCTTTAACTCCTCTTCTTCGCCTTGACCTCTTCAGCCTTCATAGTTCATGAGATAGTCACTGAAGCTTACAGAAACTACTGGCTTAAGGCCATTTTGCTCTATTCAAATGTCTACATAGTCTTGATTAACAGCACTAGGTTATTTGTATATAGTTTTCTAAGATCAGGTCCAGTGGTTTGAACAGAACACAACTCCATGTTCTTTGATAAACTCAAGCAAGACAGGTGCTGAGTAGTTTCTACTGATCCGGTTCACCATTTCTGGGGTTCATCCTTTTTTCAATAAGGTCTTTGCAACACATACCGACGTTTTGGTAATTTGCAGGATTAAATCAAAATATTCTATGACAAAGTTAACTAGCTTTTTGACTGCCATGCAAAGGACAGTGATTTCCATTGTGCTACCTGTTCCATTCTTCATACTTTACTTATGAAGGCATTTATATGGAAAGGTATCTTATAGGATTTTAATATTCTTAGGGATGAACAAGAAGCAGCAGAAGGTGTCAACTAAAGACGAACCAGCTTCAGGCAGTAAAGGCAGTAATACATCACAGGTACAGTACATGGACCATGTCTGGAAGATTTCTGGGTTTATGTTTGGGAACTCCATAGCTGAAAAGGAGGCAATATTCCCTTTGTGAAAGCTAACAGTTTTATTTTATTGAATTAAATCAACAACTTCAGAGAGCGCAACCATCAAATGCAGCCCAACTGCTTTTAGTAACAATTTACAGAGTATACTGCAGGTCCCTGTGCCCTTCTTATCATAGAATCATAGAATATCCTGAGTTGGAAGGGACTCACAAGGAAGTAATAGTATCTGGGAAGAGAAAGAAAACAAAATACAGATTGCATTATTACCCTTAGCAAGCCCTTGCTTTCTGAGTTCTAGACTTGCTCAAGAATGATGCAAAAGGAATTGAGAGTGGTTATTACTGAAAAATGGGTAGCATTTCATTTATAGCAAGTCAGTTTTTCTTTTTCATAGTTTTAACATATCAAACCATTAGGATTCTGCTTTATCTAAAGCAAATTCATAGCATTTACATGTAGGGCTAAGTTTTGAAAAAAAAAATCTTACATCTGTCTCTATAGTTAACATGTAAAAACTGCAGAATAATTTGGCTTTGGAGACAGATTGCTATGGAACAGCAGAAGCCCTCAGAAATGAGGACAGTAAAATATCAGGTTAGTAGCCAAAGAATACATGGTCAAATTCACCTTGAAATTATTTTTTTCTGCTATCAATTTATTTTTCAGTAAAACTGGTATTTTTAATATTATTGATTCTGTAATAATTAGGAACTTTTTGTTCTGGATAAATGAGCTCAAATCCCTCCCACGATAAATAAAAAAGTCTTATAAATTATTTTAGAAATTCAACTACATTTAGAAATACAATAGAAATGTTTTATAAAGATTACCTCTATTTAATTAAATTTTCTCATGTTTTTACATCTCAGTCACAGAAGAAAGGACAACAGTCCCAATTTTTGCAAAGCCGTAACTTAAAATGCATAGCCTTATGTGAAGGTAAGCTGAAAGCCCTTGAGAAATGTTTTTAGTCATGGACGCAGTGTTACTGGATGCAAATCGGTGAGACCTTTAGTTCTAGTATTGTTTTTAGGTCAAAGAATACTGATAAGTGTACAAGTACTTGCTTAATAGCTGGCCTTTATATTTCATAGAATCATAGAATCAGACAGGTTGAAAGAGGAGACCTCTGAGATCAAGTCCAACCCTTGATCCAACACCACTGTGATTACTAGATCATGACACTAAGTGCCACATCCAGTCTCATCTTAAAAACCTCCAGGGATGGTGAATCCACCACTTCTCTGGGCAGGCCATTCTAATGCCTGATTAGTCTCTCTGTAAAAAATTTCTTCCTAATATCTAACCTAAACCTCCTCTGACAGAGCTTAAGCCTGTGCCCTCTTGTCCTATTGCTGGTTGCCTGGGAGAAGAGACCAACCCCCACCTGGCTACAACCTCCTTTTAGGTAGTTGTAGAGAGTGATGTAACACATGCTGGATTTTCATGAAAAATTCATATGCACATAGCAACTGATCATCTGGTCTGTCTTTCAAATGTGATCATATTCCTAAGCCATCAATATAACATAAGTCATGGTCTTTATTTGAAATAGTGACTTCTTGCAGGCTCTTGGAAAGCGATTAAACACCTACAAGTCAAAAACAGCTTTCCTATTGAATTTCCAAATATTTTTTCACTTCTCAGGCAAATATACTTTTCATCTGGTAAGCAGCTTGTTTTCTCTGGCTCTAGAAATTTTGTGAAGCTAAATTCCAGTGCATATGGGTATGCTGATTCTTGGAAAACTTGTCTATTATTTTCATAATTAATGAAACCTCAGCAGGTTTTGAGAAAAATGAATTATGAAATTTGAATAATAATTGTGCCAGTAATTGGTAATTAGTCTTATTGGCCAAACAAAAAGAAATTATATCAAACTCAGTTTGCCCTCCATTTTGAGCATTTGTTTAGTTTTAAAAGTAAAAATTTAGACAGATAGTGGAAAAGAATTCTTTGAAAATGGAAACTTTAAGCTATATATGCTTAAAGTGAAATATTTAATATGATTAAGGAGATGTCAACGAACATTAAAATGCAATTTGATCTGGACAGAAAACTGCATAAGTTTAGTTCTAAAACTTTCAGAAGAAGATATGAAATGAATCTTGGGTTTACTATAATTAACTTGGTCTTCAATGCCTGAAGTTTTTAAATATAAATCACATCTTTCCCAAGGTCTTTTTTATCTATGTCATTCTTTCCTCATATTTATTAATGGATTATGGATCCTATAAGGATGAATGTTAAATATTTGGTAAAATATATTTTACATCATTCATATTTATTTCATTTTCCTGTGAAAATAGGTGTTTAGAGGAGGTGGTTAATATAGATTTTAAATAAAATCAATTACAATAGAAAAATATTTGTTAAAAATTGCAATTCAAGGAAGATATTGTATAAAAATTGCATATGCATTTATGCATGGGAGTGTTTCAATACATTCATAGAAATCTTGTCAAATAGGTTTTCACAAAATATTCTGAGTTCAAAGGGACTTACAAGGATCACTGAGTCCAACTATTTAGTGAATGTTCCATATGGGGATCAAAACCACAACCTTGGTGTTATTAGCACCATGCTCTAACCAACCGAGCTAATCTCAGTTCTATATAGATTGATAGAAAAGGTTCTTCCTATCAATAAAAAGGTTTCTTTTATGTGTTGTCCTAATTCTGCTCATAAATAACCTATCAACAAATTCATTGTTTTTTTCTAAATGTTGAGCAAGTTTGGGCAAGCTTTGTGATCCCCTTGAATCATAATTGCTATGCTAATTTTTAAAAAATATTTTGTAG
This sequence comes from Sclerurus mexicanus, assembly GCA_013396755.1. Lineage (NCBI taxonomy): Eukaryota > Metazoa > Chordata > Aves > Passeriformes > Furnariidae > Sclerurus > Sclerurus mexicanus. Next base: position 34,246 of record VWZF01001185.1, read on the forward strand.
TATTACAAATCCCAAATTTGTGGCATTCCATTTCAGGCTTTATCTATTGCATCTTATTTTTGGCTCAGTCATCATCAAACACAAATATGTCTGTTCCGAAGGCTGATTAGTTGACTCAGATGCTCTTTAATAAATATACTGTTTAATTTTGCATTCCAATTAAGAACTGGCTGCTATGTCTTCTGGAAAATATATTTTGGAAGAAAGAATCAAGTTAATTTCCCTGTTTGTACTAGCAACCAACTCACATTCTATGCCAGGACATAGACACGCACTGGAAAACTACACATTCCCAGAAGGTTATTTAAAGTGTTTAAAAAAGCAAATGTTTTAAAGCAATATTTTCCTGTCATGTTTTCATCACTATGGAATGTAGTATTCTTTCTCTAATAGTGATAACTTCTTCCGATCTGCACAAACATGGAGAGATATGGGTAGTTCTGAATACAGATCATGTGTGTACAAGATTTTTCTTTGTGTGAGTACAAAGCTTCTTTTAACATTCAACATATGTCCGTTTGTGCTGGTTTAAAGGTAAACTGCCAGGAGGAATGAACTCAACTCAAGAGAGGTTACAAGTCAGAGTTACAATTTACTAAAAAAAAAGATTACAATAAATACAATGATACAGAGAAAAATTGGTTTTATCCCACAAAAAACAGATGTATGACTCAGCACCCTGGGGCATGAACAGAATGGTGTTCATTAACCCCTCTGCTGAGCGCCACATAGTCCCCCTGAGTGCAAAGCGAAAGGAAAGGAACACCTGTTGTTGAGGATGATGGTCGCAGTCTTGTTGAGAGTGGCAGTCGCAATCCTGTTGAGGTTCTGGTCCTCCTCTGGATCCGATGAGTGGTACCAGAAGTCCCAAAACCCCAAGATTTTATATGCTTAGGTTCAGGTGGGAATGCCCAGTACCTTCCCCAGGGTGGGGAGTTTCACAATGGGTGATTTACTCTGTGAGTCATAGGATATTTTGGGAATCTTTGATGACCCATTAGCAGACATGACTCCTCAGGCTAGGTGTGAAGGTGCACATGCCTCCCCAGAGGGGAGTTACCATGGCTGAGTCATTGATGTGAAGACACAAACACTTCCCTATCTCACAGAGTTCTTAAGCACCCAGCTTGTAGCCTGAGGTGTAAGATGTGCCCTGGTCAGCTGCTGCAAATGATCCATTATTAACAGTTCACCAGAAATGCATACAGGGTGTAGAATACACAGTTTTGGTTACACCTACAGAAGTAATGAACTAGTCCCAGCCCCTGTAACTAGGACACTATTCTAGGCCCTTTTACCCCATGTTCTCTCCAATAGCCATAAATGAAGTAGATAAAAGATGTTTCTTCCTGATTCTTTAAAAGTATCACTTAATTTTTTATTTATCTCTGTACTTTTGTTAGGAAATGTAGGTATAAGTTAGTGGCAAAGGTTTAGTAGATCACAGAACCACAGAATCGGTCAGGTTGGAAGGGACTGCAGTGGGTCACCTGGTCCATCCTCTGTGCTCAGTCAGGGTCATCCTAGAGCATATGGCACAGGCTTGCGCCCAGATGGTTCCTGCATATCTCCAGTAAGGGAGACNCCCCCAGCCTCTACTGGTGCATGGGGTTATTCGTCCCCAGGTGGAGGACCCTTCATTTGCCTCTTCGCTGTCCATCTCTCCAACCTGTCAAGGTCCCTCTGAAGGGTCTCACAACACTCCAGAGTATCAGTCACTCCTCCCAGTTTTGTATCATCAATGAACTTGCTGAGGGGACACTCTACCCCCTTGTCCAAGTCATTGATGAGCAAGTTAAATAACACTGGGACCAGTATAGAAACCTGGAGGGCATCAGTAGTGACAGGCCTCTAACTAGACTCTGTACCACTGATCATGACCCTCTGGGATTTGCCACTCAGCCAGTTCTCAATACGTCCCACTGTCCACTCATANTGAGGTCCCCTTTCCGTCACCTCTTCTCAAGGCTGAACAGGCCAAACTTCCTCGGTGTTCCCTTCTAAGAGAGATTTTCCAGACCCTTGACCAACTTAGTAGCCCTCCACTGGACCTGCTCCAGGAGTTCCATGTTCTTGTACTGTGGAGCCCAAAACTGCAGAGTACTCCAAATGTGGCCTCACCAGGGTTGAGTAGAGGGGCAGGATCACCTCCCTTGACCTCCTGTCAATGCTCTTTCTAATGCATCCCAGGATACCATTAGCCTTCTTGGCCAGAAAGGCACTCTTCTAGACCATGGACAACTTGTTGTCCCCCAGGACCCCCAGGTCCTTTTCCACAGCACTTCTCCAGCAGGTCAGCCCCCAGCCTCTACTGGTGCATGGGGTTATTCGTCCCCAGGTGGAGGACCCTTCATTTGCCTCTTCGCTGTCCATCTCTCCAACCTGTCAAGGTCCCTCTGAAGGGTCTCACAACACTCCAGAGTATCAGTCACTCCTCCCAGTTTTGTATCATCAATGAACTTGCTGAGGGGACACTCTACCCCCTTGTCCAAGTCATTGATGAGCAAGTTAAATAACACTGGGACCAGTATAGAAACCTGGAGGGCATCAGTAGTGACAGGCCTCTAACTAGACTCTGTACCACTGATCATGACCCTCTGGGATTTGCCACTCAGCCAGTTCTCAATACGTCCCACTGTCCACTCATACAACCCACACTTCTTGAGTTTGCCTATGAGGATTTCATGAGAGGTGTTTAGTTATAGAATAAATTAACAGAGTTATTGATTTTTCCCACTCTATAGCATTACGTCTTGTTATATTAAGTCTATCCATGTATTGTGAAATATCTCTTCTATTTGGGTGTATGTTTTAAAGCTGAAGAATTCATTAAAGTCTTCCTGTCTATGATGTAAGCATTTCCCCTCTCACCTATGACTTTTAATTATCTATTGTCAGAGATTTCAGCTCTGCAAAGAGAGTCATGCAGAACAGTGGAGGAGCATACTGACTTCAGATTGACCAGCACTGGGGTTTTCAGTGATCAGGATTGCTTTATCCATGCAAATAATACAGGCGAGTTCTCATAAGGAGAAAAATCCTTGAGGTTTTCATGGTGTCACCACTAAGTGGAGGCCCACTTGTGACAGGAGTGTGGGTACTGCAGGTATTGCAGTACATTTTGCATACTTTGGCACCAGCCTCCCATAGGGCAGTCTGGGAGCATCTGCAGAAAGAGAAACAGTCTTTTATACTTCCAGCAATAAGGAAGCTGCTAATATGTCTTGATGGGCCAGGTGTCAGCAGAAGTTACCTTTGGGTCCTAGTAGGTTATTCAACCTCAGGGTTTTGATGAAAGGGGTAGCCCGACCACACTTCACTCTCTATAGAGTTTAGGATCTGCATAAAACAGTGAAGTGCAGCAGAGCATTTTAATAGGAAACATGTCAACATGGAATAAACACTTTTGATTATTGAAAGAAACAGAGTTTTGACTGGATTTAGGTAGATTAATAAAACACTAATTTGATTTTATTTTCTGTACTCTTATTTTAGTTATGAAGATGGTCGAGTGGGTGATACAAGTATAAATACACAGGAACCAAGCATTCATAAAGAGATTCTTCGAGTCATTGGCAATCAAACTGCTACTGGTTAAAAGGACCACTCGCTTAATTGTGACTTGGAAACCTTCCTTGGCCTCAAAGCTGAATTTTGAACTGAAGAAGATGCAAGAAATGAATTTATTGTTGTTATTATTTAAAGCAAATTAACCCTTTGAATACTTACTGTTTCCTTACTTAACATTTCTTATCTCATAAAAATACCTGAGATGGTATGAATTAGCAACTGTAGGGGTGCAAAGTCTATTAATATACTGCAACTAATAGCAATTAAACATGTATTTGGGTTGCTCACAATAAACAGACTTTAAAAAGGAGTTTTGTGATGATATTTTTATATTAAATTTCAATTGGAGGTTTTAGTACTGCATACTTGTATTTTAAATTTAGAATTACTTAATTATAACCAAGAGAGATTTTATAGCAGAATACCTGTATTAGTCAGGATACTTTTCAATAAGTAAAATATTCTGTATTTAAACATAATAAAAGGTTGCCTGAAACATGTCAAATTAAAGAGATTGGTTACCTGCAGCTATCTGATTATATTATACAGATACATTAAGATTTAGTCAAAGGTTAAAATGACAATATATTTTTTTTAATGAGTGAAACAAAGCAAGAAGTAATGACTGATGGTGTACGTTTACTTTTCTTTATGTTGTCTGGAAACGCTGTCTTATACATTAAGTAACTTGATTGCGTTTTTTTTATTTATACAAGCCTAAGAAAAACCTGTAAATCATGAAGCTGTTAATTTCCTCTTTAGAAATTTATTTTTTTCTATACTGCAATTTCTTTAGATTAACAAGGTTCCTTAATGTTTTCATCTTAACTTCAGGGAGACTTCTCTGTGGTTAAATTTAGCCACATATTTAAAAGTATCTGCAGAATTAGGGCTTTTACATGACTGAGTTAATTGTTTGTACAACAGAAAATACAAACAAATGTAAAATTTTACAGGTTTTTCTCTTGACGAAATATATTTATTAATTTATTCCTAAGGGAAAATAAATCAAATCTTTCTGTCCTTTGGGCTAGCAATTGTTTTTTCCAAGTGAGTATGATGGCAACACCAGTCTCTATGGCATAAACCACATCTTTAAATATGGAGAGCAGTTTAACTTACGTATCTGTGCAATTATTATAGGTCTCCTAAGAAAGCAAAAATAGACTGAATCTTCTATAATGTTATTTTTATAATAAAGATACTGAAGAGCCAAATAACGATACAACAGACCACAGGTCAGTGTTTGTTTCTTTTAAACAGAACAGCATTAGATATGGGGTAATGGGTGATTCCTCTTGCTGCAGTTCCTTATTCCATTATGTTATTGAAGTGCCCTGCAAGTAAAATAGTGTTATTTAGCTTAGGAGCACATACTTGGAGATATTGATTTTAGCATTCCAGACTTATTTGTTGGGGAAATCAGTTTTTCTGGGTTCACATCCAGACTTGCAAAACTCAATTCTGTTTGAAAATCTCCATTTTGCTATAGAATTTGTGTTGAATTTCACTCCAATTTGGTGGACCCCTAACTTGAGTACCACTACTGTAATTGTTATCTTTTGTGTTGGAACACAGGTTAACCTCTTGAAACAAAGAAAATTTCTGAAACATCTATATATGTGTTCCAGGGAAAGTCCAGAGGGCTGTAGAAACTGAAACTAAGACATCATTGAAAGCTCAACTCAAACAGTAGTTTTATTACCAAAAATGGCCAAGTAAACAGGAAAAACCCAAGAGAGAGAAAAGGGAAAATAAGCCCCCAGGTATAAACACCCAAATTGCTCAGGTGTTTCCCATAGGGTTGTCTTACTGAACCTAGAATGCTCAGACTTCCCAGAGCAGTGGCTGCATCCTCAAGGGTCAGCAGGCTCACAGGAGAGCGTCCCTGCCAAAAGGCAACTTTGTCCTGTCATGTGAAGCAAGTGAGCTCCAAGCATGAGCCATCTGCTTTTTATCTAATTTGCCAAGTGACACCTTACCTGGGCAGGTGAAGGGAAGTACCACGCAGAGATAGATCCTCAGCCCCTCCCACAGTTATGTAAGTGAGACCCCTCTGCACATGTGTGGATTTCTTTGCGCCTGCGTAGTATACTCCAGGGGGGGTCTATATTAAATGGGTCTGGGGGCTTACTTCATCCTCCTCCTCCCCTCTTTCTCCTTCAAGTGCCCTTGAAGGGCCATCAGCCAATAGTGAGGGCCCAATTAATTTTAGTTTACATAAAAATGCCACCTTCAATGACAAAGTCTGTATTTATCAGCCTGTTTTCCCATAGCATGGCAGGAAAAGAACAACTTTTCACAGGTGGCTGGGCCAAACACAGACCAAAAATATTAGCATATAATTCAGCCCAGATACAATATGTAAGGACTGCCTTAGGTTGTGTAACTGCACAAAATCAGCATAATTCAGAAGTGGAGCTAAACTAAATAATTTGTCCTGCTTTATGAGTCTGAACAACTATGTTTTGCAGAACAAAAAGAAACTAGGAAGCATGTCCACAAATATATCCTACATTAACTTGCTGGGCTGATAGTCTACCACTATGGGAAATGTCCTCAAAAAACTAGGATAAAAGAAAGATGACCATGAGTGAACAGGGGAAGCCAAGTAAGGAGTCATCTCTCATCTTCCCTGTCCCCTCAAGCTGCAGCAGAGGCACAAGCACCTGGATAGAAGAAAACTGGAATGCAGTTATGGCAGTGAATCAGCATTGCTTTGCACAGCTGTGTCATGATATTGGCCATGCATGATGCCATCATAAGTACAACCACTGGAAAGAGGTGGGAAAATACATCTCCACCAAATTTTAAGACTGCTCCAAGGACTGATTTAAATGGATGAGCAGAAGGAAGGGGCAGCAAGGAGGAAAGCAGGGCTTTGAGGCATATGAGGAGGTCTTGCTTTCGTGAGGTGCTCACTTCAGGTCCCACACAGTGCATGGCAGGAAAAGGGACTGGGAGAACAAAGCTGCAGTGTGAGGAGAGCATAGCACATGGGCAGCACCATGCCTGGTGCAGCTGGACCACCTGGGGAGATGTTACAGTGTAGGGGACAGTGCAAGGACGTAATCCCAGTGTGTGGACCAGGCATAAGTATGTTTTGTCTCAAACATTCTGACAGTTGTGACAGCAATGTTGCAACCAGAAGATAGGGCCCTGTGGAAGTGGGGCAACACTGTTCTGAGCCAACTTTCTCTTCTGCCTTGAGACTCTGTGCTCATCATGCCCACATCAACTCCCTCTCCACTTCCAACTCACTTCCTGGAGGACTCAAAAAGGGCTGACTGTGTGTGCGTGAACGAAGTGTCGTGAAAAGTCTAGTTTACATAAGAGGCTGCACACAGTTAACTATAAAAGGAAGACAATTGAAGCCCTCACTCTTTTTTCTTGCTTTCACTTTCTTTGTCTTGCTGACCTGTCTCTGGACCATTCATATGGCAGGGATCTGCAGACTGGTGATATTCTTTGTTCTCTCTCTTCCTTTTCTGTCTTTAGTTCTCTCCTCCTTTGCTTTGCATGGGCAATGCACATCTATCATATCTACCCATATGTACTCCATACTGAGGTTTGTTGTGGGAGTGGGAAGCTTGTGGAAGTGTGTTGTGGCGTGTGAGACAGCACCTCTGAGTAGTTTGTTGTGGGAGTTGAGAGCTTATTTATGTGTACTGTAGAAATTAAGGGCTTGTTAGCCAACACTTTTGAGTCTAAATCTTGGGCTGATTGCAGGAGTTATGGTGACTGTATAATAACGCATGAGTTTCCTGACAAGTCCAGTGTCTTTGTTCAACCTGACTAACAACAAACATGACGCCCCCTACTGGTGGGTCTTGACAGTAGTGTTGCATAGAAATAGCAACTGAATTAAACCAAAAGTAATTTGCTACACTGCAACTCAATCACTTTTTTCTTTATCCAAAATATTAACAAGAAAATGTTTTCAAGGTGTTATATTATCTGCGGGTGAACATGAGTCTTTAGATAATTCTTTTAATAAAGTATTAGATCTCATAATTTTTAAAAGGTCAAGGGAAAAGGCAGAGGTTCTTTGAGGGTCTGTTACTCAAAAACAAATGTCCCTTCTATAGCAAACTTCAAAACTGAAGCATGTCGTTGATGGGACGGATGATAAAAAGCAGGCGAAGATCCCGAACAGATAAAAGTGAAACTTTATTTTTTTCCACACACCTACTTTTATATATTTCCTAAGTGTACGTGCACTAACATTATTGGTGCTCATTACACACAAACAATCACCTATTGGCCACAGTTACAAACTACTGTCTGTACAAACTCATCCAGGTTTCTTATCTTACGCTTCTCATGGGTTCTCAGTCTTTGCAGGTTTTTTATCTTCACGGGTACAGAACAATCTGGCCAAGGTCAAATTCTTCTTGCTCCGTCAAGGGATCTGCAGGCCCGCTGCAGTTTCCCACAGAAGCAAAAACTTTATCATCAAGAAATGGAATGAGAAAGTCCAAGGAAGAGTTTTTTCTTTGAATGATTTTTGCCTAGTGGGGAAAATCCAAGGGTGGAAGTTGCATATTGCCAAATTCTTCCAAATACTTATATTTGCATGGATTCCAGGGGATGAAAAATGAAAAGTCAGGCTCATCTGAGCATAGGCCCTGTGTTATCTGTAAAGCCCTTGCATTTGCCTTCCTTTTTTATTATGCCCACATATTGGTAATAGAGCAATCTTTATAACTCCCACAGTAAAGATGTAGGCTTTCACAAACAGTTTTTAATTACAGAGAGAAAGTAGAGTCCTAGGCTCTACTACCTTGGTAAAAATCTCCATGAAGCCATAGCCATCTAGCTATGACCATGTCCAGCAAAAACAAGCAAGAAAATTTTTGGGAAAGAACTTTCTAACTTCTTCCTACATCACAAAACAGATTGCAAACCCTCAAGTGGGGAAGGTTTGATGGGCAAACTACAATTGCACCCCAATTATAAATTCCCATATTTATATTTCTATGATTATTTTAAATATTCAGAAAGGAATCAAAAAAAATGGCTTAAAAATTTCCAAAATTCAGGCAGATATGTAGCATTCAAATGATTAATTGAGTTTATCTTCCATGCTATTACTCAGCAGAGTCCTACATCTACTATATCTTCTACAGTGCTACGCTGTTTTGATCACCTGAGTCCTTGGGTCTGCATTACTTACCATTAAATGGCCGGCTTGCCAAATATTCTGCCTAAAATTTTGCAGCAACTAGTCACTGACAACGGAATTGTTTACGCTTGCATTTTTCACTAAAGCCCTTGAGAAACTGCTCTTGATGCTGCATGATATTCATATTAAAGCTGTTGGTACTAAAAATGCAGTTGATGAATAATGCAAAGATTATGCTTCTGCTAATACAAATATACCATAAATGGAAAGGAAGATTTTGTGCTTAGATAAAGTATACTTCCCACTGTGGAAATAATTAGAATATATCAAACATAGACAAGTAGAAATTACATAAATAAATAGGAAAACTGAATGAAGAAATTCATGATTTAAAAAGAAATGAGTTAGGGTAAGGGTTAGGGTGTGGGTATGGATAAGGGTTAGGGTACGGGTTATGGTTAAGGTTAGGGGTTAGGGTTAAGGGTAGGGGTTAGGGTCTAGGTTTAGGGTTTGGGGTTAGGGTAGGATTAGCAATTAAGATTGGGGTTAGCGTTAGGGTTAGCAACTAAGGTTAGGTTTAAGATTAGGGTTTAGGGTTGGATTAGCGTTAGGGTTAGTGTTTAAGGGTTAGGGTTAAAGTCAGGTTTATGGTTAGGGTTAATTGTGTGATCACACAGGGAAAGTGACAAACTGCTTCTGTGGCAGACATCCAGGACCCTGCACTTTCTTTCTCAGCTCTGTCTCTATTCCCATTTTGTCTTTCGTGCAGTATGCTTGCGAAGGCAAAAGCTTTGACATACACTACGCTGTGCTGGTTTAAGGGTAAAC
>VWZF01001186.1:0-26753 GCA_013396755.1 Sclerurus mexicanus
CCAAGGCCTCCGCCGTGAACATCACCGAGAAGGCGAGCAGGGAGAAGATCCTGACGCTGGAGTCCATGAACCCGCAGGTGAAGGCGGTGGAATACGCGGTGCGGGGCCCCATCGTCCTGAAAGCCGGGGAGATCGAGAAGGAGCTGCGGAAGGTGAGGCAGGGCAGGGCAGGACGGACGGACGGACGCGCTCCCCGCCGCCCGCACTGTCCCCGGGGCGCGGCAGGGCCGACGGGGACGGGGACCCGCACACATTCCTTGGGGACCTGCACACAGCCCGCGGGGACCGCACATCCTTTGGGGACCGCACACCCCTCGGGGCTGATGCGCGACCCTGCGGAAACCTCGGGAAGGCGGGAGGCAGCGCGAGTGCCGCTGCGGTGCCTCCTGCTACCAAGTTAGCGACAGGGGACCGCGGGCAGCCTTTCTCCCCATCCCTCCTTGCCACAAGCCCCGGCGGGACGCGGTCTTCGCCCCCGCCCCGGGCACCCCCCGCACTCGCACCCCTTCCCACGGCGGGCGGGAGAGGCACAAAACAAAGGAACCCGCTGTCCGGCTACTGTTTATCTGGTGTCACTGCCTGCGTAAGGCAAATAAAGCAGTGTTTACATTTCTTCGGCCACTTTGACCCTTTGCTGCAATCCCGTGTCCTTTGTGTCATACAAGGGGGTGACTGACCAGCTTTCATCATACTGATAGAGCGTTTGAGTCGTTCATGGGGGTTTTAGAGATACTGCCTTGGCCGGGGCAGGGAAACACCTTTGAACAGGTGAGATGGACACGGCTGTCCCAGCACTGCTCTGCAGCCTCCTCAGCACTGCCCTGGGCTGCCCAAAGCAGGGGAGGGGGGTGCTTTTGGAGACCACTGGCACTGGGCTCCTCTTTCTTAATGGCAGAAGTTGAGGTGCTCGAGGACAAGCCTTCAGAGCACAAACACTCAGTAACGCTGCCCCAAGTTTTACGTGGTTGGTGCTGTTAGGAGGATTGCAAAATAAAGCAAGATGCAAGATGCTCCAAAGGGTCTGGGCCAAAATGTGCTAAATACAGCATCCAAATCAGTCAGTGCTTACACTTTGTTCTTCGTATTCTTTTTCTTATGCCTTGTCTTTAGACTTAGTATTGGAAAAAAAGAAACAGTAATACAGACATGGCTTTTTGCTTCTACTGTTCAAACCACAGCTTCCCCTCTCCGCACAAGGACTCACTTTTGTTTTTGTTTTGAATAAAGCATCTGATAGAGTTACTTTAATTTCAGATATTATTCCCTGCCTTCACTACTTTAGAAAGTTTTGCTAATATTCTGTTACAGGTACTGCAAGACCATTTTGATCAGTACATGTAAAGTGCCTTGAACAAAAAGGTGCCACAGGAATTCTCACTGTAAGAGGTTATTTTAATTCTCTGGTCTTTGTGTTACTTGGTTCCCCTTGTTTTAGGAGGCAAACCATATTTTCAGCTCACTGTAGTATAGACATCAACTATTTATGTCTACTCAATAATTATTAAAAGCAGCTTTTTTGTTTTTTAGAATTTTGCTTAAAAACTTTAGAGTGGTGATGGAGAATTAATTTCAGAACATCTGCTTTTATTTTTGCCTTAGAACTTGTTCGTAAAGGTGTCATTGCAAGGAGGTTCCCTAGTGGGTGCATTTTCTAGAGGATAAAATCTTCCAGTGTTCTCACCGAGTATGTTTGTTTTCAAGTTAACATCTCAGGGCAGGAGATATTACTTTGCAAAACAAATATAAAATGATCACTAACTCCACCCTACTCCCTTGCTTACTCCAGCTACCAGCTGAGTCACTGGCAGAAAAAATAATCGTCCGTGCACTTTTGAAAAAAATACAAGTGCAAGTCATTGCCAATTGCTTCATTAAAAGATTGCTATGTCAGTTTTGTGCCTACTTACATGGCATTTTCCATTTAAAAGTGTTTTTCTGGAGCCAGTCTCATGGAATAATGTTAGCCATTAATAATGGCTACCAGCATTCCTAGAGGTGGCTGTGCTCTGAGGTGACTGAACCAAACAAACCTCACAGCTGGCAGGGAAAGAGGACAGAATTACTGCAAAAGTTGAGACAGTGTATCTGCAGAAAACATTAATCAACTTAAGGAAGCAGCTGAAAGACTCTACTTCCTTCCAAACTTCTCAAGTTATTTATTCCTCTTTCCCTTTCTTATAAAAATACTGTTACTCCTTCTATTGTTTAACCAAGCTGTCTGCTAAAGTTTACAGCATTCAGTAGTACCTAGGTTCCTTAATTGAAATATTATAGGTTGTCTAATTGCCTAGCTTTCATGTGTATGTCTAGAATTCAATTCTCTGTGATCACAGGTCAATGGCACTTCTTTGTTTACTTTTGTTTCAAACTGGACAGCTACTTTTCTCATCCCTCTCAGTCTTAGCTCTTCACTGACAGCAAAAGAGCTGCCCCATAGCAACTGTACCACGTATGATGGGGATGGAGCTCTGCACAGTGTGATGTACAGGTGCTGCTGGCTGGGGTTACCAAGAGCAGGCAGAGGTGAAGCAATGACAGTAAATTGCATTTATCCTATTCTGCTGAGATGCCTTTAGTCTGAACTGAGAGCACCTTAACTGCAGCCGTTGTCTAATCAGATGTGATAGAGGCTCTCCCTGTTTACACTTGGTTCAATTCAGTTACACTTCATACTTGTAAAACTTACACAGATTGTTATGTAGACTGTGAAATAGCTCCTTGAAGCTGTTTGCACAGTGTAAGCTTTCATCTTCTCTGAGTTTTGTCTTGCTGTCTCAGATCCTGGATAACAGTTCCTCTGTTATTCTATCTGGCACTTGCTGCTTTTGTATGTTAACACAAATGGTTACAGTAAGGACTAAAATGTTACTGGAGTAGTCTCTGACTAGGCAACTGAAGGGCTAGTTCTTGAAAAAGTAAATAAAAATGAGCCATTACTTTTAGCTCGTGTGCTTGGGACTAAGCCAATGTAAGTGGCAAGTAGAATATAAAAGCAGAATAAAGTTGTTTGCTCAGGAGTACTGGTGGGGCACGTTGTACCTGGACTTCACAAGTCTGTGTGGCTTGTGACCTGTATTCACCTAGGCGGAAAATCAAGGTTCTGATCTACATTAAGCCTTTCAAGATTAAAATCTTTATGCAAAACCACTGACAAATTAATTCCCTGAATTTTATTTTTTTTTATAATTCTGAGATTGTGTCATGCTTCAAAACTGAAAACCTTGTTTATCTTCCCCTTTTGCTAATGGTAATATTCAGCTGATTCTAAGATGACACAGAAAAAACTGACTTCAACCAATTTCCTTGTTGTTTCTGAGAACTTTTTAAAGCAACCTAGAGCACAGACATATTTTAATAAATGATTGCACTCTCAATAGAACACAAACAAGTAAGGCCCTTTTTTCCTATTCCCTTTGTGTAGACTTGCTAACAGATGGCCACCATATCAAGTACTCATTTTAATTACATTTCAGACTAGAAAATTGATCCTGAACATGAATTCAATGCAAGAATAATGTAATCTCTGGACAGAGCCCTTCCTTTTACTTAATCAGTAATAACAAGCTAGCTTTATCTTTACACAGGCAGCACACATACCTGGTTTGTTACTTTGCATTCATGCTAATTTTAACTGACCTTGTTATGGAAAGTCCCTTCATATCTGTTACTCTGACATTTCTCTTCACTTATACTCTCCTTTTTTCTCCCAGTTCCTGACTGGGTTTTACATAATGCCAAGTTCTATGTCAGGTTAAGTTGGCTTACACCTACTTGCAAAGCATGTACATATTAAACAGCATTTCAGGATCCACAAGTCAGCTCATGAAACATTGGAAGCAGTGTCTGGCTTCATATAAATCATACAACACGAGGTTCTTCTTCAGAGTTTTCAAGTTATGACACAGAATTGTGGAGAAGAAGGGGACAGAGGGATAGAGGGATGGTGTACAGGGATATATTGGTAGCACATACGAAATTCCTTCAGGCCAGCACAGGTGGTTATCACAACCCACCCCTGGGCCTGGAACTGTGGGCCTTCAGTGGCAATACACAGTCTCTGCACACTGAAGCCCCTATTGTTCTGAACAGCCACAGGAGCCTGATTACTTTTACAGTAAAAGGGTTATATGCTTAACTTCTGTGCCCACGCTCTTCATTTGCATAACTATTGCAAATAGGTTCCTGTTGCATGTTTATTCAAGTCACTGGTTCACTCCCTATATTTCTATTTAGATAATAAAAGTACCAAGATCCTTGTACTTATGTAGGTGTAATCTCAGGCAGCTTCTGCTAAAGTATTTTGCTTAAAAGACTGTAGAGCTTTTTTTTTTTTAAACTAATTCATCAGGCTTTTAAATTGAATAGCAAAATCTGGCTTAGAATCCAGCCTTAATTGTAAATGTGAGTTGACTGTGTCTCTGGGAGTTGTGGAAAGATAAAACACAGTTTAGACAATGACATGCAGAAATATAATTTGACATGCCAAGAAAAAGATACAAGATTGACTGGTACACCCAGTAATGAAAGATGTTAAGCTTAAATTACCATCCTATAATTTTCTGCTTTGAATACGTGACTGTGTGCACACTAAGAAAGTAACTTCCAGGCAAGAGCATTTGACCTCATTAAGACAGAATGGTTGTTCCTCAGTTGTCAGTACATGTTGCATACGTAAGTGAATCTGTAGTAAAACCCTTGGTTTTTAATGGGGCACAAACTACTGCAGATGAAGGTGAAAAAAACACAGCTTTAAGAGTATGATTACCAAAATCATATGTTCAGAAACACACAGCACACAAGATCCAGTTATTTGATCGCCTCTTGTTGAATACAGCAGCAAAATCTATTCCAAAATAGCCCTTTCCCAACAGGTCTTCAAGTTAAGAGGGTCCTAATGGTTTAATCACTTTCTAATGAGCATTATTTTAATTCTGTCATTTGCAGACACATTGACATCTGGGGCTTTATTCATATAGGCAAAATTTCAGACCACAATTGTACTTTGAACAATGTATAAGGTAAAAGTAACTTGAGGACAAGTCCTGTTCTGTAATCTCTGTTTCAGATCTGCCGGTTAATGGTCAGCCCCACTGACTTTCTCATGTGATATGAGGGGGCATGCAAGTCATCACTGCCATTTCAAGTCAAAATCCAGAATTCGCCTTCTCCTTCCTTCCAAAACCAGCTCATGTCAGCTTGAATTACACATGCATAATACAAACTCAAAGCCTTTCTCTATGGTAAGCAGGTCAGGTTTATTTTTCTGCTGTGAGCTGTTTTAATAAAAAGATTGGAATCCTAATTCAGGTCTTTGGGTGCCCATTAGTTAAGGGCCTCTGGGCAGTGCTCTCTTGGCCCTTTGAGAGGAGCACCAAAAAAAAGCAAGCAAGCAGCTTGGCTACTATAGCAAAGATCTCAGCTCTGCTGAAATGTTTGGGTTTGCCAGCTCTCCTATTGTACTGCCTGTTTGTGCAAGTCACAGCAAAACCAGACTCAAGGAAATAGTACAATTGTTTCATAGTGTGGTCTTATTGCCTGATAATCATCGAGAGGAGACACAAAGCAATGGCACTGAAAATGAAACAATTGGGAGCAGCCAGGAGTGGACAAATTCTGAAATTCAGAAATAATTGAAATACCATGTTGCCCCTCTGGGATTAAAAGCAGCTCACATTTTCATGGCCTCCTCAAGGGAACTCTCTCCAGTCCCTTCCTATTGCCATTTCCAAATCCACACATGCTTCTCTCCAGGCTGACGGTTTTCCCTTGGAATTTGCTGAAGACTTCAGCAATGACAGCATTAAGTCAGCTTGCACCCTTCTTTATTCTTCCTGGGCACAGCAATTTGCCAGCATCCTTAGATGGTACCATTGTAAAGGGAACCTCCAGGCATGCTAAACCTCCTGAGAGACAACCCAGTCTAGTTCTGTGGGACAGTGGATGTTCTGGCATCACGTTGTTTCTTTGCTTGAGTAATTCTCCCAACACTTGTTGCATTGTTACTCTCTCCTGGAGAGACAGCTCATCATTTCACACCATGCTCCTTACCGGCTTGGTGTCTTGAGGCTGTGGGGGTATCATGGGGAAGAGGAAGCTTCCCCAAACCTGGTAAACTACGTAAAGATTTGTATTCTCTGCACCAATGAGTTCTGGTTCATGTATAAAAATCCTTTCTCCCAGCTTGGTATAATATTTAGAACACTGACATAGTTGTTAGAATAATCCTGTCTGACCTGCTTCAGGTTTCAAATGTTTTTCATCTAGTCTCTAAAAGACAGCATTTCCTCTGAGAAGAGCAGAGTGACAGGACTAACTACTGAAGGAGCTAATTTCCAAATCCTGGAAGATTCCTTTATTCCAGTAAAATCCTTTCATTATCAAGAAGAGAGCAACTGAAAAAGAAGAATGAGCATGTTTTTCTATTTTCTGCTTTACATCTGAGAGTGAAAGGTGGCTCCTGCAGCTTTACAAATGGCCACTACAACTGGTGTGTTTGCCAGCAGTGTGAGAAGAGTGGCAGGGGACTGGCCTTGTTCCCCAGATGAAGCTGAATCACATGGTGAGCACAGCGTGAGGTGCCGCCAGAGGTTCAGGAGGCTTTAACAGTGTTGTTTTGTAGGGCTGGGGTTCGGTTCTTCTCCTTGATTCATGTGGCTCACACCCTCTTCAGCAGGCATGAGTTCAGTCTGGTACTTACTGCTCCCGAGTTTGTTATTAGAGTCCTGTTATGCAAGCTGCGCTTTTGCAGAGCTCTGCCTGCTGGCAGAGGCCACTTCCAGTCCATCCAGACTGTGTCTGGGACACACCTGGAGAGCCTGCCTGGGCTCAGGGAGAGGCAGAGCTGTGCTGGGGGCTGCACTCTGGCACTAGAGCAAAGCAAAACAACTCCAATCACCCAGTTTCTGGGTGTTCCTTGGCTGGCAGGGACACAAATGGTCCCAGTGCAGGCACGTCGCTGACATGGTCAAAGACCTCTTAGCCTCCTGCAGTGACACAAATCTATCTAACCAGGTCCTGGTGCAGCCCTTTCCTGCTCTTCTACAACCCGGTGTTGAGGTTATCAACATTATGTTCACATTTCCTCCTTTCATACAGATCTTTTCATAGACCTTCCAAAGAGCATTTGGCATTCCTCTTCCCTTGGATGCCCATGCACACCAGTGCCATCACCACAGGAGAAACCTTGAGACGACTAATGCCACTCTGCCTTAGGGATCTGAGTAGAATTCCACCCTGCACTCACCTGCAGAGTCATAGGCACTGTCTAGACCTCCCTTGATGCCAGCTTCTGATATCCTTGCTTTGAAACTTTAGCCCATTAGCATTTGACACTGACTCTTGGCTGTTACCATTGCCAGTTCCTCCTTTCTGAAATGCTAAGATGGGACTTCTTGTTCCAAAGAACCTTTGTAGAACTTCTTTAAGAACTTGTTTAGAACTAGTCATTCTAAACTAAATCTGAACAACTTCTGATATTCCTTCTTTCCATAGAGAGATTGGAAATCAATAGAAAATTACTAAATAGTCATAGCAATTTTTGTTAGATTTCACTAGAAGGGGTATAGGAAATCTCATGAATACAGTTCTAAACAATTGCTGATATTAACTCGTTGTCAGGGAAGGAAAAGGCCCAATTTGTTTAAAAGCATCTCTCTTTTGAGAGAAAAAAAAAGGCAATAGCTCTTGTAGCTGAGACCAAGAAACACAAGTTAGCCAAGAGGACCACGGGCTTTTAAGGCCATGTGGGAACTGAGTGTGCAGCACAGAAAACCCAATGCTTCCTTCTCTGACAGGATTTTACAGTGGGATAACAGTTGTGTGTGTTTTGCTATTTTATGCAGATCAATCATTTCAGTAGCAAAGGTAGTCAGGGGTTTATGCAGTTGGTGAAGGTTCTGTCCTTGCAGTGATGCCCACAGGCAGTGATGGCATAAACACTGAGTTTGGCACTAGTGGAGATCTGGATGGTATCAATGCTAATAAACTACAATAAACCTCACACAGACACCAGAAAGGTGCAACTCTTAATTTAGAGACTCAGATCAACAAGCATAAGAGCAAATGACTTGATGGAGTCAGCGTGTCACTTTCAATTATAGAAAGTGAACTTCTTTTTTTAAGGCCATATAAAATTGACCCTTTTCAATCAGGATCATGTAAGTCTAATTGTCTGGTTTTAATGCCATTTCTAAATACTTGTTTGTTTTAAAAGAAAAAACAACCCTGTGTGCTATCAGTCATGCATGATGGATTGGATGTGTAGTGGGGATTTGAGACACATTATCAGGTAACCTCTCAGGCACATCCTGCAGCCTTAAAGCTCCAAATCTTGGCATACCTGGGAATCTGTATCCCTGCTGACTACTTCTATTTCAGTCATTGTTGCCTTTGCTCCTCTGGGTTCTGGTCTGTCACTGAAGTTCAGCACATAATCCATGGTAGCAAAGCAACAATGCGTTCAGGCTTGCCAGCCACATAACAATCCTGTCACTGTTAGAAGGCCTCCCTACTACCTCTCAAATATACATTAGATCAACTCTAAATTTATTATTGCCTACCTTACTTCTTCTTCTTTTAACGCTGGCCTTTACTTTCAGTTAATCTTTTTTTATTGAAAGCAGTGGTGGTTTTCTCTGCCAGTCAGTTCTTTGCCATTTCCCTCTTATTTTATTTTGCTTTTTAGAGAGCTGTGATTGCTAATCAGCATTCATTAAATGCATTCTCTGTCTTACCATGATGTATTCAGTTTCTCACAGGGAAAATGGCTGGCTGTTCAGATTTCAGAGACTAGGAAGCTTTTAAATATTCATAGTGATTATTTAGCACTTCTGCTGTTTATCACACAGAGCCTCACTATGGTGTATTTTGTGAAACATCTCTACATGAAAAAGTGGGGTCATCATATAATTAATACTTCATCTAAATAAAAATAAATAAGCAAACCTTTACTCTAAAAGGGCTAAAGGTCTTGAGGTTTCTTTTGTTGGTGGTTTCTCCAATGTCCTCAAATCTTTTTAGCTTCTTGACTGATCCATTCCTCCCTTAGTTGTCTCTAAAGTTGCTCTAATACTGACAATTCAAAGTGCCTTTTTTTCTGCTTCGATGTGTAGTTTCCAAGTAAGTCAGTCTCTTACTTCCAACTAGCAGAAAAATGAAAGCCAGCCTATCATTTAAAAATGTGTCACAGTCAACACAATTTCTGTAACCATCTAAGATTTACTGGCAGGATTGTATAAGAAGTGCATTAAGCTTTACATTCAACTCTGTGTCTGTTCTGGGATTAGGCACTGGTTAGTTACAGCCATGTGACAGATACCAAAAAAGAATCATCTACTTCAGCCCTAACAAAACATTCTGCATTCTCCCCTTTTAGGGAATCAAAAAACCTTTTACTGAAGTAATTAAAGCCAACATTGGAGATGCACATGCAATGGGACAGAGGCCAATCACCTTCCTCCGTCAGGTAAGACTATTATAAAATATTATTATTATTATTATTCATTTTTATTAGAATGCCTTAAAAGCTGTCTTATGTGTGTATTAGTATAAATGATCCCCTAGATGCAATTAGACTTAAAATAGCTCTTTTGTAAAGAATTACAGATTTTCATTCCTGAGCCAAAGGCCTGTACTTTGCTTGCTGATCATCTTCTTTTAATGCAGTAGCTTTCATTACTTTTCATATCATTCCCCATCCATACTTTCTCCTGCCACTTCTCCAATGTTATCAGTCAGAGCGTTCATTATCATTAATGCACTTGAAGAAAGGAGGTGGTTGTTTTCAGAGAATAAAGAAAATGCCTTTCTCCCTCTGACAATGTACTCTGAGATCTGCACACAGGCAGGTGCAGTAGCTCTACTGTTGCTCATTTTGCACATCTTACCTCTGGACAAGCTAATTGGTAGGTTAACTTTTAGGAAAGATCACAACAGACTTCATATTTGTGTATTATTCCTAAAACACAAGTAAGGTTAAAACTATTGCACTACTTACTGAGCATCCCTTACATATACATGTAAAATCCTCAGGCTATAATAACGTAAATTCAGAGAGTTCCAGGACAAATTAAAGCCATATCAAACTGGGAGTCCAGGTGATAAGATGATAAAATTGTACAGCAACCTATAAGCAAACTGGGAAGACCTGAGTTCCTTACAAATTATTCAGATCCAACCATATTAGGTAAAACACTGTAAATGGAAATGCTTTCTCCCCATGACTGCGTGCACCTGTGCCTGAATTCTTTAGTCATTGTCCCCCAGGATGACAACAGCCTGTCTGTTTAACACCATGTAAACATAAAAGTGAGAGAGCTTGGAACAGATTAAACTAGTGTCAAGTGAGACCTCTAGATTCTTTGTGTCTTATGTTCCTTAATAAACTTCATTCTGCTAGGTCATGTTTCCACTTTTACTGTGTTCTATATCACCGCTTCTTTTTTTAATTCAGTATTTCCCACAACTTCAAATTAGTAGGAACTGTAAGTTATTTTTGGGAAGGATTATTAGAACATGGAACCAGGACTGCAAAATTTGATCATATTTCTCAGTTCTGCTCCATATTCAAACTCTTGGTTTCTTGTCTAGTAGTACACAAATTCTAGTAATACACAAAGAGGGGAGGATAGAGCTGTTTAGAGATATCACATAATTGGCTGTGCTTTAATGTGTTTGCACTATGCTCACTTGGACTCCAGTCTTCACTGTCTGTAATACCAATAGTTAATGACTCTAGAATCCTGTTTATCACCGCAGCTTGGAACCTCATAAGATTTCTTCACTTCTGTAAGCACTACCCTTAAAAAAAACCCAACTGCAAACTCTTCATCAATAACCCGTGTTTTGAATTAGCCAGTATTTGTGATCTTCATTTCCAAGCAAAGCTAACAGTCATATTACCAATTTAAAATAGCCATGAATAAAGTGGCCAATTTCCATTTTCTTGACACTCTAGGTAGTGGCACTGTGTACATACCCCAACCTGCTGGACAGCCCAAGTTTTCCAGAAGATGCCAAAAAGCGAGCCAGACGGATCTTGCAGGGTTGTGGAGGAAACAGCTTAGGTAAGGCTCTGTTTGGGTTGCTCCTGTTGGGATTAGAAACAACAAAGGTAGTTTCAGTATCTGCAACACTGAAATCTCTTACTCACGTGTTAAATGATTACAAGTCAAATAGGGAAGGCCTGGCACAGACTGATGGGGGAGGTTTGCAGTGTGGCCTGCAGATAACCAGTGATTAATTGGGTGTATTTTTGATGAGACTTGTCACAGAAGAGGAGAAGCTGAGGACTATGCAGTTGTGGAGCCCTCACCACAATAACGTCTAGGCATAACTAAACAGAATGCTGAGCTTTTGTGTACCGGGGAAGTGGCAGAGAGCACTAGTGAGGCTTTGTACTGCTGGTATGGCATCTGCAAAAGCCAGGCTCAGACAGCTGTGTCTCCTGCTAAGACTAGGTTTCTACAGTTCTGTCTTCTCTAGATGTCTCTGTGCCAAGGAGTCTAGCACCCCTATAATGCTGGTATCGACATACAATGTATGTTCACCTCAGCTCGTCCAGTTCACAGTCCTGTATCTCAATTTGGAACCATCGGTCCAAGTATATTTATCAGGTTATGAACTGGGGTATCAGAAATTCGGGCACTGAGGTGATAATCCTCTGCAAAGGGAAATCTACAGCCCTGAAAGGTGGTGTTTTTTTTACCTAGCTGAACTAGTTTTAACTGAAGATGTCAAAGCCCTCTTTCTCCAGGGTAAGATAACTCTTGAGAGGAGTACAGAGCTCTGTTCTTCAGCCACTGTTCCTACAAGAGCACACCTGTAATATACCCATAACTAAGAACAGACTTTGCATATTCAGGAGAGAGGAAATGGAAAAGACAATTCCTTCCTCACCCAGCAGCTGTGCTGCCTATTTGTACCTGGCAAACACCACCAGAATTTCTACTCTGCAGATACTGTTAGAGCTGCTGGGTACAGCAAAGAGCCTGGCACACTTAATTACCTTATTTCAAGTAGGCAAACAGCGACATTTCAGAGGAGGTATTACAGTAATTGGCAGATTCCTTAATCTTTGTGATTGCAGTGCCTATTTGCACTGGTGTATTTTGAGATTAGGTGCTGTGAAACTTAATAAAATAAACAAGACCTAACCAGTGGTTACCTTAGCAGTATTTCAGCCTTGGACTATTCCTGATAACGCAGCCTAATGCTGAATGTATTTTAACTTCACCTTCTTTGTATCGGTTTTGTCTTTTAATGTAGAACATTAAAAATACATTTATCAACACGGAGAAGTTCCTTTAGCTAAGTGAATTCCTTTCCTGTCTTTCTTTGGCACAATAAATCCACATAGTACTGTTGGTATGGAAGAACTACTGAGCATACATTGAATTTTAACTTAATCTTTCTCTATAGTAATTCTCAAATTCAAGGATGTGGTGTGAGTTGTCAGAATACCGAGTCTTGTTCCCTTGTGTGCTCCCTTCCCCTTAAGGGTGAGCCACCACAGACCCATGCTGGAGTAAAATGAAAGGAATTCATGCTTGCATAATACTTGATAAATAAGTTCCCTTTTCAGCACATCTCATATTTCCAGCAGTTTGTGATAGCTCAGTAGATTCTGAGGAAGTAGGCTTGAAACAGTTGCAATATTCAAATACGATGATAATTCTGAACACATCCTGTTAATTTTAGTGGATAAATTTAAGCTCTATAAGTGACTAGAGTCTAAATGCTTTTTTTTTAATTGAAATGATATGTTCCAAGAAGAACTTTGCCTCTGAACTCCTGAAAACGAAAGCCACTGTAGACCTTACTGATGTGCTGTACTGTTTTCTGCCTCCTCTCCACCCTCCCTGTTCTCCAGTACCGTGTATCAGCCCCTTCTCCTGGCCCCTGTAGCTCATCAGCCTGGGCACAGCACTCCATAAACACAGTCTGAGGCAAATGGACCTGCAGCTGAATGGAAGTCTCTTTGTTGGTAGTCTGACAACTTACTGCTGTTGTGTTCTTGGCTGAGAAGGAGGAATTTGCTTTCTTGGGAAAAACCAAAGCTCAAAACCTCACCCCCCTGTGCAGCTTTAAGTGCCGTGTGGTGTTCTAGCAAAACCTTGTTTCCAACAAACTTGCCCATCCAGCACAAAATTGGATTCACCGCATGTGGTCATCTGAAGCGTTGCACCCACATCTACACCAGCATTAATGGCAACGTTACTATGAATAACTTGACTTCTGGACATGAAATACAACAACCTCCCTTCCAATGAATGTTCATTTGGCAAAACCCTACTCTTGGTATTGAGTCTTGCTTATCCCAGGCCGTGTATGAAGGCTCAGCTATGTCCTCAACTTCTGTGGTGTCCAAACCCTCATGGATTCTATTGACATCACTCACTTTCCATGTGGGATAACTGGCCTATCTTTCCAGGCACTGGAGAAATTTACCCCTCGTGTATATACAAAAATACCTAATATATGCACGTGCAGCTTCTTGGGTTGGGTTTATTTATTTGCATCCCACAGTGCAAACACACATGTTCTAGTCAAAACTATTAATGGAGTGCAATCAAGTGGAGAAGTACAGGACAATTAAGTGTCCTGTGTATCCTCAGAGTCCCAGGGCTCAGCACTCCATGGAGCACAGGACAGAATGACAGCTTAGCTTTGTTTTCCTGCTTTAACAGCAGCTTCCAAGCTGTGCTCAAAGCCCATGCACAGACCCAGTATAACTTCTAGTCCTGTGAAAGTAAACGTTCAGGACATCAGGGAACTTTGTGCCCTGAATTACCACTTTGTCCCATGCAATTCTGCAGTACTTGCAAGGCTTCTTTGTCTTTATAAATCATGGTTCCACAGAGGTATTAGCAGGCAGACTAGCAGCATATAACTGAGTGGGGAGAGTTAAGTCAGGCACGATTATTTCACTCCACCCAACAAGAAAGAAGATTCTGCAGCTTCATGACAGTGTTCTAAAATAGATGTACACTTGTCACTTCATTGTCCATCCGTTTTAGGCTTCATAGCTTGAATCCACTCCTCACCTTGGCCTAGGCTTATTTTTACTCTTTATTTCTTGCACATACTCAGCAATGATGCACACAGGTATCTAACATCTCATTTGATTTAAAATTGTTAGTTGTGCTCTGTAAACTGCACATGAGATTGGGGTGATCCTAAACATTTCTGCTTCAAGTAGCTGAAAAGTGGTTGTGGGAGATGCTGTGGGGGAAGGAAGGAGGCAGTGTAGGATTTTTGGGGTTTCAGATTGTGGGAGAAAACAGTATGATGTTATTTTCATATTGCAAATAAATGCCTTATATTTGTCATGGATTTGAAGAAGTTACTTTCCTTTCTATTGCCCATACTACCTCTATTCCTTGTTCCCGTTACTTAAATAGGTGTTGATTTACATTCAGAAGTGATTTTGATGTAAAGAAAGCAACTGAAAGACAGTAAACATGGGATTGTTATCTCAATTTGCAAAGTAGCCTTTAACTCATACTTTTTACCAATCTAGTATGCTATTTTTGTATTTTAATGATACTTACTCTATTTGTTTAATTCCAAATTAATTCTCTTGCTCTATAAGCAAACCAACTCCCTTTCCTGCTCCTTTAAAAAAAAAAATCAAACCCATCTGGGGGATCCAAAGTGCTCGTATATACAAACTACTCCTTACAATACTAGCTCAGGAGTTTAGCTAGCAACAGAAAATCTGATATACATTGTATGCAATTCTCAACTCCTTCTCTGTTTTCCACAGGATCCTACACTGCCAGTCAAGGTATAAATTGCATCCGTGAAGATGTTGCTTCATATATTGAAAGAAGAGATGGAGGGGTTCCTGCAGATCCAGATAACATTTATCTCACCACTGGGGCGAGCGATGGGATTTCTGTAGGTGTTAAAATGAAACCTGTCCCTTCTTGGTACAAACTCCAGTTTATCGGTTACCTTTGGAAATACAGATCTCTGTTGAACATTTGGTCCCACAAACTCCTGTGCATTTGACCTGACAGACACTGAAATCACATTCAGTGGAGATCCACTATGTGGATGTCAGATGCCAGCCAAGAAGTAGCTGCAAAGTCTCTTAATATACGTTAACCTGTTCCTTTCAGTAAAGGTACTATGAACTACACAGGTGCCTAAATATAAATTTAGGAGATTCAGACTAAATAATGGTTGTCTTCAGTCGTTGTGATACGTAAGCACTGAAAATCAGGGGGTATCAATCAGTGGCAGAGAGAAGAGGGAATGATCTCAGAGGTGAGAAGTCTCAGCAGCTTTTCTTCCCAGGAAATTCTCTGCTAGTTCAGATCAACGCCAACGAAAATCCCAAAGATCTGTTTCTGTAACCACCTTACTTGGAGAAAAATTCAGGTCTTGGCTTCAACCAAGGCTCAGAGGTGGTCCTTGGTTAAGACAGGAATAACTGTCTCTATTAGATTCTTCCTTTTCACAGGCACGTTTACTGACACCAGCAGAACCACCAGCAGTTCTTTGCTTTTATTAAGGCAGCCTCTCATAGCTTGTTGGTGGAAGTGTTTTTTTAAATGACATCTAGTGGCAGAGCTCAGAATGACAGTGTTCTGAGAGGAGCAGCTCTCCAGATGCTGGCAGGGACTTGGCTTTCCAGAGTTTATGGTACTGGCAGCTTGTCAGGAATGGCAGCGCAGCACATCAAATCTGTACCATGTTGATTTGATTTCACCCCTGATGAAAAATCAGCAGTATGAGTCTCATTACGGGCCCCTCCAGGGATAACACAACTGTTGTTTCGTAACTCAGAGGACAGAGGGTGTTAAGGAATTTTAAAATATGCATTTGGTCCTGATTATGTATTTTGAATGCTTGGTATTTTTGAACTAATGGTGGGTACAAAATTATGTTGATTATAAATCGTTAGCTCAGCAGCTGAGTTAGTATGTGAGGAGAGGCAGAGAACAGCAGATTCTGTACTAGGACCACTGACAAACTCGAGGATACTGCTGCTGTATCTGAAGAGGCATTTTGGGGTTTACACTGCCACTTACATGCTGATAAGGGTGCTTGCTCTGACTGCCCTGGCACTTCAGAGTTCTCCCTTGGTTATAAAAGCCAGAAATCTCTCTCCTTCTGCACCAAACGCACTCTTTTATTTAGTTCACATGTAAAAAGCCTACACATAATCACACACACTGTTGGGCACAGGTAAATCCTCTGGACTGACCTTAGCACAAACATTGCATTTCTGTCTGTGTCTTCTGGGCATCAACTACATATGATTGTATTTCCATCCCAAGACATGCAGACTTTTGGTCTCTTCTGTTACTTGAAAATGAAAACATTATGAGACTGTAGTTTTGTTCCCAGCAAGCCACAATTGCTGCTAATCTAAAACAGGTCTCTGTTCCAAAGGAGAATCTGCACAGGCCCCAGCTCTAATTTCTGGTTTTATTTATTAGTCTCTTGTGGTTACTGAGATATAATGAATGGAAGGCAACAAGCAAGAACTAGCTGAGGCTTCTTTGCTTACAGCTGGGCACAGCAGAGAAATCGTGATCTTGATATTCCTGTTTCCAACTTTCCCTCCAGCGCTGTGCTCAGAATGTTTTTCCTAAATTTTGCAGTTGATCAGGCATGATCTTTGGAAGCCATGACATGCAGAGGAATTCCATTAAGCTGACTTAGACTATCCTCACTCAGCCAGTAACAACTTGAAATAAATAAATGCCCTTCAATATGAGAAGATGACTGTATGCTTCTAGAACAGAAATCCACCTTAACTCTGGACTTTTTTGGGAAGGAAGATCAGTGACTTATTCCAGAGTATACTGTTAGTTCTGGTGTGTGACTTTTTTTGCAAATTCCTACTTTTTCCCCAGGCAATTTTAAAGATCCTGATCTCAGGAGGTGGGAAATCCCGAACAGGAGTGATGATTCCTATACCACAGTACCCCTTATATTCAGCAGCCATATCTGAACTAGATGCCATCCAGGTGAACTACTATTTGGATGAAGAGAATTGCTGGGGTCTGGATGTGAATGAGCTTCGCCGTGCCTTGAACGAAGCCAAGGCATATTGCAACCCCAAAGTCCTCTGCACCATCAACCCCGGAAATCCCACAGGTCTGGGAATTTTGTTTAATGGATGGGTTTTAAGACCAGTTTTCATGAACTTCTGCAGACCTGTGGAGTGACTTTCAGTCGCTTTTGGTCTTTATGAAAGGTCTTGCCTCTGGCACGGTCCGTAGCCTTTTGCTTCCGAGGGGCGATGACTGTGAACCATTGCCGCCCTTTAGAATTTAGTTTCTGAGTAGTTAAGGTTGCTAAGTGAGAACCTGATTCCCACTTAACCATCATGCATGTGAGAATTTAAAATTATAAGTTATACACAGAGTGCTCTTAATAAGTCATTGATTGATTACTGCATCTCACGCTCCTTTGCTTGAGATGGACTAAGTTACCCTGAACCACAATTCCTCCAGAAATGTTCCTTAATTTCATACTTGGTGGAACAAGTGAATTCTTAAGTTCAACAGCACTTTTCTGAGAAAGAGGGATATCTTGTTGAAAAGCTAGAAACCGTAGTAGGTCTGGATGAAAAGATTGCTATTTATATATCCACTGCACTAACTTTTTTCTTGCTTTAAAAACCAAACTATAGGGCAGGTGCAAAGCAGAAAGTGCATTGAAGATGTGATACACTTTGCCTGGGAAGAGAAACTTTTTCTTCTGGCTGATGAGGTAATGGAATATTCTGTTCTCTCAAAAGCACAGCTGAGAGTACTCAAATGGAGTGTAGTTTTGTTCCATGCATGGCATTGGTATTTTTTAAGTGCAGGGAACAGATTCTCTGTTATCATATTAAGACATGCAATATTCTTAGTATCAAAGGATCAATATCAAAGGGTAGCTTGATCTGGATTTGAACTAGAGAGAAAGTGTAGGGGACACAAGGAAGAACTTTGCTGGAGCTGACCTAAAAACCTGTGTGAAGCTGAGACCACTTCAAATGAAAGAAACAGAAGGAAAATCAATTTAAACATGCAAGTGAAGGTTAAATTGTGTACAAAGAAGCTCACTGTAAACCTTCAAGTATGGTCACATGGTATAAAATGTGTCATGACAGCAACTATTCCTTAACAAAGAACCTTGTGTCTTCTAACAGCTTTTAAGTTTCGAGTGTTACCACTGTTTCTTCAGTTCACATCTGGCTCTCTAAAGGCCATGTTTTATCCTTAGTCGGGGGAACAGAGCACATTAATGTCTTCTGACTGTTCAGGTTTACCAGGACAATGTGTACTCTGAAGGATGCCAGTTCCATTCTTTCAAAAAGATTCTGTATGAGATGGGACCCGAGTACTATAACAATGTTGAGCTGGCCTCTTTTCACTCCACCTCTAAGGGATACATGGGCGAGTAAGTCTGATTTAGTTTTTTCTTTTATTTCATCTTCCTCATTAATCTGGTTGGACAGCCCTTTCATGTTACTGACCTGAAGGTAATCCACCATCTTCTATTAATATTAACTAAAAATTATCAGGAAAAAGAAAAAAGCATTTAAAGCACAGAGTAATGGATTAGCTCTGTGGTTTTCAAAGTACCAAATAATCAGGGCATTTATTTCAGACACCTAATGCCTCAGTTCCACAGAGGTGAAATCCTACAGTCCCAATCTGGACCTGTGGTAATGGAAAATTGGTCTCCAACATTGAAGGGAACAGCTCAATAATCGCTGATACTGTAAATGTCTGGGTGTGGCTGTTTTGGGGAGGAAGAGATGGCAGACTAAGAATTTTCTGATGAAATGTGTGCTGTTGCTACAGCCATATGCTCCTGTTCTGAAGATTAAATGGCCCATGTTAATCATTAACTCACGTGCCAGGGAAGCTGCATGTACACCTTTATCTCTGTATGGGGCACTGGGACTCAGTGCCATCCCCTGTAATTCCATCTTACACCATAATCAGCGTAGCAGCTGTTTCAACAGCCTGTGTGTTACATATTGTGAGATTCTCATTAATTGTCTTTCCAGTTCTGCAATCGCTTTCTTTGCTTTCCCAGTATTTATAGCCTTGAGGCCGACCCATTTTTTCTGTTCACTTTGTCACAGATGTGGCTACAGAGGAGGTTACATGGAGGTCATAAACTTGCACCCAGAAATTAAAGGACAGCTTGTCAAGCTGCTCTCTGTTCGCCTTTGTCCCCCCGTGTCAGGACAAGCAGCAATGGACATTGTAGTGAATCCTCCAGTCCCTGGAGAAGAATCTTATGCACAGTTCATAAAGGTCAGCAATAACATGACTGTTCTTTTGTGCATTTCCTAAACCTGTCCTAAGTATTGGGAACTCACACAAACCTGCAATAACACTGATTTACAGAACTATGCAGTGTATTTAAAATTAACTCAGTATGACTACATTTAAGAGATACTAAGGGGGCATTATCAGATGAGTTTTCTTGCTGGTAAATTCAACTTTTCTCCTGTGTTTAATATGACAAAAGGATTACTAAATAGGATTTCCTCTTACTAAAATCTACACAGGAATGTAAGTTCAAATACAGTTAAAAAATCAGCCTTGTTCTTAGGCGTCCAGTGTCTCTGTACTCTGAGCAACATGGTAATCTCTATTAAAGTATACACATAGCTTCTCACTTGTAAAAATGAAACTGAGTCTGGAAATTGCATTATCCAGTCAGATCAAAGGTTCAGCTAATGTGGTCTCCAAGAACAGCCAAGATGGATGCTCAGAAGGAAGAATGTAAGAAGAGGGCACACAGATAGAGACTTGTGCAGGTTATTGTCTCCCTACACCACTTCACAGTTGTATCCTGCTAATGCCTTTTTGCATTGCTGTCTCTAAGAGCACGACTGGAATTTGGAACATTGTTTGCTCTCATAGCTCAGCAAAGTCCTGAAAGTCTTTAATTCAGGGGAGGCCTCTTGAAGCATCATCATAATGTCCTCTGGAGTTTTTATTGCCACTTCAAATGCATCCAACCTTCTTCTTAAACAGGAGAAAGAGTCTGTTTTGAACAACCTCGCCAAAAAAGCCAAACTAACAGAAGACATGTTTAACAAGATACCAGGAGTTCACTGCAATCCTCTTCAAGGAGCTATGTATGCTTTCCCACGGATCTTTATTCCTTCCAAAGCCATTGAGGAAGCAAAGGTCAGTCAGTCACTTCTACCCCAATTAATTTTAACCTTCACTTGCCTTTGCCTGCCACTTCTCAGGCTGAATTTTTATTCCAGAGACAGAGTGAGGTCATGTAGTTACAAAAGCAGTACTTCATAGACTACATATGATCTTAAATAGAACATGACCTTTATCTTCAGAGTGGAAAACAAAGCAGAGCATTCCATCCCAGTGCTGAGGCTCTCAGGTTGAGAGTGTGCCCAAGGACATGAGTGTTTAAGTCATACAAGCAGGTGGACCTGTGCAGTTCCAAGCTGCTGCCCGTGCCTGGGTTAGGGAGGCAGTGGATTGGGAATGGCAGTGTGCTACTGACCCTGCAAAAGAAGCCCCATTCAGCAGGTCTGGGACAGAGGGAGGGAGGTTTCCTTACAAATGTTACCTTTTTACAATTGGGTCAGGAGCCTCTATTACTAAATGATAAGTCCTTCTGTTCTTGACTAGAGCTCTGCTACCTGCTGGGTAATATTCAGCTTTTAAAGGGAATTTTATCAGCACAGCTGAGAGCAAAAATAGGGCTGTTTTTCAGCTGCTTATTTGATTAGGTGTATAACTTGCATGTATTTAAGAACTTTCCAGGGGACTTCTTAATCAGCAGATACTTCAAGGGGGGGAAAAAATAGTAACTGCCAACAGAACTGGAACACATAGTTCTCAAATTAATTTAATCTTATCAAATGTCAGTGCCTTAGATTTTTCTAAGTACAGTTCTGAGATTTTTGATGAAAAGTTACAAGCAAGTCAAGGAGAATAACAAAATTACCTAAAATCTTTCTTTTGAAGTGTTTCGTCTAGGTTTTTCAGCCCTGCTCCTTCATGAGGTACTGTTATTTAATTCACAGTGTGAACTTGTGAACTGTCCCATTAGCAACTGTTCCTCACCTTCTTCAGCAAATATAATAAGAAACTGATAATGTAAGATAAGGTTTCAGAAAAAAAAAAAGCAATATGAAATTCTATGTATTTGGAATATTTTGACTTCAGTAATTCCAAAGCATCCATTCCCTCAGGCTCATAAAATGGCACCTGATATGTTCTATTGCATGAAACTTCTGGAAGAGACTGGAATATGTGTTGTACCTGGAAGTGGATTTGGCCAAAGAGAAGGAACCTACCATTTCAGGTACGGTTTCTGTTTGTTTCAAATCAAACTAAGAAGCAAAGCACCATCCCAGTACTTTTGCTTCTCATTAAGTATAAGGATTTTTATTTCGGTTTATGTTGTCTCACTTTAAACTGGACAGTTTCTGTGGGCTGACAGCTAAGCCAAAGGCCTGGTCTGCTGGATGAGCTGTTCAGGTTTTGTGGTGTTTTCTCAGCTTGCTGACATAATTTAATTCTATTTTTGTACACTGGCATTTGAAATGCCTTCTCCAGGAATACAAACAATAATAATACGTTGGCTACAGAATTACACAAATTGCCCTGCATTCCTCTGAGAGGAAGAGGGACTAAACAGTGTTTCCATATGGAGATACTGCAGTATCTTCCCTATAAATCTGCTCCTTAAACATGCTGAATAACTCTTCACTTTACCAAAACAAGATGTTGAGCTAAATAATCTGACACCAAAACTGTGGAGGCAAACTCTGTTGCCTTTGCTTCCGATAAACAGCACTTTGCTCCGGCCGAGCCACTGATAGCTAGACTCTATTATGGAATTTAGTCTTCTTCAGTCTGAAACAACATAACAGAGGGTACCTTTGGCCTTGGCAGCACAGCTGGGTGAGATATCTGGGTACATACAGCTCCAGGAAAAAGCCAGTGAGTCCATTCCTGCACCAGTGTGGGGCAAACACTCTGTTCTGTAGGTCTTGCACACACTCTGCCATAAATACTCCACGGGATTTTCATAGCACGCAGAAGAAGGAGGAAAGGGACTAAAAACTGCAGAGTGGGATGTTGCATTGTTTTAGTGCTTCTGAATTCAGTTTTCAGTTAAAGGAGAAATGTACATTTGCTCATAATTGCCTGCTCCTCTCTCAAAAAACTGGGTCTGATTTGGCATAACTGCCCGACAATGGAAACCAAGTTGCTGTTACTCCTTACTGATAACCTTTTACTACCCAACAGAAAATAACAATTCTTGCATTCCTATGAGCTAACCAATTGAAACAAATTGCTCTAGTTTAATAGTATAGTTCAATTCAAATGCATGAAATAAGAGAATCACATCAAAACAGGTATTAAACTTAACATGTTAGTCACTGTGCCCTGAGATTAATCAAGATCTGTGCAAAGATCACAGCTTAGTTTGTCCTGAAGATAATGTGGGTTGTTCTGTTTCTTTCTCTAAATACTATTTTTCAGAATGACCATTCTTCCTCCAGTAGAGAAGCTGAAGATCCTACTGGAGAAAGTGAAAGACTTCCACATAAAGTTTCTTGAAAAATATGCATGAAACTACTGTGGCTTTTTCCCCCTCATCCCCTCCCCTTCAAGGCAAATGAAGACAATGAACAAAGATGTGCTGAGAATGTGCTATTCATCTGATTTAACTAAATTCAAACTAGATAGAGCCAATCTCAGATACTGCTACAACTTATTGGACTATTAAAGCTGATGTCTGGTATAGAAGACATTGTTACACCAACTTTTTTCTAAGGGGAAGGGGAAGAATGTGAAGAAAGTGGTGAGAAGAAAGAGTCAGTAAATGTTTTTGTGCCTTGATTGGAAGTTACATTGTGAACTTTTGACTCAATAGGTTGGGAAAGGGAATTAAAATCCTTACTGTTATGTGGGGATTTTTACAAAAGAGAAATGCCAAGATCAATTGTTTAGATAGGAACATGTTTCCCACCCTAAAATTCTACTAAACAAAAAATCAAACCCCTACATTATAGGTATTGTTTGGTCCAATTTTTGTTGTTGTTAAGTATAAAATGTTCTCCAAATCTGGTTAGGCATCTAGGTACATTGTGCTTATTTGGAAAAGTCTTTGGCAGACACCTTTGAAATTCTGCTAAAAAGAAATCCTGCCATCACAACATAACCAGAGTGCAATAGACAGGTTTGATCAGAGGAGCGAACACGGTGTCTGCTTGAACTCTATTTTTCTGAAACAGGAACATAATGAGGAATATTATCTTCTTCTTCATGTGCTATTGAACACACAACCCCAGCACAGGATGGCTGAACGTTTCCTCCCACAACAACTCCACACGTCTCCTGTTAACTCACATCTTTTATACACATGGAATGTAGTAAGGTGCTGTTCCAAAGCAGATGTGAGCACAGCCAGTCCTTCTGAGCAGCGTGAAACACAACCCACTGTCAGAGCCACTCTGTCTGTGGAGAGCATTTGTTTGGAACCACGTGACAGAGACCCACGGTCTGGCCAAAATCCATCTTGAGCTGGCAGAGACTAACACATGTTGTTACCAGGGGAAATGCTGGGGGGTGTTTCTAAGGAAGGAAAAGGTATTTAAAGGAAAATGTCTTGCACCAAGCATAAAGAGAATGATAGTAGAGCTGACACTTAAATCTTCCACAGTCATTCCACTGGCTGAGTGACCCTGAGTGCTTATTAAAGCCCAGCTCAACAAGGTTGCTATCTGGGAGTACAGCTGTAGGACTCCACTAATCTGTGCCAGTTTCCCTGTAAAACAAAGGATGGCTTCTGTTTCTCTAGAGCTGGAAGCTGGACACCTCCTGCTAGCTCTGATAAAGGGCTAAAGGAACAGAGCTCTCAGTATTCAGATGTGAAAGCATTAGCATTTGTCAGGCTTCGGCTCAGCACTTACAGTTTCTTCATTAAGAACATCACATTTAATCTAGTCATTAATTTTAAGTTGTTATTTAGAAGCAAACTCATTTTAATGTCTATCAGCACTTTGTTAGGCTGCCTTTGTAGCTGGTTCAACAGCCTGTGCTGATCCATGTTACTAAAGCCAAGGGCTAGAGAATCACCGTGTGGATAAACCCGTGCCAATTCATGATGTGTGGAAGAGAGAGGTGTTGCCAGTAACTGTCCTTGCAAGAGCAGCCACCAGTCTGTGGCCCAGCATTAGCTGCCCTTCTCACACTTCCTTGCTGACCTCTGGGAGAAGAGTTCAGTCCTTCCCAATCCCCTGCCAGCGGTCCCAGGTTCTCGAGTGAAAATGGCACGCTGCCACACAGAGTTACTGTGGAGGCCTGGAGGGAAAAAGTCCTCCTTTCGTGCGTGGAGAAATGCACTCGTGGGAGGACAGCAGACTGAGAATACTTATGCTGCTACTATCCATTGATAAATACAACCTTTTGTCTGTTGGCGTCCTTAATATGCACTAATGAAACCAATCCAGAAAGCAAAACTGTCGTAGGAGATGAGAATATTGATGTAAAAATAGGACAAACAGCACTTTCCTCTTCTAGGAATGTGTCCAAATGAGATCTGGCTTTGGACTCGTAATGCAGTGTAGATTGAAGCTGAGATCTAACAATGGGACTTAGAATATTTTTTTATATTTTTGTAACTACAGCTTTTTCATGGGGTAGTATTTGTAATCTAATAAGTCAATAGATTTTATATTTGCCTTGCATTTGCACCTGATACTTCTGGAAAAAAATGTAAAGGTTTACAAGTTTCTAATGATAATTTACAGGTGTGAAAGGCTTTTTGTTTCATTGGGACAGCAATTCTTACACTTTTAAATCAAAATATAACGGCATAAACTGAGTTTTTTCTAAACATTCTATTCTGGTGCCTTTTATGTTTGTGACATTATAAGGGATAACAATTTGTTCTTGATGCATCTCATGTGGAAGGGTGGTGATTTCTATTGTCCATCCACAATATTTGTATGTATTGTGATAAGGTCAATGTGCGTTTTTGTGGAACAATCCCGTAAAGCTAAGAAAAGAGGCTTATTTTCCATGTCTTTGAAATCTTTCATTAATAACAGACAATCCTTACTTTCAAGTGCATGCTTCTAGGTTTGATCTTCCTACAGGTGCTCCTTATAACAGTACTTCAGATGTATGAGACTTCCAAATAATAAAGCACATGTTAAAAAAAAAAAAAAGTAGTCCTCCATTTCCTAAGTCACTGAAGCAACACCAGCTGGACTGCACTCTGACACATTAGATCCCGCGTTCAAACCAGTGTTTACCAGTATTTAGTAGCCATGCACCTGATCATTAACTTCTGCATCACTTCAGTTCATGGACTTGAAATTTGTCCGACTTGTTACCACAAAACTATTTCCTACCATTGCAGAACTGTAAATAGAGATGGTCTTGGGCAAGTTTATGCTCCTAGTTAATCCTATTATGCAGGGAGTTATAACCAGAAGTTAGGCAAGTCAGACTCCTCTGTTCCTGGAGAGGGTGAACCAGTCAGTTGAGGCAGATAACTGTGTCATGAGGGGTTTGGTTGGCACTGTGGGTTGTTCCTTCTTTAAAAAAAAATTCTTACATGGTTTATACAAGATTAGACTTACAGAGCAACACAATCTTGTCTTTCTGCAGTGACACCTCAGAGGGACTTTAGTGGTGTTTGTTTGGTGATTCCAAAGAAAATGAGGTTAGTCCTGCTTTCCTAAACATATATGCATATGCCAGCACCATTAAAAATGCCCCCAAAGCAGGCTATTCTCTGCTTTGTGTCAGGTATTTTCTGGAGTGTTTTCTGGAACAGAAACATTTACCTCCTTCTTTTTTCTGGGGGGAGGGAAAAACAAGAACATAGTCTGATATAAAATGCTTATATTATGAATTGTCAGATTTTTTACAGCTTTTTTCCAGTGCCATAGGCTGTCCCATCTGGCTCAGGAGATAAGGATAGTGTGCCAGATGCATATGGTATAGAAAAAGCTACTACAGAGAGCTTGCAGCATATACACACTGTGTGAAAACCACTGGTGTTTTAAAATATTGTCTGAATTCCTTTGTATACAGTTCTTTGGTCAAATATGTACAAAACTCAAGATACTCATACCCCTGGTATGATTTTTCATTTGGATGTATGTAAGACAATAAGTTCCTTCACGAAATTCTACTTTTAAGCATATGGATTTAAATATTGAACATTAGGTGTAGTCATGCCTTTCTAATGTTCCACTTTACTACATGTTTTTTAAACCCTGTGTTCCCATGATTAGAGCTTACACAACCTGTAACCATTTGCATGAGGCAGAACAGGTTATTCACTCTGCTGGCTTGGAAGCCCTGCATATTCCACACACTGAGCAGCAGTGAAGCAGCTAAACCCAAACCTCAGCTCTGAAACAGGGCAGGAAGGTTTCCCCGTGGGGCAGGAAGGTTTCCCCGTGGGGCAGGAAGGTTTCCCCGTGGGGCAGGGAGGTTTCCCCGTGGGGCAGGGAGGTTTCCCCGTGGGGCAGGGAGGTTTCCCCGTGGGGCAGGGAGGTTTCCTCGTACCTGTCCAAGCCCTGGAAGTGCTCGCTCCTTGTGTTCCCAGGTTTGCAGCAGCTGCTTCAAACAAATAACAGAACACAATTAATTTGTTCCACCAGCACCAAGCTCTGTGTGTGTGTGTGTGTGTGAGCCTGCCCAGCTCCTGTGAGGACATGAGGGTCACAGAATCAGGGGGTGCTAAGGGGTTGGAAGGGACACCTTCCACTAGACCCTCCC
>VWZF01001186.1:29287-48047 GCA_013396755.1 Sclerurus mexicanus
GCTGGGAAGGGAAGAGCCCTCGGGCGGGGAAGGGAAGAGCCCTCAGGTGGGGAAGGGAAGAGCCCTCAGGTGGGGAAGGGAAGAGCCCTCAGGCGGGGAAGAGCCCTCAGGCGGGAAAGGGCTCCCGGGCAGGGAAGAGCCCCCCGTCTGGGCAGGGACGGAAAGAGCCCCCGGTCCGGGCAGGGCAGGGAAGAGCCCCCGGTCCGGGCAGGGCAGGGAAGAGCCCCCGGGCTGGGCAGGGCAGGGAAGAGCCCCCGATCCGGGCAGGGCAGGGAAGAGCCCCCGGGCAGCGCCGCCGGCCCCGCGGTGCCGGTGCCCCGAGGGTGCGGGTTCCCGGCGCTCCGGCTCCCGAGCCGCGGATGTCTCCGGGTACAACGCTGTTGCAGCNCCGGCCGAGTGGGCCCCCTCCGCTCCGGGGGAGTGTCCGGCGGGCCGGGCCGGCCGGAGGGAGGGAGGGAGGGAGGGAGGGCTGCGGGGCGGTCCCGCGCCGCCCGGCTCTGTGCCCCGGGTGGTCGCCATGCCCCTGAGGAAGCCCTCGGGCAAGCGGCGCAGCTCCGACTCGGGCGTGGGGCCGGAGCGGGGGGCGCCGCCCCGGGACAGGGACCAGCGCCCCGGGCTGTCCCAGGGCAAGAAGGACCAGCGCATCGCGCTCTTCCTCAGCGACTTCGACCAGCAGGGTNAGCGCCGCCGGCCCCGCGGTGCCGGTGCCCCGAGGGTGCGGGTTCCCGGCGCTCCGGCTCCCGAGCCGCGGATGTCTCCGGGTACAACGCTGTTGCAGCTTGGTGTTGTACCGCGGTCGCCCCGTGTTTGCGCTTGGGAACACGTAGCAGGCATGGCAGTGAAAGCTGTTCTGTTTTAAAGCCAAGGAGCACATCCAGGAGATGCAGAAAGAGCTCGATTCGCTGTTGCAAACAGCTGAGAAGGCGCTCGCGGTGGAGCTGCTGACGATGCCGGCTGCCATCAGGAAAATGAAAAGGAAGGACTTGCTCAGTAAGTGTGCGAGGCCCCGTCCTTGGGAGGCCCCGTCCTTGGACGGCGACAGGGCTGGATGTGCCTGTGGCTGCTGTGAGAAAACCTGGGGACTTCTGTGCACGAGTTTGCTTTGTCTGCTGAGTATTTTAAGCTTATCAGCAGAGCAGTTACCCTGCAGGTGCTCACTGAGCACTATTGTTCAAGTAAGTAGACTGATCTGTGTAACACAGGGTATAGAATTAGTAGGTAACAGTGTATAGTCTGGAGGGTTTTTTATGTATGCTCTGAAGTCATCTTATTTAAAGTCTGAAGAGACCAGGAATAATTACAAACTCAGTGCTTTCTGTGCATGAAAACATAAGCGCTTCTGTCCATCTGGATCTGTTCATCCCAGCCACAGAGATTTTTTAGTCTTTGTCACTTTTAGTATTGAGCCTTTCTCAACTAGTCGTTTACCTGCAATCATGAGCTAACAAGTGTAACTCCTCTTTACGCTGCAGTTTAAGATGTGGTGTACACTCAGCATCAGACATATTCTGGTGAGAACTGATGTTTTTGGAATGCACCTGGAACTTGCAGGGGCCACACAAATACCAGACCTAAGTTTACTGTAAGCCTGAGTATGTATTTTGGTGTTTTTTCTTGAGAAGCTTCTTCCTAAAAGCATCAGCTTTCTGCAATACAATGTGTGTGTGGTGGTTCTTTGAATTTAAGTTATATACTGTGTGACCACCCTCAGTATCCTTTCAAGGATTAAGCATACTGAGATTTTCATTGTTTTGTAGGATGGTTATCCCACAAGACTTGAACCTTGCTCACATGCAACATATATGCTAACAGGTTAACTCTTTAACCCACCCGAATCCTGAATTACTTGTTCAGCTTCATAGGCCATAAGGCAAGAACTTGAAGATAAAAATTATGCAAGTAATAGTATCTAAACAAGTTACACTTTCTCGAGTTACAGATTTGCAAGGGCGGGAGGAAGTGGCTCTTGCTGCTGCAGTGGTAAGTGCGTGTTTTCAACTTTTATCACAGTTTACAGAATAGAATTCTTCTCTCCCTGCTGTAAATCTTTCAGAGAAAATATTTTGCTTGGCTGTGTGTTTAAAAAGACGATGATATGAAAAGACCAGGCAGCCAGCCACAATGCAGTTATGAATATTACTTAAACTTTTAGGGTCATCTGCTGGCAGAAATAAAGATGTTTTTTAAAAAAATAAACTGGTGTTTAGCCAGTCCCACTTGTGCCACTTGCTTTCATGTGCTTTTGTAACATAATATTCATTTACTGGACAAAATCTGCTGACCTCCCCTTGTTGGATAAACATTTTCTTTTAGACTGACTGCTCTCTAGAAGACATACCAAATCCAAAACTGGTGAGGACCAACAGCAAAAAAGGCAAGACAATCCATTAATATATAGCTTGTGGTTCTTAAATTTTCTTTTTATTGGTTTGAACTGAGCATTTGTAAAGTGAATGTTGAGCCTGAAGAATGGAAGAGGGAAAAGTGTATAATGGGTCCCCCCAGCATGCAGTGTGGAGGACCACGGGTTATGCTACTGTTGTGGTACTTAAAGGATGCCCTTTGGCTTTATCCCTGAAAATGGTGAGAACAGACAGATTTAAGTGACTTCACATCCCAGTATATGCAATAAGGAGGACACTACCACTGAGATGTAATTCTGTTTTGTCTGGGGGCTGAGGGACTGTCTGGTGTCCTTTACCTGCCCGGTGTGTCCCAGTGTGTGTGAGGAACACACACAGCTTGCCTGCAAGTGTGTCCCGGGTAAAGGAGCACTGGGGAGCAGCAGTGAAATGAAACTGTCCGTGGGGAAATGGGCTTCAAACACGAGTCTGAAGGGGTGTTTTGTGCTCATCATGAGGTTTTCATTTTCCTTGTCTTGCTCATACATTTCTAGTTAAGGTAACCACAATTGTCGAGTATGAAGATGCCAAGCATATTTCTGCAAAGAAAATAACTAAAAAAGTAAGTAAGTCTGGGTTTTTAATTCAAAAAACATAGGGGCTTAATCAGTTTTGAGCTGCCACGAACCCTGCCAGATCCATGACAAGGCAGGCCAGGGACCTGCTGTTTCTTGGAAAAATCAGTTGTTTTAAATTGATTGTATTTGAAGTTAAGCAAGGCTAAACAGTATAGAAAATCATTCTCATAATGAAATATAGTATCTGTACTTCTAGTGACTAATTCACACAGACTTGCAAGTACTGGCATAGTCATTCTCTCTTGACTTGCCAATAAATCTTGATGGTTTGAAGAACCATTTTTTGTTGAATATTTTTTTTTTAAATCTTCATATTTTAATTCATTCTTTTCTACATTGAATGCATTCTTGTCCACCTTGATCTCTAAACCAAACCAAGTGTACTAATTTTACCACCTCAGTCTGCCTGTGCAAAGTAGCTCCTCAGCCAGATGCTGAAATATGTTGCAAGATGACAACAAGGACACAAAATGTTCTGTGGAGAGTAACAGGCATTAGTTGTAAGAGGGCTTAAAAGTTGGAAGGTTGTTGGTTGTGCAAACTTCAGTATCAATATGTTTTGGCACTATGAAGCTCCTTTTAGAATGCATATTTGCCATTTTTATATATGTAGAACTATATAAAAGGCAGCACTGGGGGGCTTAACTGCTCTTTTTCAACAGGGAATTTTTCCAGTGTTGTTTCCTGCAAATACCCATCATTTTGCTTTCAAATGCCAGTTCTTTTAACTGCAGTCTTATATATACATTTTCAGATTTCCAAAACCAAGTCGTTGGTTTCGCTGGCCTCTGGTTTAAATGGCAAACTGAACTCTTTTTCTAGGTAAGACTGACCTTTGACGGCTTATTTAACTCACCAGAACCTGTGAATGCTGACTAAAATTATTTTCAAATAAAGGAGCTGCGATTTGAGCCCAGCAGGAATACAAGTGGTAGGGATTTCTTCCATAGCTGAGGGAGATGCACTGGGTTCTGTGAACCCTGAACAAAAGAGCACCTCTGGCTGGTGAAGGCGTGTAGCTGTACCTCTCACGGAGTGGTGCAGCTCTGAATTTAGGCAATCAGTATAGATTTCCAAACAATCCTTAATGGAAGAGAACATGTAAGGAGCGCTTCTTTGCTCTGCTGGGACTAGTAGAGTGTTGTGTAATAACCACTCACTCGGGTTACTGCAGCCCTCTCTTACCTACTACATCAATTGTTTTGTTCCTCTATGCTGTCAGGTCCCACTATGTCATGCTTACCTCAGAAGGGCTTTTTCACATGTGTGTACACAAGATCTCTGTCCTGGAGCACTGCAGCCTTCTCTAATCCTGTCTGTCTACCTTCATCCCAGCTGAACTCCACTTTAGAAGCGGATGAGGAGGAATAAATAATAATAAAACAAAACCAAATAAATAAAACCCCAAACAAAATACAAAACCAATAACTACTTTTTTTTTTTTGAGTCTGTTCACATCCTTCTGCAAGTCACACTTGCAGAAGAGTGAAGTCTCTTACTTCTCATTGCAGTGCCACAAATCTCAAAGCCACTCCAAAGGTATCTCAAAGGTAAGGGAGTTTCGGCTTGTTCTTAATAAATGATTTTGTTAAATAACATGTATTTCACAGGAGATTCTGAGTTGGAAAGGACCCACAAGGATCACTGAGTCCAACTCTTAAGTGCATGGCCCATGCAGAGATTGAACCCACATCCTTGGCGTTATTAGCACCATGCTGTAACAGCTGAGCCAAGACTATATATCTACATAATTATCACTCTAGATATTAATCATCATCAATCTACCTGTAATAGAGCTTCATGGGGTGGCCCTAAATTTGACAGTGGGGATGTGAACCAGTTACACCTCCTGCTTGGAGTGCAAGTGTTAACTTGTGTTCTCATGGAGGCACAGAATTTGATGTCCTAACTAAAGTTAGATTTTAAAAAAATGTATTTAGAATATAAATTCTATTCTCACTCTTTTATTTACACGTTTGCAGCTCAAACTTTTCTCAGAGCCCAACCTTGATTAAAGTGTCACCAACACTGCTGTGTTAAAAAAAATATACCACCCCCCCCAAAACCCCCACCTAAATACATTGATAATCAGTTCTTTGCATATTGAACACTTAAGGTTTTCAGTTAATATCATTCTCCACACACTACAGAGTTTGGTTTTG
This sequence comes from Sclerurus mexicanus, assembly GCA_013396755.1. Lineage (NCBI taxonomy): Eukaryota > Metazoa > Chordata > Aves > Passeriformes > Furnariidae > Sclerurus > Sclerurus mexicanus. The sequence continues at coordinate 34,430 of VWZF01001186.1, forward strand.
GCACAAGTCATCAGCTGAAGTGAGGGGGTGAGTAACTTCAATGGATCCTAAAACCAGCAAGTGGCTCAGTTTCACCTTGGCCTGCTATAAATGTCAAAGGCTTGTTTCCATGTAGAACAGACCCATTTTTTAAGCAGAGTAAGAACAATTGTAAAATGGCCTCTTAGGAATTCTGAATGCCACGGGTATGCCCTGTGCCTCTGAGAGCAGCAGCTTTGGGATTTATTGATCTGCCCTCTGCAGTAGACAGATACAGCACTTGTCTTATCTTGAGCCCTGAGGCATGAAGTTTCCTCTTTCCCAAACCGTAAACATTCACTGCTGATACTGGAGAGTGGATGTCCTTGTTACTGAGTGGCCCAAACGTCAGCTTGCTCCCTGGCCTGTAACAGGCTCAGAAGGTTAGTGCAGTCAGGGGCATAACCCCTACCCACTGTGCCAGCCAACGCTGCTGAGGGCTGGAGTTCCTGCAGTCTTTGGCACAACTGGAAAAATTTAAACCTGCCTGCCTTTCTCTTAAGTGTATTTCCTACATTGCATTTGACTGAAAATTTCCAGCAGAGCATAGGATGTTAACCTTGGAGTAATGTCTTTATTGTATCCTAGTGCTGGATTACAACAGACTGTCTCAAGAACTTTACCTACCCATGGAAGAGTTCAAGGGATGTTAAAGAGGAGTAAATCAGTACCCCAAAATAAACCGGTTCCATTTGTAAACATTCCCCTGGCTGATGGACAGGTATCTTTTTTTTTTGAACATTTTCAATGTTCTTTAAACATTTCCTATGTGAATAGTGTGATAGTGACAGCTCTTGCTGTTCCTGAACGAGGTGCTGCTAAACAAAAGGAAAAATGGTTGCCAGTTTTGCAGTGTAGCAGGGAAGCACATGGTTTTCAGAGAAAGTGGATGTGCTGGGAAAAACCTTCAGACTCACTCTGAATTTTACAACTGTTTCTCTTCACGTTTAGACATTCTGTGCAGCTGGTGGAGACCTCCGGAATATTGATGTGCAACTACTAAATCAAGATACAGTACAGCACATTCATAACTTGGTGGTAAGCTTAGAGATATATATATATAGAGAGAGAGACACCTAGTCCCAGGTTCTCATGTGAGATGCTCTCATGAATGCAAATTCTAAGTGCTTTAACTCTTTGGAGTTTAAGCTTAACATGGCTGGCATAAATTGGAGGGAGAGGGAGGGCAGAACTGCTGCACACAGATCACATGGAAAAGTAAATGCACTTCAAAAAGCATGTGCAGTTTGGTAATGGCCCAGGGGCCCACAGGAGCACAAACTCTTCCTTCTGCACTGCTCTGGTGTCTCTCATACCATGTGAGCAAACTGCCATCCTCTTATCTCACATTCAAAGGCTGACAGAGCTACAGGGAACTTTTCATTCTTGTTACAATCTATTATTCTGTGTCCCTTGCTCAGCAAGAACTGTGCACCTGTTCATTCTCTGCTGCAATGGAATAGGAACTGCCTAGCCTGTTGTTCAGGGAGGCAGATGGTTTGGAAGTAAAATGAAGTGGAGCACAACTCTGTAGCACAGAGTGCCCCACTCTCCTGAAGATGAGGGTACCTGGGTGGTGGCTGAAGTAATGGAAATCCCTCCAGACATGAGAAACATGAACCAGTTTTCACTTGTGCAGGGCCTGAGACTTCAGTGCAGCTATTTGAGTTAAGATAGAGGTCTGGAAGCAGTTCTGTGTTTTAGAACACGGCCCTGCCTCTGCAGGCAGACAGTGGGGGAGTGAGTGAGTGCTCACTGCTTGCTTTAGCAATAGCAGCTTTTCTCTCTTCCTCCAAGTCCTGTTGGGTAGCTTGAACTAAAATGAATTTTTGTCCCCTTAGAGTGAGCTGACTCTACTATGTGGAAAGGCAACACCTAAACCAAGTTAATGGAACTGTCTTGTGACTACAGGATAGTGGTGGCAGCTCTTGCTGCTGCCCCTTAAGTGTTTAGATAATGTCTGTTATGTCTTAATAAAGCTGTATACTGCCCAGTAAATGTTTTTGTAAGCTTTTATATCATGTGATGTGTCTTATTAAGTTCCTGTTATCTCTGTGAAGCACACCAAAGCAGAAGAAGATGCTCATTTTTCAAGTTCTCTATAAAAGGCCTAGTTAAAATGTAACATCAGTTCACAGTAAAAAAGTGTAAGAATAAACCCCTCATTTAGATTATCCATGAAGTGCACAGAACATTCATGAATAGTTAGGTAGTTCCCAATAGTTTAACCTGAATTAACATCAATTTTCCATTGAATTAATGATGTGGTATCAGCTTCTGATTATTGCAGGCAAATGGACATTGCAACATGAACTGTTCACTGAGGGAACCAAAATGGCCACGCAGTCTTTCAAATGTTTGGAGAAGGTAGTGTTGGGCTTGCTTTGGCACAGGCCAGCACCCCTTTGTGGAGCTCTCACTTTATTTCCTTTGCTGCTGGCAGGCGTCTCAATCCATGCCATCTCAGCACTGCAGGAGAACAGCCTGTAAACAGTGATCAACTCCTCCTCCACCCTTTCACTTAGCGCCCTGTCTGAAAAGTTACCAGGAATCCCTTCCTCTCTTCCCCCTGAAAAAAGCATTTTGAAAGGAGATTAAGTTTAGAATGTTACTCTGTTTTCCAAGGAGGTGTATCTTAAAGCTACTACTTAAAAGCAGAAGACAGGTATTGTAATCGTTTAAGCATTTCAGTTTAAAGTGATTAACTTATGGGAGAAATTGGTCAGGAGAAAGGATCAGCATGTAACCACGGCTTCACAAAAAGCAACCCCAAGTTTTAATAAATGAAAATAAAAGATGCACTAGAGAATGCCACAGCATAAGTCAATACTGAAATACAGATCAAACAGTATTTATTTTTGCGTCATTTTTTGAGTCTATAACAAGGATGTTCAGCAACACTCAAATGCCAATGCCTACCCAAGCACATGGAAACCCTTGGAGTTTGTCCCTCCAACCTCATTGGTAAAATGTCAACAACTATCAGAGCAATAACTAAACAAGTCACACTTCAGATTTGTAAAGAAAAGTAGAGCTTCAACTTTCTCACTTAAACAGGGAGAGAAACCTTGCTATAGAAAGGCAGCTTACCAACCCAACACTGTTCATGCACAACATTCCTTAATTAAGGTCACATTTTTGCCTTGTTGGGGCATTTTTACCCATTCAAAGTAACAGAACTGAAGCTGGAGAACTTAATATCTTCATAATTAAAACAAAGTGCAAACTACTAAAAAAGTAACAAAACCATCTACATTTAGTATGTTTCCAGGTCAAACAAATATTTTTTTTAAACTGGAAACATTTTTCTAGGAAGTGAGGCTGAATCAGGCTTTGAATAAGATTCGAAGGATAAAAGAAAAACACCATTATTTCAGAATATAATCATCCCCATTTAAAGGTTTTCTTATCTTCAGACTGAATTCAGATATCCTTGTGTTTTCCTCACACAAAGAGGATGTGGCTGCAGCCTTCCCTGTGCCCATTTAGTCACGTTTCATTTCAGGAAAAGACTTCTATGGGGCACACAATTGTTTCCTAACTTTAGCTTAGTCTTAAAGCAGCTTCAGCCTCCCTGTGTTTACAAAATGTCTATCACCTACATAGTCTCCTCATACACAGACTAGTTAAAGCCACTGGAAAAGTAAGAGTTACAAGGCAAAAGAAATATATTATACACCAACTGCTTTTATTTAATTTCAGAAACCGTTCACAAGATGGTAGAAAAAACTTACAACCACTTCTAATTTAGTCTTTCATTGTTCCCAGTCAGCTCTAAACCCATTATGTGCAAAGCCCATTTATTACCATGCATCTAGATGATAGATACAGGCTATGAAACTCTTGATTCTACTTGTAGCAGCTTATGCAGGTGCAGCCAAATACCAAGCCTCAGGACAAATTGTACACAAACTTTACAATGTAGAATTTGAATTTAAAATATGAAACTTAAAATCTACACAAAACTGATAAAAATCAAGCACAGATACGAGGACAAACTTAAAACCCATGTGAAAAGGAGTCTCGTCTTCCTTTCAAGTGCTTTATTCTGCTACACAGTCAAAATGAAGATGTAAGCTTGTGGTTAGTTTAAATTACACTCTGTAGATACTATAGACCAATTTAAAAGTTACACATACAGCAATAGATGTCCATTGGTTCATCTGGATTACTTATACAATCCAGCTGGATTGTTGAAAACAAGTCAGGCAAAATTTGAAAGAAAATCCTTGTGCAACTTTTTAGACAAATGTTTACTGATGGGCACACTGTACCCCAGGTCCGTGATGGCTGCTTTCTTCATCAGAACTATCATTATACGCTTCACGTCTCTGGCCACCACCTGAACCACGAGTGGTATCGAATTCCTGAAGATCTACCTCTTCTGCATCACCAATTACATTAGGAAATTCTGGTCTAGCTGGCAGAAGATCTTCAAGTTCCTGCCCCAAAGAAAGAAATGCATTCAGTATTGCACCTACAACTGCTAAATAAGGTGACCAGTTTCCCACAACTTCAAGACGCCTTGCAGGTTTGGTTTAGAAGTCCAAGCTGATGAAAGCCCTGAAGTGCAGACTCATTTAGAAGTATTTGTATCAGCTGGAGGACACCATGTAAAGAAAAGCAACAGCTCGACGTATCATCAACCAAAAGTGCAATCAGTAAATACAGTTCCACTCTGAAAACTTATCACACAGCAACAGAAAGATTCTTCCTCCTGCCCTCGTCTGTTTGAGATCTGCACAGCTCTTACATACAGGTTCCATAAATTCATGTTCCAAAGGGCATTTCCAGTACCAAACTGCCCATGAAAAAGGTTAAGCGAACAACTGCACTTGCATCTAAACATAAGCACTGAAAGCCAAGCACATGAGGTACAACACGTGCCCTTGGCACACAATGTCAAATAAAACACCACAGTTATGCTTGAAAAACTACTTACTGAAAGCTTTTCTGGGCTAATCCAGTTATTTTCAGGAAACTGAACATCAAATTTAATGTAAAGATCCCCCTTCTCAAAAGGATTGCGATACTGTGGCATTCCTTCGCCTCTGACTACACGAACACAACCTGGAATGCAAAGAGAAGTAAGCTGGAGAGTGCTACTGCAGAGCCATTCTCTCTCCACACAGTTCTTAGTTTTCCTTGCCTAGGTTCACTTAACAGGACAAGAATGGGATCAAATGTCGAAGAATCACAAAAGCATAATCAAAGAAATCCTTATCAGGTCAAGCCTACCTGGTTCAATTACTTTTCCAGGAGGATATTTAACCACAATTTGACGTCCATCAAGGTGCTTAAATGTGAACTGAAATCCACACAGTGCTTCAACAAGTCCAATCTTGTGTGTCATATGCAAATCATTCACATCTCGCTGGAACACCTGAAATACAAAACAGATGTCTTTTCTAGTGCTATAATCACAACTCCACCAGACTCATTGAGTTCATTCTTATTTATCCTTAAAATTCAGTGTCAGAGCAACAGCCTTTGTAGGAAGTTAACTTGATTCTGTTAATTCAGATGTGCCTGACACAAGTGCCTTCTAAGATAAGGCAAACCACACTATATACCATGAGCTAAGGGTCAAATTAAACAAGGCCTGTATAGCAGCACTGCTCTTTTACCCCCAGCATCTTCCACACAGCAACATATCAACAAAACTCACAACAGGTTGACTATACTCCCCTTGCACTGGAGTATATAAACCACACCTTTGTTTCTCAACTTTTATTTTGTCACCATGCATATCTGCTTTAGCCAACCTGATCTACAGCAGGACTTCAATCAGCTGTCAGACGTGATCTCTAAGCCATATTGCTCAAGATTCTTAGAGTAAATCTAAGATCTACCCATTGGCACAACCACGACTCCCACCTCAAGGAAAATTTTAAGAACACCAAGTCTATCTGGTTTCACTCACTATGACAAAGTCCAGACTGACAGATTAGCAGTCCTTGGCACAGCTTTGAAAAACTTACCTAATAATAAGGACCTAATTATCAGATAACCAACATTATATCCTTAATACATGACTGGAGTTTAAATTTGCACTCAGTGCTGTTCTTCCTGTCACAACAGATCCTGCCTCCCCAAGTATAAGACACAAACTATTTCTTATTTCATCATAGTAATACCTGGCATTTTTAAACAAAAGTGTACAAAAAAAGGAGCAGCCACATCAACTCTGTCCCAAGGGAGTTTGAACAGAAAAAGATAAATTGCAATATTTAATTCCAAAGTGCAATGTGTACACTCCAGAATACAGTGAGCACAAGTCTTAAACTAGTATAAAATAATAATGTTTCTGGTTTGTTAAGTGAACCAGCAGCATCACCATTTTGTGTTATTTCCAGAACCACAGCAGCACACAGAGAAAGCACCATCTGGGGTTTTTATCAGGAGTTCCCTGCCATGTCACAAGACATTGAAAAAAGCAACATTGAGCATTTTGTTAGTGTTACGAGCAAAGCAGATTAAAGTTAACATCGTGAATGGCTCTTCACTGCATCTACTGTATCAAAGTCAGTCTGAGCTTACCGGAGAAAGTTATCCTTTATTAGCATTAGGAAGCACCAGAATCTGCCAGTCCTCTGGCTAAGGACTTGCACAGTGTTTTCTGGCTCACCATGAAAGCCACATTACATGCTATAAATCTATTAAAAGCTATTCACCATCTCTCCCAGAGCTGCAACTACATAAATTACTTTAAATGAATGGCCATCTATATAACTTAAATATTAACAACTAGGATAAAAGGCATTTAAAAGATAAAAGCATTACCTCATTCTCCTTTTCTTGGAGCAAAAGGACAATATCACCTGGTTCCACACCTGGAGCCTGATCTGCTTCTCCACTGAATGTAATTCTTTGTCCATGTTTCATGCCTTTGTCTACATGGACTTCAAGTATTTTTACCTCCTTGATCACCTTCTTCCCTTCACATTTTTTACAGCGGTCTTTTTCATTAATTACTTCACCTAAATAAAGACAAATTTTGAGTTCAGAGATTTCCACATAATTGCATCCAATTCTGAAGAAAAACTATCTGAAAGCAGGCTGAAGAATTCATGCAACACAACTAATGACTGAGATGCTGCTTTATGAATTCCTCGCAAGAGGAAGTCCAGGCTCCATTTACCCTAGCTGGGAGAGGAAGGAAAAACAATAAAAGGGGGTGAGTATGTGTGTATCAGTAAATAACAACAAAGATACACATAACCTTCCAAGCTGTCTTATCAAGGACTCTGAAAAATGAGAGCACTTTACAGAAGGGCAAAACAAGACTGTGTGTCCCTTAAGTCCTTATCATTCAACTTACTGCTCTTAAAAGCCTATTTTTCCATTTCTTATTATGCTACGAATAACATAAGCTAAAGCCACACTGAAGCATCTCTTCTCCCTTAAAAGTCAAAACAAATTTCAAAATACTTCAATGAATTTAGGAAGCTTAGTTCCACTTCTGTTAAAACCAGTGGAATAGGATTCCTGGGTTTTGTTTGACTGCCCCATTTCCCAGTATATTCCCACAACACAGTACTATGTAAATGTATCCAGCAGAACTGGAGTCTTGCATACAAATCATGGGAAGAGAGCTGATCAAATCAGTTTTGTGCAAGAACAAAATATATATATAAGTTTTCCCACAAACAATCTAACACTTACTGATACATAAGGGATGTGAAAACTACTCAAACTCTGGGTAGTTTTTCCCCACTGTCTGTCACCTCTAGAAAGGTAATTACTGTTTCCAACAAACTAAAGGATGACGATCCAACAAGGCTTCAGTGCTCTGTTCTACCTCACCTTTACTTTTCAAGTGAGCTGTTGTCTTTGTACAGAGTAACCAAAGCATTAGGGAACATGGCACTGTACAACTTCAGTACTAAGTGCCACAAGTAGATGCACTTGGCTTAAAACATTAAGCTTCTCAGCTTAAACCACCTTTCTGTGAAACAAAGCATAACATTATGATGCAGCTGAAACTACTAAGTATGTAGGTTAGGTATGAGAAATGTTAAAGACAACATCATTTACAAAGTGTTTTGACAAGTCACAAAATACAACTCTTTGTAATTTCTGAGTGTTGTGACAAGTAAAATCATCCACAAGGTAATGTTACTACTCTGCAAATTGCAGAAGACTTAAAATCACACGAAGTACAGATCACATACTGAGCTCATTCCCCCCAACCAACCAATCCAGCCAAAGACATCTTCTTAATCTGAAGAAGTTAAAAATTCAGTTTTAGGTTTCCATTTAACCTACAACTGTCCTTGGATATTAGGAGATGCAAAAAGACAAAGAGCTCCTAACCCAGCAATCTCTTGTTTTTTTCTTGAAGTAATACTCACATCTAAGTTCTTAAAAACAATCAATCCCTACTGATCAAACCTCTAGGCTGCTTTTCAGTACACCAAACACTGTAAATCTTGCTGCTGTTTTGAGTATAGAACGACTCCTCCATGCTGACAGCAGCCTGAGATACAGCTGAGTGGATGGGGGCAGGACTGTCCTGGATTAGTTCCTCCTGAGATTTCACCAGGAGGCTGAGTCCAACCACATAAGTTTAGCAGCCCAGCAGAGCTAGCTTGGCCTACCTTCTCCATTGCAGTCAGAGCACACGGACTGCATCTGCTGCACCATGCCCGGAGCCAGCTGTCGGATCATGATGCGGACCCCTCTGCCGCGGCAGGCGTTACACTTCTGAACGGAGCCAGCCTTCCCTCCCTGCCTGCAACACAAACCACCGGTGGCCTGAAAAGGAAGTTCTGCAGAACCATGCAACCAAAAAACCCCTCCCTCAGTAGGTTAACATGCCTAACTGCACTGCCAATTAGAATTAGGTTCTCCCTTCTCCCACCCTTCCCCCAGACAAAGTCCTTGAATAGTCCCAGTTCCATCAACAGTATCATTCAAGTTCAACAATTTGCTAGTCTGAAAGCAGGCTCCAGTAAGTCAAATACTGATAAAGATCTGACACAGGAGATCCTTCATTACACTATCTGCCAACAAAGCAACCAGAGAACTCAAAAATACAAACAAACTTACCCATTACATGCACTACAAAGGACATTCTTGCTAAGTTGTAGTTTAGTTGTCTTTCCATTATACAGATCTTCTAAAGAGACTCTACAAAATAAAGTATTTCTCCTGGGTTATCATTTACCAACTTACTCTCCCCATATAATTAAAATATTTGCCTAGGACAAGTGAAAGAAGACCAGATCTTCACAAAGAGACTAAATTTGCAATTAATATAAGATTTTAAATCACTATTTTGGCTTTCATAAGGCGTTACTAAAAAAAAATATTCCATACAGGTCAATATACACTTGTAAATCTGAACAGTTTCAGAAAAAAGCTGTCATTTAATCAGAAGAAACCAGATAGGACTGCTTGTGTTTCTCAGCAGTAAACAAGCTGATCTAGCATTTTAGGTGTTATTATATAGTCATAATTAATTATTATTTTTAGCTTCTCCAGACAGGTGAGAAAGAGAGAGTCCAGACAATATTTATGGCATGAATACCTAAAAACACATTTAGAATGACTACTACTGTATTGGGCTTTCCACCCAAAGAGAGTTTAGTGAGGAGGGGTTAGCATGTTTCTCAGGGCCACTTAATTCTTTAGACTTGTTCATGTTTTAATTTTTTAGAAGCTCTTGAATACACTATTAAACTCCAATCACATTTATATATTGCTACAAATATTTTGTGTTTCTTCTACAAGGATTTGTTAGTGGATAGAAATTGCAAGTCAATGTATAGGGAAAAGGTTGCTTGGCATCACTGTTTACAAATAACTACAAAACCAAAGCTAAATAACAACAATACCACACAGTAGTAGCTCCTAAAATAAGCATGCAAAATTAAAGATTTTACTAAGCATGGTTTGTTGACCACAGGAAAGATGCAGCTTAAGAACTCAGAAAGGACCTGCTCAGTAGTCAAAAAGCCAGTCGTGACTGCAAGAAGAGATCTACAAAATACTATTAGATGTGACATTCAGGAACAGCTTTGAAAGAAAGCCAAACCCAAACCAAAGCTGCCACACACACTTTTGCATTAATTACAAGGTTCAGCAGTAGTTCCAGCTGGTACGGGGCTATGAATGCAGGTCAACTTAAGCCCTTCCAGAGCAACACCACTTCCCTAAGAATCTGCCTAACAAGTAACACTGGGTTGTTAAACTTCAGATTAGAACTACGAAACACAATTAAAGGGCAAAACAAAGTAAAATAACACTAACAAAGTACATACATTCTAATAACCTGGCAAATCAAATTATCAGGTTAATATATGGTTATACAGATTAACCAACCAGATGACTGCCTCCTGCTTTACACACAACATGCAGGTGAGGAAAGCAGTGCAGACTGCAGAGGATCTCAACTGAGAAGCACAGCAAGAACAGAAACCAGCAGAGTCAAGCACTGATGAGGAAAGCTTGAGAGCACAAACTGCAGGATCAGGATACTCACTTGAGTGGGTGCATCATATCTTCTCCTCTTCTTCTACCATTACGACTTCTACTCTGACCACCCATGAAATTGAACAATCCACCACCAAAGATATGGGAGAAGATATCGTCCATGCCACTGCTTCCACTACCTTCTCGAAGGCCCTGTTCTCCATATCTATCATACAACTCACGTTTCTCTGGGTTTGACAACACTTCATAGGCAAAGCTTATTTCTTTGAACTAGAAGGGGAACAGAGTCAAAACAGTGCATGATAATTTAGAACTTCAAGGGAGCATTTTACCTGTTTCTTGCCCACCATGAACATCCACCAATTAAGAAGGTACACCATGGAACAGTTTTCCACCCTCTTTCTAATACAACTTATTATAAGCAAGACTTAAAAGTCAGTCTTGGGCTTAGCTGTGTTACTTCTGACTATAAAATACGATCTTTTACTGCAAAACTTGGTTGGCTTTTTTCTTTTCTGTGCTTAGCATGAGACAGATTTCTTACAAATAAAGAAAAATCCAACTGAATCAAAACCCCAAGTACACAAGACTGCAGAAGCCAACAGGCAAAATACCCAACAGTTACATACTAATGGCAAAGATTCTAAGACATGTTAGGTGCTTAAAATACAGTAACAATTAAGTAACTTACTAAAATGTATATTAATGTGTTTGCCCTTACAACAAATTAGTATCTTTTCATGGTCACCTCTGCTCACCCCTAAGCAGCCATCAGAACTTCAACTTTGTTTATCAGCTGAGACAACTTAATTGACCATTTTTAAATTGCTTTTAGCATAACAAACCTAATTCAACCTTCCCACACATGTAATTTGTTTTATGCTGCAGCAGTTTCAAGATCCGCTACAACATACATTTTTCCATGTCAGAAAAACTTGGAAAACCAACTATCCTTTTCAAATACCTATGTAGATGCCAATTCCAGCTGACATCATCTCAGGAGATGAAGAGAGACAGTTTTTTCCTCAGCTCTACCTTCTCAACCAATTTGACTCAAACAACTGCTGCATTTTCTCATGAGGCACACTGGCAAATTTTGAGATTGAGAAGAAGCTGACCAGGCAGGGTTTCCTCTCACAGTTATTTTTGAACAAATTGAACAGCAAGCCCCCAACACCTGTACTTGCTTCCTCAGATGCTCCTGTAGCAGAAAACTTAAGGCATTAATAAAAAAAAAAAAAAGAAGTCATCTTACTTTGTCGCCTGCATTTGGATTCTTATCAGGATGGTATTCCTTAGCCAGTTTTCTGTATGCCTGGTTGAAAAAGGTAGAAAATTAGTTTCAATTTCAATTAATCAGTTCTTTTCTAAGAAACTCAGTACTGTCCCCAGGAAAAAAAAAAATCCTAATAAAGTGAAATGAAAAAATTACAGTGTTTCTAAGTCACCCATACATTGAAATGGCACATAAAAACATTCTGACATTGCTACATGCATAAATTAACCACACTTGGATTTAAACACGGCTAGAGCACACAATGGCTAGAACTAGTTTTTCTGCTTCTCTTCATCAGCTCCCAGGGAAGATCCCATGGGACCTTCATTAAAATGACTTACTCTGGAGAGCCCCCTCCAAACCTCCAGCACAAGAGCAGATTCCAACGCGTGTGTCTTCGCCCTCGATCACAGCAGTAGCCAACAACAAAATGGCTGCCTCCTTTCTCCCTGCACCTCCCCACCCTGCTCACACCCATCCTTCTGGCCTTCCTGACCCACGGGAGACCGCCCTCCCCGTCAGCTCAGCACAGCAGCTACACGGGCACAACCCGACACAGCACCGCTTTCATTTAACTGCACTGGGCCAGAACAGCAGGAGGAGTAAGTAAGGCCAAATATCCAGGCAAAATCTTTCAGAATGGTTTTGGGGGTTTTTCTGACCAGTCCTTTGAGTCCCAAGACCCTCACCTGCTCTTCAGCAGCACTTCATCTGTTTCACTTACACTTTGGAGGATCAAATCAAATTAACACGACAGGCAGAGGCTTTTCATACAATTTGAGTTTCTGACAGGAAAGACTACAACCCTTACCCCACTCCACCTCAACACCCCTCAGAAACAAACATTAACAAGTTACATTGTATACAATCTTTTATTCTCTAAATTATACATATTTTAAAAAGCTACAGTGATTCAATTGCAAAAACTGAAACAGTTCTTAGAGTGGATTTTCCAAATGCTTTATTTCTGTATAACTGAGCACCTAAACCTCTCCAGAACTACAGTGCTACGAGAGCTTTACAGTTTTACAGAGATCACAACTTTACAACTTTTGAACAAGCAAATTTCCTTTTTTTAAATCCAGTTACTTCTCTTTACTGATTTTATCTTTAAACACTCTGTACTTCTGCATGCAATCAAGAAATGAAGCTTGATAATGAACTAATGAAATCAAAACAGAGTGTTGATATTACAAATATTCTAAACCGTAGTAAATGTAAAGAACAAAAATCACGTCTTTGGGACAAACTACCCATCAGTAACAAAGCAAAACCATCCGTATATCTGTGTATTCTGGAAAAATGGATTTCTCCCACATATTTTAGGGAGTCTACCCACCACTGAAGGGATAACCTAAGTAATGTTATTTAACGGGGAAGAAAGGAGCTCGCATGGTGATCTTTAAAAAGAGAAAGCCCTCGTGTCTTTGCTGATAACAACATTCCAGACCAGAGCAATTCCTACAACCACCCCCGGCCCTAAGGGAAGGCACCACTATTAACTTAATGGGAAACAGGTCCAGAATCAAGGTCTACACTGGCAACATATTATAACTTCAGCAGAAGTTAATTTAACCACTGTTAAAACCTATTCTCTCAGCCCCTTTGACTGAACATCATCTTGCTAAAATACCAGATTTTAAAGCATCCACCCAACCTCTCGATGACAATAAGGTACAGATGAACTCCTTGCAGTTCGAAATACATTCCACGATTAGTGTAACCCGTAGCAATTAACACTGAGCAGTACAGCTTATCCTAGCGGGAAGCAGCTCTGAGTTTCCCACTCTCGCAGCACACGGCCACCTTTAAGAGACTCATGTGCGCAAATAAAGCACGACGCGGGGCAGAGCGGTGCCCCGAGCAGGGCCTCGTGTCTCCCCGGCC
>VWZF01001186.1:50582-106170 GCA_013396755.1 Sclerurus mexicanus
CAGGGACCTGAGGGGAGAGGGCACCGTGAGGGGACAGGGACCTGAGGGGAGAGGGCACCGTGAGGGGACAGGGACCTGAGGGGAGGGGGCACCGTGAGGGGACAGGGACCTGAGGGGAGGGGGCACCGTGAGGGGAGAGGGACCACCGTGAGGGGACAATGACCTGAGGGGACAGGGACCACCGTGAGGGGAGAGGGGCACCGCCCCTGCCCCGGGCACCCGGACAGCCCTCCCGGCCGGGCTGTGGGCACCCGTGCCGCCCCTCCCGTTGTTTCACAGTCACAAAATCGGTGGGGTCCGAAGAGAGCGCTGCGGCCGTCGAGGCCGGCCTGTGGCCGAGGGCAGAGCGCTCAGCGCCGTGTCCAGTCTTTAAGCAGGGACGGTGACTCCACCGCCCCCTGGGCAGCGCCCTCCGATGTCTGATCACCCTTCTGTGAAGAAATGCCTCCTGATGCCCAACGCTGACCTCCCCTGGCACAGCCTGGCGCTCTGTCCTCTCGTCTGTCCTTCTCTGCCTGGGAGAGGAGCCTGCCCCCCACCTGGCTACAGCTGCCTTCGGGGAGCTGTGGAGAGTGATAAGGCCACCCCTGAGCCCCCTCCAGCCTAAACACCCCCAGCTCCGTCAGCACTCCTCACGGGGTTTGTGCTCCAGAGCCTTCCCCAGCTCTGTTCCCTTCTCTGGACCTGCCCCAGCACCTCAGTGTGCCCCCTGCACTGAGGGGCCCAGACTGGGCACAGCACTCGAGGTGTGGCCCCACCAGTGCCCAGCACAGGGGGACAGTCCCTGCCCTGGCCCTGCTGCCACATTACTGCTGGTGCAGGCCAGGATGGCACTGGCCTCCTTGGCACCTGGACTGGTTGATGTTCAGCTGCTGCTCACCAACACACCCAGGTCCTTCTCCATCAGACACTTTCCAGCCACTCTGCCCCAGCCTGCAGCACTGCACGGGGTTGTTGTGGCCAAAGTTCAGGACCCAGCGCTTGGTCTTGCTGGAGCTTCTTCAGGGACACGTTGCTAAGTAGTTGTAAGTAGCATTAGTACCCATCTGTTCCATTTTTGTGCTTTGCTGCCCTATGGGATCTGAAGCACCAGTTGCTGTCTTGGGCCCAGAGTGACTCACAAAGTGTACCAGGCCCCAGCTGAGCACCGCTTTTAGCAGACAAATGAAAAGCCAGGTGTGTTTAATTAGAGAGCTGTTTCTTAATGCCTGGCTAGGAGAGCCTTTCCTCAGGTGTAGTCCCTTGGTAATTAGCCCCTTGGTCATTAGCCCCTTGTTAGGCTGGAAGGCTCTAAAATCTGAGGCAGGTGTGTGGCTGAGGACAATAAAATGGGGTCTCTGGGAGGGCAGGAAGCATAAAACCAGCTTCTTGACTTCGTTCTGTATACACTGAAATCGCACTTCACTAGAAGGTCCTTCCTGAGGAAGAGGTGAGCAAGGCTGAGTGCTGAGGAGAGTCTGCTGAGAACAGATTGCTGGCCTGGTGTGAGAGAGAGCAGAGAAGGCCCTTTGAAATGATTCATGGGCTTGCGGTGTAGAAATTTGAGTAGGTCTCTTGCTGAAGTGGAACAGATCTGAGTGCTTGAAGGCTTTTTCCTTCATGGCCTGTCAGGGTACTTTTCATCTTTGGTCCCTTGATGCAGCTTGTGGTTGCAGGGGCTGGATGGGGAAGTGCAACCTGCTGGTGGCTTCTTTGCTCCTTCTTAGGCAGGTGTTTATGGGGCCCTAAATTCCGTCGATGTGTTTATTCAGTCTGCAATAATCTGGGTCAGTAGATGATGGTAATATCTGCCTCTGGTTTTGTAGGTGTGGCAGCAGCCAAGAGCTTCAAAGGAAAATGGAGACTAGTTCTGGAGGGAGAAAAATAGTGGCAGGGCAGACAATGGCTACTGAAAAGAGTCTTGGGGACTGTAATTATTAGCCTGGTTCAGAGATGTGCAGAAAGAAAAAACCCCTCGTAAGGAGAGGTGTGTTTTTGAAGGCTGTGTGTACAGCCTTTGGGAGTTGCATGGTTTAACATATGTGGCTAAACCCAATAAGGTCTCACATTTTCATTTATCTGTGTATTACTCTACTTGGCTTCATCTTTCATTTTGCAGGGCTAAATTCAGCTACTCTAAGAACTGTCTGGTATGGCTACCTGGCTTGAATGTTTTAGATTGTGCTTACTTACTGATTGATATGTTTTTAGATAAGATGGGCTTTATGTGTTTTTGTTATACAGCGTTTTCTTTTTAGTGGGTAGTCAGGTAGGAAGAAAAGTTAGGAATATATGGAAGAGCACTTTCTTGCCCTATAGGGCAGACTTGTGATTTTAGGCATTAAGCAGAATCAGCAGGACTGATATAAGCAATATTTAACATACTATATGATAGCATTTATATGTTTCTACTACAAAAAGAAAAGCATGTAAAGTTCTGAGAAGGTGAGTTTGCTCAAAGCAGTGGGGTGCCATTCTGCTCTATGCCTGTAGGGAGGAGGTTCCCCAAAAGCATGATGCAGCCCAGACTTACCTGTCCTGTGAGCCGTGGGGCTTCTGAAGCCACTTGGTACCTTGAGGCCGTGTTGGCAGCCAGACTGAGCCAGCAGGCCGATGGATATAGGGGTGAGAGGTGAGCTTGGTGTATCAGCTTGAGCACGGGCCAAGGAGCCAGTTTAGCAGCACTGTTTGCATACTTTCTTCTTCCTGCCAAAACAGCCATGCTGCTACAGGCCTGGTTTATATCTGGTGCAGTCAAACCATGTCACAAATAATAAAAAAACTTTCCTGGGATGAAACTTTACATTTTGTTTTCAAGTGGAGCTAGGGAATCACAAGCTTGGATGATTATCTCTTTATTAAATTAAAATGTGGATGAAGAGCAAGGTGAAGTTTCCTCTTCCTGCGTTACTGCTTTTACGACTGACTTGTAAGTTGTACTGACAAAACATGTTAGGCTCACAACTGAAATACTGTGTCCTCCCCCATTTTTTTGGTAACACTTGTAGATTGTCTTTGCTTTCTTTGTATGTCTGTTTCTTTTTTTTAATTATTTTACTCTTTCCAGATAAGAGCTTGCTCAGTTAGTTTCTCATGTATTATCACGCAATACAATGAAAAGCAGTTGCTGTAGGAAGGTTGGTTTGTTTCTACATAGACTGTGCAATTTTCAGCTTTTTGTGGTATTGTTTTGGCCTTACAAAGGCACCAAAAGGGACTATTCAAATTCAGTATTGTTTCAGACCTTTTATTTCATTCTTTATATGAAACAAATTTAATTTCTTTTTTAAGATGAAGCATTTTACAATACTTCATTAGAAAACAAGTATTGATTATGTTTATTACTGGACAACTGGAAAGAGATCAGTTTCATGTTACTACAAATGAAACAAACCCCCTTCAGGTTTATGTTATGTGTTCAACATGGTCTTAATGTGAAAATATGACCAGGCATCACTAACTCCTGCTTTATTACTATACAATCAAATTTATAGAAGTGTTCTGTTTAAATACTGCTGGAAAAGATGGTTAGACTGCAAAAAAAAAAAAGAAAAAAAAACCAAGAAGCTCCTCTATTGTTTTGAAACCTTTTTTGGTATCGGCTTTCATCAGAAAGTTGTACAGGAGTATTGTACACACTGTCTGATTTCTAGAACCCTTCAGCTAGGGAAAGAAAGCAAAAAGCAAACCAGTAAAGAACAAAGAACCTGAAACTTGTAGAGAATTCTAGGATTCCCAACTGCAGAGCCTGTTAGAAAGTGGGCAGCTGCCTGTGCTGGCAGCTGTAGAGGGTACACCAACCAGGCCTTGAGTGCCAGGCTGTTGTTCCTCGCTGAGCAGGAAGAGTGTCCTGCCTCTCCCTGAGTTCTGAGCGGGGAAGCGGGTTCTGGTTTTTCATAGGGTCAGAACAACAGGTTTGGTTTCCTGTCCTGCCCAGGTGTGGTGATGAAATCCAGGGCCGCCTGACAGGTACCTTTGCGCAGCACCAGTAATGACTTGCAAACCTCATTCCTTTTGCCCTTTCCTGGCCCTTGTTTTTGCTGTCCTTTCACCTCTGTTTTTCCATCGCAGTCTCCTCCCAAATAAACAACCCACCCCTAGCTGCTTCTTCCCCATTGGCCCCGGTTTTGCTCCGTCTGCACTCGGATTTGGGTTACTTGGATACGGTTACTTAGATAATTTCAGCCTTATCTGGTATTACTGACACGGTTACCGAGGTGCTGGTGGCCTTGCATGACTTTACTCCCTGGAAGGTGCCTGGCAGCCCCTTCCATTCCTCTCTGATGTCTGCCGTGTTCTAACTCCTCCGTAAGCACCTGTGGGATCAAACCACCCTCACAGCACTGTCTGTTTCCACTAACACTTTTTTTAGGTCACATCAGTAGTTTTTCCCATTTGGTTCAGCTAACTGAATTTCAGGCCAAAACCAAATCCCTGGCCTGTCATTTGCCTGCAACCCTGACTGAGCATAGCTGATAGAAAATCAGAGTGTTACTTACTTTTAAGTGAATGTGGTGCATGTTTGCATTACGAAATTAAAGCAGACATCAGCAAGGAGGGGGGCCTTGGCAGGTAGTGCTAAATAAGCTAAAAATAATGTAGGATCTGTTAAGGGGGAGCAGGAGGGGAGATAGCTTAAGGGGGTTTTCTTCTGAGTTAGCAGGAAGAAGAATTTAGGAGTTCTACATTTTTAAATGCTAAGTTAGGGCAATTGGGCTTTACCTGATTTTTCCATCTGAGTTTGGATTTAGGTTTTGGACTTCTTGGGTGTAGTCTCAGAGATCACATAGCAACATGGGTTGGGGAAAGGGGCTTAATTTCCTTCTGGTTACCTTTAAACAACAAGAAAGGTTTTATACTTTTTTTTTCTTAATACCTTCTTTTCATGTTTAAGCCTTGGATTCAGCTGAATTTCATGTATTTTTAACTATATACCTTTAACAGTCTCTTCTGTTAGAGCCTGTTTTTGTAGTAGGTGCAAGCATTCTCTGTGAAGAAAAATATTCTCTCATTTACTACTTTGTGTTGTTTGTTAAGTGGAGACCTATTCTCAAGACTTCATTTCAAAGGAGAGTAAAAAGGATGTTTCTGTGTCACATAAATGTAAAGATACTGTTATTATACCTTTTGGTCTATTTAAATTTTTCCTGAAGTTTGTTGCAGCTGTTACAAGTAGACCAGGCCCTGTAAATGTAGGGTGAGAAGGTCACAACTCTGGAGAGGGGTAGCAAGATGGTGCTGAACAGACTGTACAAAGGTTTAAGCCAGGATGAAAGATACCATTGGAGAAGGTAACTAGGGATAAACAGCAGTTTAATGCTTACTTATTTTAAGGATGCTTTCTTTCTTTTTTTTTTAAGTGCTCTGGCTTCTCGAGGAAATATGTCCATCAGCAGTAGTGCATACCTTTTTAGAAGAAAGGAGGCAGCAAAGGTGCATAAAATTTTGAGGCATGTATAAAATGTGATGTAAGTCTTGTGTAGAAACGATCAGCTACTCGCTCAATAACCTCTTTATTCTATAGAGGAAACCACACCTGCTTGTTAGCCTACCCATAGTCCATCTTAAACAAAGCCAGCCCAACTTTGGACAGAATCTTGTCCTTGAATGGGGTAAACACATTCCTGAAAGTTGTTACTGAATTCCAGCTGATGATGATTTGTGACTCTTTCCTCTATGCTTTGAGCTTATATTTGTAATTAATCTTATTACAGTCAAGAGCCAAATGATTACTACATCAACACATGTTTAGGAAATGCAGTTTATTAGAAACTGCTGAATATCAGATTTTTTACAGTATTTTCCATTGCATGTCCAGTTTACATTGTGTCCCAGTTAAATTAGTTTGCACAAAATATTTCACTACAGTGATTTCCATGAATGCAGAGACTGCAAAACAAATAACAAAAAGTAATGTTTCATCTGAAGTTATGAAAGTATCTACATGTCCTTTCTTCCTTCATTATAGCTGAAATTCTGATGTCCAGAGTTATGTATTATTTTGGAGAAAGTTCAACTGATAAAAGTTTTATGTACAGGATAGATCTTTGTGTGTTTAGATTAATGCAAAGGATTGTCACTTTTGGAGCCTTCCAAAATGAACCAATTTTACAAGTTAAAGCAATATTTCTTGATCAACTCAAAAGTGCTATTTCATAGCAGTATACTAAAGGGCACATCTAACCTTATATAGAGATTTTTATGAGTTTGTTTAACCATGCACCAATACCTATTGCATTATTTGTTTTGGTTCTAAAGGTTACTTCATAACTTTAGCTTCAGTCTTGTTCCTGTTGATCTCAGCATAAGTGCAAGTCTGGAGCTTTACCCAATGTCTCTCCAAGCTTTGCCAATTTGAAACATTTTTGAGTAACAAGTTACAATGGGAATAGTTTTATATCTACCACTGAAATAATAAATGTGGACAGAGTATCTGGAAGTATGAGATGTCTGCTTTTCAGCTACCAACAGACTTTAGCTTTCAGGAATAATATGTGGCTTAGTGGAGAGAAATACTAAATTTGCCTTGCAGATCCTCTCTAGTATTAAAAGCAGAAATTGTTTATTCATGTATCTGTTACTGTTGTACTGTGTGAAAATGTGAAAAATAACTCTGTTAGTTTGTTGTCATACTCATTCGCTTGAATAATGACTCATTCTGACCTCTTAGGAGAGATTTGGGAAGGGGGAAAAGTGAGGAAGTAGAATCTTGTCCTGTGTTATTTAAGGAGTTAGTTTGTTTATTTTTTTTAATTCAAAGTGGGGGGAAAAAAAAAGCCTGAAAAAAAAAATAATAAAAGGGTTTGTGAGAAACAGTAATAGTTCAGATACTCAGATTTTGAGTCCCCAGAGATAGCTCTTGCAATTTGGACACAGGGGTCATGTAGAAGATTGGGGGATTTAAGATCATCTAATCAAATTTCCCCCAAAGGAAAGGCTGCTTCCCTCCCTCTCATCTAAGACTGTTTGCAGTATTAAGCTGTTTTTCTAAAGAATTTGCCCCGGTTATGCGTTTTGGTTAGTGGTTTCAATAGAGCACAGTAGTTATCCCTTTCATGAGATAATTGCAGTGTCACCGGTTAAAATCTGATTTGCAAATTAAACGGAAAAGGGGAGGAGTCCAGAAAAAAGGGGAATTCCAAGGGCATCTTGACTCGTGTGTGTGCAACTTTTCTGTCTGTTAAATAGCCTGTATTATGTTGGACAAGCAACTTAGCATGTCAGCCAGGAATTGGAGACTTCTTCCTTTTCTTTCCCCCCCTTCCTTATCTCATCTCTGTGAGGAATAAGGGAATTTGGCATTTGATCCCCATGAGGAAAAAAAAACACCCAACTCTCAAGAGAAGCTACAGAAACGCTTAGCTCCACTTTATCTCTGCAAGTGGACAGCCCTTGCAGTCCCCTGCAAGTTCCTACCCGCATCCCACAGGGTTTTTGTGTAGCACAGCTGTGCCTGCAGCCAGGCTATTTGTGTCTGAGCCCTGTGGGGCTGGGGGTGGGAGGTGCTGCCAAAGTACCCCTCCTCTACCAGAGCTCTGAGGCTGGAGAAAGGCAGGCTTTTCTCCAGGCCACAGCTCTCCCTGGAATGCTTTCCAACGATCTCTGATTAGAGCGGAGAACAGGTCTTTAAGATCATGTTCCAAAGGACTGCAGTCATCAGGTGGTGTGCTTTGTGTTATGTTCCATGCTAGCAGCTGCCTTTATGAAAAGTCTGTGCTAAAGGACTTAAACTCGTCTCTTGCTGCTTATTTGCTCTTTTGCTGCATCTCAGAAATTTGCCAGTGGCAGTTAAGCAGAGGCAGACTGGCTCTGTGATAAGGAATGAGGATGTTCCTAGCGCTGTGTTGGAAGATGAGGGAATGTAGTGTTGAAAATAATGTAGAGTGGCCATGCTATCTTGCTCAAGTCTTCCTGTTGTGCCTTGATGAGCAGAGGAACAGGTCCACTAGGAAAAGAACAAGTATTGTGGTTCATCTGGGATATCTTCAGATAAACTTCTGCACTTTGAAATCTTATTTCTATCAGTAAATAGTCCCCCTCAAGCAAGCTGAAATGGGCATACTTCCGTCCTGAGTAAGGCTGAAACATGCAGTTCAAAGAACGTTCTTGTTCCTTTCTCATTTTTATCAGCAGATCTTGGGGGGGGGTGGAAGGGACAAAAGCCCAGTATTTAAAATGTGGTACTTTACCAAATAAGTCATGTTGTTGTTGACTTTAGAAAAAATATTGTGCGTATTGTGACAGTTTGGAATGCAGCTCACCTGAGCTGAACTCAGTTACCTTAAGGTTATGAACTTTGTTATCTTCTGGGAATTATTTTGTCCCTCTTCATTGTTTCCTTTCATTAGGAGAATGAATTGTCCCTCGGTTTGCGGACGGCAGGGGCACAGGGTGGGATCAGCCCGTGTGTGCCGGTGCTCCCCGGGCCGCCGCTGGAGGGAGCTCTGGCTCGGGAAATGGGGCTGGTCCCACCCGTACCTGCCCCTACCCTGCCCCACCTGAAAACTTGCCTAAAAAAACCCAAACCTCACTTTGTCACACTAAACACTTTTCATTAAAATCGTTCATCTTAAATTTTCAGTTATGGCAGGAGTATCAGGATTTGTTTCCATGGTAACTTGAAAATAGATGCTTGGAAACACAATCTACTAAACTGACAGTAAATTAAATTCAGAATAATCTTAGTAATGGGACTTCTGTGAATTCAATAAACTGTCATTTTCAGCAAAATCTGCTCCCTACTGCCTGGTCAGACAGCTCTGGCAGTTGGTTATATTGTATTATGCAAGAAACCAGGTTGAATACAACCCAGTGCTTCCAGTTTGGACCTGGTAACAGAAATAACAGTGAGATCAACAAGGTCATGCCTTATAAAAAGGGGAAAGAATCCATTTTGAAACCTATAGGTAGCAGCTGAAAAGGAGGAAGAAAGGTTTGTAAATGGCAGGCATTGAAGTGGAGGATGACTTAATTTGCCATAGATCTTGCAGTAGCAGGAAATTGTAGCTGGGTGCTGTGTCCTGCAGAGGGGCAGCTAAAGCCACTTTAGTCTTTCATTCAGTGTGAAGTGTAATGATCTCTCACGAGCATCTCATGAACACAGCCAGGACTTATAACACCCCAGTGTTATCTTTTAGGAGAGATCACAGCTTTGTGTGTTAAGTGAGATCTTCTCTTCCTGATCTATCTTTTACTTCCACGGAAACAAGGAAAAAACTCACTCCTTTAGCAAGTTTAGAGATTATCTTCTAGGGAACAAGAAATAAAGTTCTGAAGAGGTCTGTATCTCCTTACCCTCTGTCATGTTACTTAGGTGATTTTTATATGACATCGTTAGAAAGTAATTTTGAGCTTGAACAGTTGGATTAACATTTTCTGTTTTCCTACTGATGGCATTGCTAAGAGTTAATGAAGACACAACCTAATCCTTTTTGCAAGTCTAGAAACTGTGAATAAATATTTTGTGGAGCCTTCAGTTTAACTCAGAAAATGGAACTGAAGAACTAAATGGAAGGCAGGAAGCCTTTGCCTGGTATCCAAGAAACACACATTTGGCAGTAATCCTGGGGCTTCTGATTACAAGCTGAAAGGAAAAACTTCATTATTTAAAGTACAGAAGAGACTGAGAGAAGCTTTTTCTGTAGTATTCTTGATTGTACAAATGTAGTCTCATTGAACAGAGAGAAAGCATTCTGCTGACAAATCACTCGGGGAAAGCAGAAATTGTAGACTAAAATGTCTGGGGACAAAACAGGGTGATGCAGATTTTTAAATTCTAGGGGAGGTTAAAAAAGGGATTATTGATTTCAATAATATTTTTAGATCAATAATATTGATAGATTATTGATTTCAATAATATTTTAAAATACCCTGTACAACCACAGTGCTTATTTCTGACTGTTAATGGCAGCAAATGTTTAAGGCAGGATCCTGAGCAAGTTATGCTTATATAGTTCACTGTATAATATATATAGTGTCATGATGTGTGACTGGCTGTGAAAACTTTTCTTTGTGGGCAGGTAGGTTAGCATCACCTCAGGTATTGTTTCAAGGTACTTCAGATTCTGTGGACAGACTTCTGAAAGTATATCCTTTTAAGAGTGCCAGATTTACTCTTTCATCCTTTATAACCCATATAAAAATCAAGATTTTGTGCCTTTTTATTCTGCCATTCCAGGACAGAACTGGTGCAGCAGTAGTTGCAGACATAGTGGAGAAGAGCTTTTTCAACCAGCATATGGGGACACAGTCTGTGTGTTGCTAAGTGGTTGTTACCTTATTAAGCTTTAAAACAGTTTGGCTTTTTATATGGGGCGGAGTGTGTGTGTGTGTAATCTAAAAGCTTGGGATCTTTAATTCACTCAGTTCTGTTAGATAAAACCAGAAGCAATCACAATTAATCAAACAAGCCGATTTGGCTCAGTTAATACAATTACAGTACATGGCTTTGGCATGCTGACAATTAAGCGAGGAGCTGAATTACACTGAGTGTATTGATAATCTCCACGTTACGATGCCCCGGTGGGGCAAGGTCTCCAAGCAGTCAGTGTGCTGTTGCCAGATGGAGAAGTGAGTAATGAGCCCAGCTGCCCTCCAGCGTTGCTCCCGCTCACAAGCACTACCTCCAGCACCGCCTTTTCCTGTCAGGTCTGGGAACATCTGGGCAGCAGCAGTCAGTGCTCCTGACAGGAAGCGTCTCTGCTAATGCTCTGTGACAAAGGGGGACATCCCAGCACTGCCACAACACGTAGGACAGGGAGAGCTCAGTGCCACTTCTGAGCTGACAGCAAAGAGCCTGGCTGCAACACAACAGCAAGATGAACTAGTTCAAACAATTTTCCTCCTACTGCTGGCAGAACTGTGTCAGAAGAAGGGTGGTATGGCTTGAGGTGATCAATAGAGGTGGTTTAGGCATTCTTTGGAAAGAATTGCTTGATTAGTCTTGAGAGACAAATATTAGGTATTAAAATAGAAATAGTTACATAAATATCGAAAAGGATTTTTTTCCCTGTTCTACAAGTATGTGCATGAAATCTTGCCAAGTCAGAGTATGCTCAGAGCATGCCTCTCTGTGGGGCTTTTTTGGGTTTTTCCCCCCTGCTAGTTGGCCAGCAGTGACTCCTCTTAGTTCTGTATCTCTGCTGAGCAGAGATGAAATTGCTCAGCTGGACTGAATGCTGAGTAACTAGGCAAAATTCTAGTTATCAATTGAGACATTTTGTATGTGTGGACCAAAAAGCAAAAATTTGCACCTAATCTTATTAATTGGTGATTCTTTGCCTTCATTTGATTTGGTTAGTCTGAACAACAGAAAAAGGTCTGGAGTCTTATGATCAATTCTGGCATCTGAAGATCATTGGTGTCTCTGGGAGGAAGATTGTTCTAGAATTTTTTTCTGTTTTCAACAAAGAAATATGTGTTGTGGGTTTGTATTTAGAACTTCTTATGCAGAAAACTTGGATTTTCTATAAAAACAAGTGTAATTGTGTACCTGAGTTATGTGTATTATGCAGACTCCTCTTGGCTGAACTGACAGCTCTCCTGTTCATTTTTAGCTTAGCAAGGAGGTGAATACTATAGAGATTATGATGATATTTACTCTTTTCTGAATGTCATATTTCCTTTTAAATACTGTATGATAACCTTTCTTTCACTGGAGTTTGCTTTGTACATTAAGGCAAAATTGATTCCCGAGCAGGCAGTTGATGCAAGGCTTATGTGCCTCTTAAATTCTATGTAAACTCCACTTGGTGCATGGGATTTAAAGTGATATTTTGTAGAGCTGAACTTCACCTGTGAGACCTGGCTAAGACACTCTTAACTTGGTATCAGTAGCCACTTGTGAGGAGAGACTCTGCTTAGTAAGAGCTGATTCAAGCTTTGGCTTTTTCATGCTGAATTTCTATAGGCTTTGAATAACATTTAGGGACTTAATTAAAATTTGAACTTGTTAGACACTTTACTGTCCACTTACATTGATGCATATTTTGATTTGGACTCTTGTCAGTCAGATGCTGTTGATGTGCTCAACTCTTGGCCTTAAGTTCCACAGCTGAAGTGTTGTGTTTCTGATGAATATGGGTCAATTCTTAAACTGGTTAAGGAGCTTCTCAGTTTTCATGTGTGCTTCTACAGTGATGAATCAGATGTGTTCTTCTGCTGTTGCTCTTGCTTCTGTTTATTAAGCTGAGGATCTTTGGTTTCATTTTTGTGTTAGTTCTTGTACTCAGGGCCAGAATTTAGGCCAATGCTGTATTAGTATTAATTCCAGTTAAAAATACTCTGGAACAAAGTCATGCTCTAGTTGACTTAAGGACTCCAAGTTGCACAATAATATCTGTTATTTTATTGTACTGTCATTATTCAGTGCAGGGATGAAATTTTGTTATCCTTTAAATAGATAGCACAGGAAATCATATAATAGTGGAGGAATTGTAGCTGGTGTGGCCTTGGAGCCTTCAAAAACATAAGAATTTCTTATGAATTTCTCTATTCTGCAATCATGAATAAACACTGGAAGAAAGGAGTGTATTTTTCATCTTCTCTTTAAGCCTCAGGAAACACCAAAGAGAGTAAACTAGTGGCTAAAATGGATTGAAGAGCACTGAGAACAGGGGAGAGGTAGAGTACATACAGTAGTTTTGCAGGCAAGAAATTTAGGGCTGGGTTTCAGGAGTTAGACATGTGCCTGTACAAATGTAAGCTCATGTCCCATGTCGTTCTAATAAAAATTGCCTTTAATAGATTTTATAAAAGCGAAACCAGCAACAATGACTAGTGCCTTGGTAAATTTGAACAAATGCATGAGGATTTATGAACACTTACAAAAATAATGATTTGGAAAAATAACTGAAGTTTTGGTTTCAGTTATGCTTTTAAAATTTAAAAAGCATTTCTGGAAGGCAGTATTGTCTGATTTAGCATTGTCTAAATTACAGTCAGTCTTACAGTCTTCCTTGCTCAACAGTTTCCGGGCAAGCTCATTACTTCTTCTCTGACCTCTGTCTGTGACTTGGTTCTGAGATAATGTCCTGGGAGACTTCAAAGCTAGTACATCTTTCTGACTTAACAGGATTCCCTTGGTGTTCCAGGCTTTTTGGTTTTTTTTTTTCTCCCAGGTAGCTCAGTGTCATGTGTGTGCAACACAGCACTACATTCATTAGTGCTGAAAGTGTCCTGCTGATCTGATAGCTGAATGACTGAAGTAAAAATTTTTAAAAGGACCAAACATCCTTTCTAACTTTCTATAAAAAAACTAGCATGGAATGCCTCAGTGGTTTGCATCTGTGTCCGTTTAAAATTGTGTGGCAGCACAGGATAAGAACTGCTTTTCTAATAAAAGTTATGTTGGTGATTATAGGAATAACTTCAGATTATAGATCAAATACATGCAGAAACCCATTAATGCTTTATAACTCTCTATTGTCTTGATAACTTCATATGCTAAAAGGCAGCTCCTGTTTGTAGGAATACTAGTGTTTTGAAATCCAAACTTCTTGAGGTGACTGCTTCAAGGGAAGAACAGCAAGATCAATTGTGTAGCAGAGGGCTTTTGCACTAGCAGAGGTTAAAAAAAGCCGCTGTACTGAAAGCTACTCATAGGATTGCATAATCCAAGTCTGAGGTGTCTGTAGATAAATGTTACAATTACCTTCTCATATATTTATTTTCTACCTCTTCCAAACCTGAGTACGTGTCCCCTAGGAGGAAAACAACTTGACCCAAGAAATGGTGATGTTTTATTTTCTGTGGTGCTGTCAGTCGCTGCTAGGCCAGCTGGGAAAGCTGGGGCAGAAAGGTCTGCTGTGAGCTGCCTTTGCAGCCTTGTCTCCTCTCACTGCGGACTTTTGAGGACCTTTCTCCAGCTGACTTGCACAGATAATGATTGTTCATATCTTTCTGCCCTCTGTGGACTTAGGCAAGCGTCATGTTCTTCCTGTGTCTGCTTCAAATCTCCAGAGTGTTTTTGCCCGCATCCTATAAATTCTAGATCTACTTTAACTTGGATGAGGCAGGGAGGGAGAGGGTACAGCTCTTGCTGATAAGCTGTTTACTCTCATATGCTTTGTTAGTTCAGCTTTCTTTTTATTGCTTCTCTGTTGTTTGTAGCTTATCTGTAAATAATGCTGAATCGAGAAAAGAAAACAGACAAATAGCAAAAGGTCTGGTTTCATCCACTTTTGCTGTAAAACATAAGAAATATGTTTTGGGGTTGCTAGTGCTTAGGATATATTGTTTCACAGTGCACAGCTTGGACAGACTTGATGTACAGTGCTTTGCCAAAACAAAGGCTGTAATATTCAACTATCATCTCCAAACCTTATATTTTAGGGTTGGTTAAAGTAGCATTGAGGCAGACTTGTTCAGTTAGGGTTGTCTGGAATTAAACTTTTCAAAGTAACAGGGATGGGAAATATTCTATTATAACTGTATTAGGGCAGCATTGGTAAAATTTGCTAGAAATGGATCATAGTAGTCACAGTATTTTGTTTTCAATTAATAATCTAGAGGCATTCTTTGCACAGGAAAAAGAATGCAAACTGTGATGACAAAAACACATGAGCAAAGCATCGCTGATGAACCTCAAAAAGGTAGTAGTCCTGTGACCTTGTGCTTGATGGTGCAGATAGGAGTAGAACAAAGCAAAGTGGGCCCTGCTGGCAAGAGAAGAAAGCCTTGTCCTGTGCCAGTCTCCTTCTGCTCTCTGTAAAACCCCCTCCTGCTAAGTTCCCAGAAGCAGAAAGATGCAGGTGAAAAGTTTGTTTCGGTTTTTAATTTGGTTTGTTTGTTTTTGTAACACACTCTAAGGAGCCATATTATTCTGTGATCCTGTGGAAAGAGAGAAAGCAGGTTTTTATAGCTTAGCTTCCTTGTGGGAGTGAAGGCATCCTATAGAATGACTGCTTAGAGCTTCTAACTTTTAAGGCTGAGACCCTGGAAGAGTGAAGAACCTCTGAGCTATAAACCTCCCAAACTCAGCAGTCGGGGTCTCTGTAGAGTTCACCATGTGTAGATACAGCAGGTGGCAGCTCCACTGCAGCTTTGCTGCCTCCAAGATAGGCAGCACCTGCTTTGCCCACACCTGGAGCTCCTTCTCCTCTTTGGTTAGAACACAGAGGGTTTGCAAAAAAGTGTTTAATTTATCATAAAAACTACTGGTTTCTACACAGTTGTTACTTATGTGAACAGATTCAAAGATGAATTGCTTACGCAAGTAACTGCTCAGCTGATTAAGTCATGATATGTCCCTTATCTCTTGTCAAGCATTCAGCTTCTTCAACTGAAAGAGACTTAATTACCACAATTGAGGTTTTAATTATTACACTGACTTGTATTTGTGTTATGTCACTGGCAATAAATGTAGAAGGGGTTGAGAATTATTTATTAGTTTTTATATGCTTTTTAGGTTGCTCTTAAAGGAGTATCAATCCTCAAACATTCACAATACCAGAGCAGTTTAAAATCTATTACTTATTTATTCTGTTCATCTGTCCTCTTGATATTTACTAAAAAAAATTGTCATGGAGCCATGTTTTGAAAGGATAGGAATCATCTATGGAGTTGAGAATTTCTATTCTAGTCCTCTCTTCCCCTGTGAGAGCAGAAATGGGTACACAGCCTTTTGAGCCTGTCGTGTCTCGGGCTATGCAGCAGTGCAACTTGTAGCCTTTCATCTTCTCTTTTTAATCTGCTCTCATAGCCACAGGTATAAATGAAGTATTTGTTTCCATTTTCTCTAATTTTCTGCTTAGTTTCTACCCCAGCAGACTCTTCTTGGAGGATTTAAATAATCCATTACTAAGATGCTTTTTTCTTGCAGTGTTACAAGATTTTTTTCACCAGGGAATGCACTGTATGTTTTGTTCAGTATTGTAACGTAAAACTTACCCTCTTGCTGGAACCACTGCTTTTACTTTCTACCTAAGAGCTGCCTGGGCACTAGATTTAGAGAAGAGCTGAACATAAGTTAAACAATAGATTTGTTAAAATCAGTTAATAGATCTAAGCCAGCAAAGTGAGACACTTCAATTTAATATCAAGTATAGTCATTACCCTTTGCTGCCATTCTCTGTGACCATTCCAACCTGTATGGAATTGTGTTGCTTTAAAGTGAATCAAAACTCAGGTTACTACAAAGTGGGAAATTTTGCTGATGCTATAGAGAAAAAGAGTTTGTTCTTTTTCCTAGCCTTCCCTGTTGTTTGTTGGGTTTTTTTTTTTGCTTCTGAAAGACAAATGAATCACTATTCACTGAGCTTTGTTAGCCACGTCTGCTCCAGAACAGTTTTGTCATTCCCATTGTCTTCCTTCCTGTGTCAGAACAGTTCCACCTCTTTTGTGACTGTTTCTTTCCTATTTCTAGTACTGTCTGCATTAGAAGAGGGAGGAACTGTGCCCAAAACCAGATGACTCGAGCGTACTCTTGGCCGGGAAATGGCAGTTTAAGCAGTAATTTGTTTACAAATGTTTACTCTGGAAGAACATGACCGGAGCAGTGACCATCACCTGTTCGTAGCTGCCAAAAAGCTGCTGTCAGCACAATCCCCACAGCCGTGACAGTGCCAGTGTTCTGGCTGCTGACACACTGAAAAGACCTGTCACTAATGTACTAGGTGCATTTGCAGTTTTGTGTGGATAGTGGCTTTGAGTTTTTTTCTAAGTGTAATTTACTCTTTAATAAATATGCTCCACTGTCTCATATTTCAGGATCTGGATAGCAGAAAAAGGAGACAGACAAGATGTGATACCTGCATGGTCAGGATCCCGCTAATGTCTTCAGAAAACTTTGTGGCAAAAAGTTGTATTTCCTTCTTTGCTCTTTTGATTGTTCACTTTGGATGGTTTTAAGTCTAATTTTAGAGAGATCTTGTGTTAATTACTTTACCCACAGACCTGTCTTTTTGTTTCTTGTAGTTGTAGTTTTCCTACCTGTGACTGAGACTTGTTGGAAGTGCCATGCCCTGCATCATGAAAGGGGCATTGTGGTTACACTTTGTTCTGCTCCTTGTTGCTGATATGCCACAAAACAACTTTATTTAGCACAAATCACAGTAGTGGTTGCACTTTGCCCAGTGACAGCAGGAAGTAACTGTAGGTATCAAAGTGGAAGATAGTATTTAGTAACTGGATAACTTCTGTGTGGTGCTGGGTTTTTTTCTTCCTTTTCCTCTAGCCTGGATAAAGTATGTATTTTTTTAATACTGCTCTTTTTCCACTGTTTTGGAGGTCTTTTTCTCTGCTGGGAAAGCAGCTCTGGCAAATTGCCCCAATCTTGTTTTGGAGGAAAATATAATGAGGAGAATGCAGATCCCTTTTTGTGATGTGTGTTGTCTTGGTTCAGGAACACACAACAGTCTAAAGTTGAGAAGCCTAAGGTCAATATTTTATGTCTGCTATAACATTTAGAAGCAAAACTGAATTTTATAGAAAATTTGCACACCACTGGTAATACTTGGGGCAGAGAGTTATTTTTTTTACATCATCAATTAAATTAGTAGACAAATTGGATCCCTTGATCTCAAATGACTCAACCAAGAAAACACAGTTAACAGTGACAGAATTGGGTAGAAAATCCATCACTGCTGAGGGAAAAGTTGTTGTTCTGTCTTTTGGAACTTGACTACATCTTTCCCTATCCAATCTGTATTATTTTTTTAATGATTGTAGTAGGTGTATGCTTAAAATTACAGTCCACAGCTGCAGACAAAAGTAGTCTTGAAGCTCCTGAGATAGTTGATGTATAAAGGCACGAACATAGATGTCCCTTTACTCCTGACCTTTACTAATTGATTTGAGTCTGCAAATGTAATGGGTACAGGAATTAGGTGTTTGACTGATGAGACCCTCCTTCCGTGGTAATGCTAGACTTAGTTATTACTAGAATATCACATCACTGCAGGTAAGTTTTTCCTGTCTGTTCTTTGCTTATTTATTTTGCCCTCAGGGTGCTTTGGCTGGCCTTAATGGGGGAACAGAAGCCTTTCATTTGTATGCTCATCAGGATGTAAATAGAGTTTTGCTCTTCCTTTGGCCACTGTAAGTTGTGACAAGCCTAATGAAATAAGTGAGATATACAACTTCTATAAATGAAATAAGAAGTATTTATCTTGTCTCCCCACTCAGTCTCGTTAGGAGAATGAGAAATCTAGATACAGTAAATAACCTTTCCACAGAGATGGGAGAAATCATTAATGTAATGGTAAAGGGGGCATGGCATGCCTTTTTTCTTGTTGCATTTCTGCTTTGGCCCCCTGACTTCAAAGCCTGAAATGCACATTAATGTAGCAATTCAGTGAACTGCTGTCTAGTGAAAGAATTTCCTAAAAGCCTCTGTTTTGGTAGGAGTGTAACTGAGGCATCATTCCTTCTTCCAGAGTAAGTCAGAATTTAGAGAAACATTTCTTTTTTATGTTCTCTTTCCCTCTGTATGAGCTCTGTATCCAGCTTAAAGGATTTATTAAGAAACCTTTTCACTTGTGTTCAAGAGGGGTGGGGGGGGAAGTTATTTCTTTGATGTTCCCAAGGTTTTCCACATAACTGGATAAAACCTGAAACCATATCAAGCAAAAGCTGTGACAGTAATGTACCCAAATTTGTTTCCCTGGAGACTGATGTGATGGGTTGTTCAAACTTTACTCTCTTCAATTTTTCAAACATTTAATTTTTAGATAATGGTACATTATTCATCTTTAATGCTGATAGTAAGCTGCTAATAAAATGGGGAATATCTAACTCCTCTGCTGTATTTTCCACAGTATCCTTGTTTCCCTCCCATACGTGTACTTTTTTAAATTTAGGTTGTTCAAGATGAAAATATACATATTTTCAATTATACATGTGTGTTCTTATGGAGCTGCTGGATAACTGTTTGGCAGATTGTCTCCCCTATTTGCCACAGGTATTAGTGGGTCAGCATTTTAAATAACTGCTACAGGAACATGCCATAGTGCTTTCTTAGGTTTATTTGTGTTGGAATATGAACCATTATCTGCATGCAGACAGCAGTAGTCACTGAGCTGTTGGTCAGATGGAGTGAAGGACAGGGATAGAAAGTAATGTCATAATCAACAGCTTTAATGGCCAATAATACTGCAGGAAAAAGCAGAGCTGGCAGGCTTTGGCAGCATATTCCATCTGAGGGTACTGTTGTTATTTGAGCTAACACTGACATGAAACTAATGAAGATACATTTGTTTAGATGTGCTGTGTACAGACATTACTGGACACATGGCCCCATCTGATGAGAAAATAAGCTTAGCTATTTTTTTAAATGTTTGCTGCTGGAGCAGGCTAAAGAGGACAATATTCTTGAATAATCAGATTTGCTGTGCTTAAGAGGTTTTTTGTACTAGAAATGAAGAACTTGGTATTAGATATGCTTTATGCACCATCAGGATCATGAGTGATGCATCTCTGCATTGCTGGTCTGGCTTAAAACCTTCAGTAGTGTCAGGGAAATTAGACCCATGGATGGGTGATAAACTTCACCCATAAATGAGACAAACTGTGCACTAGAAAACTGTGGTGTTCCAATAATATTGTAGTGTTTCTGAGCTCTAGAAGAGTAAACCCATTTTCAATTTTCAGCTTTATATTGGTGTTAGAGAGACACATGAGTTATGCCTTGGGTTACATACACAATTCAATTTTTCAGCCCTTTGTAGGCTGTGATTGTGTAGCATCTGTTCTGATACTTTTGTAACTTAACCTTTCTTTTTTATTTTCCTACCTAGCTTTTGCTTTCTGTCAGAGCTTATGACAAAGATTTTCTTCCAAAATCCTTTTAAAAATAGTAAAAACAAGCAGAATGCCAGATCTGATCCAATGCTTGTTTAGCTTGGCTGCTGAGAAAAGAGAACCTGGTTTAATTTAATTTGCCAAGTTGTCTTTCAGTTCTTCAGTTCTAGGCATTAGCCATTAATATTCATGCAAAGTCTTCCTTAAAAAGGAAAAAAAAAATCAATACACACATCTGACCTTAATAACAAGGGTTTGCTGGTAATCAATAGAATCACTAACCTAATGAATTACCCTTCAAAATAGCTCTCTGGATGTTCGGATCTGTCTTGAAATCTTTCAGCTTGAGTGTGGTTTAGTGCTGAAAAGTACTTCAGTTGTGTTCAATGAAGCTGATGTCTGCTGTTCACAGGGCATCCAGCTCTTGCTCCTTAGGAGACTCTATGTTTTTTTGGATGTTTCTTCACTGAATCTGGTGGACTTCATATTAGACCCTAGAATCTGACTCCTATTTGAAAGAGAAGCAAAAATACTTTTTTTTTTCCCCCTGGATATATTATACTGGGTCTTTCTGTAAAGGCTGGCCTGGGGCCCGGGGGCAGGATTGTCACTCATTGCAGGTGTTCTCCCATCAGTACCAAAAGTGCTTCCATGATGAAAGAAGAGGGGTAGCCCCATGGCTGGGCAAGCAGAGGGCTGGTTTGACATCCTCAAACACATGGCAGGCAAGTTGTTCTGCTTGGAGATGAGCTTGGCTCTGTGTGACTTCCTTCAGTCATTGTTGGCTGATCTTTGTAACTCAACAAGGCAGCCAAACAAACTGCATTTTCTTGCGGTTTTACAGAAATAATTATTCATTATACTGTACATGTGAAGCGACTTCTCTTTTAGTCTTTTTTGGGAGATTAATTTCTGTGTAGTCCTATGGTAAGGATAAGCCTTGATGTTCAGTTTTGATTCATATAAAACTAAATTCAGGTGTATTTCCCTTAGTAGTCCTTGTTTGGTCCCCCTGTGTATTTTTGTTTGGTTTTAAATGATGCCTATCAGCAAATAATGTAGAAACACCTTCTATTTGCTGCTTCTTGAAGGCTCCTTTAGCTCGAGCTGCGTGTTTGGTACTGTTGCTGAAGAACAGTTGGTAGCCTTTGTGTTCCTGAGGGTAAGAGAGGGTCCTGAAAAAGAAGTGGCTTTATGCTTTTTATTTCTCTTGTGGAGCATTAGTGTTTGTCAACTGCAGTAGTGTTGTAGGTGGTGCTGAGATGTCCTTAAATCCTGATGTTACGCATCTGGTGACTTGTAATGTAAACTATTCCATAAATGTATGTAATGCAGCTTTTTTTACTTTAGTAAATTGGAACCAGGTATTTTATACAGCAATGCAATGTTTAAATCTACTTATTACAGCTCTTTGTGGGCAAACATTTCACATTTGCTTTAGAGAATGCTCTATATTACAGTTAATGCAAAATTGAAGCTATAATTAAAAAACAACCAAATGAAGTAACAAATACCTAAAATGTATGTTCTAACAACTAGTAAGTCATGTTTGGATTCTGATAGTTCAAGTCAAGGATGTCTTTCCCTTATGCTAATTCTGTTATTGTGCTTACTCTGATGAGGAAAGTGCAGTACAGTGAAGTTTTCCAAGTATGCAGCTTTATTAGTTCTGGATCTTAAAGGCAAAGAACTCAGTTTTCTTTTATTGCTACTTCTCGCACAGATTTAACATCTAGAGCTTGTATTTGAACCTGTCAAAACAGACAAAATGCAGAAATGCCTGGGAGAATGTGATAACCTTAAGAGTCATACAGAGCTCTAAAAAATACCTAATATATGAGATTATTTTAAGTATCTGTTCCTTTTGATTTGTTTGCTATCCAACTGAATTGTGCATAATGTTTTGTGTTGTTCTTTTATATTCCAGAATTCCCTTTACTGTTCAAGACAACACTTAATGATGACAGAAGATTAAATGGCCTGTGCAGAATCTCTTGCCTCTGGTAAGTGCAAAGCAAACATCTTCACTCTACTAGAGCTCTTTGTTTTTCATTACTACGGAAAGATTAAAATTATTTGACTTGGCCTCAGGCCTTCAATTGCTCTGTTGGGTTATTAAACATAGAGAGCCAGTAATGAGTGGTATTCCTTATGTACCTTGGCTGTTTGTTCCTTACAAATAGAAGATTGATTACAATGGTTAAGCGACTTGGGATTTATTGACTTGTCTTTCTAAGAATCTTTTATCTCATAATTGCTTTTAGGAGTATTTTCCACTTTTTTTCACGCCCATTAATCACTGAATTGTCTTTTTCTATAATAATCAGTGGTAACTGAGAATGTTAGCCAGTAAACTCAGTACTAGCAGCTGGCTTTTTCCAAATTATTAAGAGTATGAGGGAACCTAAAATTGTGGACTTTATTACCTCAAGTAATTTGACTGCATTGAAAGGTGAGTTGCACACTGTATCAGAAATGCCTGGTGGTTAATATTTTGTTTCCTATTTGGTATTTTAAACAAATAATTATTTAATTGTTGACTTTTCTACAGTCTCTGCAAACATCTCAAGCCCTGGATTCCTGTGTTATTCAAAGGTGAATGTAGCAGCTCTTAAAGACAACTGTTATGAGCACACCAGGGCAAGCTATATCCTCTCACAGGCCGTTTTATTCTGATATTACTTCCCTATAAAATACTAAATCTTGAGTTTTAGAACATTGATGTACTCTGTTCTAGGTTAGCCACGTTCATTTTAGGTCAAGGAGATAATCCTGTGAGCTTTGAGTTTTCTTTGTAGTCTCCTACTTCTCTGGTGAAAAATAAGCTGCAGTCTATTCTCAGAATTAACATAGTGCTTG
Organism: Sclerurus mexicanus; assembly: GCA_013396755.1. Lineage (NCBI taxonomy): Eukaryota > Metazoa > Chordata > Aves > Passeriformes > Furnariidae > Sclerurus > Sclerurus mexicanus. The sequence continues at coordinate 73,158 of VWZF01001186.1, forward strand.
AAGTCTGAAATGCTGTGAAATATTTGGCAATGTAATTACTGTTCCTAAATACATTTGCAAGAAAGGCAGAAGCAACTTCATGTAGGTGATAATGAACTGTGATGCTAATATAGGATGTAATATGCATATATTTATATATAAATTGATAAAATAGTAAAATAAAGTGTTAAAGTTGTCTAGGAGATGTGTTTGGGATGAGGAGTAGCTGTTCAGAGGGGATGGTGTGGTGTGTATCTTTTAAGTACACTGGCAGCACTGACAGCTCGTACCCTTCAGATTCCAAACCAGCACGTTATTTTGAATTTGGAAGTGTGTATGGCTCAGGTACCTATTATTTGGCTTATTGTAAGACTATCTGTTCTTGAACAGAATTTGGCATGAAGTTCTTGTTTCTCCACTCTGCATGTTACTACTGTAAATTATGGATGGGATGATAGAAAAATATACAAAGACATCGAGTTCTTTGTTTCTCCTGAGCCTGGCTCTGTAAGAATAGATGTATAAAAACTAAGCTGTTTTATCTGGTATGTGGTAGATTATCTTCAAGAGCAAGATAAGAGTTGACCATTCAGAAATTACTGTTGTCGATCTATGAAACAGATGGAAAAAGATTTTTGTTAAGCTGATTGTGTAAAATGGAGTGTAGCAAAGGAATTAGAATGTGAAAATAAACTTGCGGTTCCATGGTGACACAGAACCACGTATTACAGTATATTGGCATGTGATTTGTGTATTCATGGGGTGATTTATGCTGTACAGAGATGGTTATTAGACACCACAGGAACAGAAGCCTTAAAGGTAGTAGCTTTTATATTGTTAAATTGAAATAGGTGCTGTAAATACTAATTTTCAAAGCAGGAATTAACTCATCCAGGTTTTTCATTTTAAAATCCTTTCTCCCATGATAATTAATACTCAGTTTTAGTGGTGTGATCTCAGTGTAAAATCACCTTATCTTTCAGGGACTAGGATTAAGAATCTTGTTTTGATAAACAGTCTACAGACCTTCTGAGAAATTATAGGGCTTATGCATAGACTCTGGAATAAGGACATGTAAAAGTAAATGGATTTGACTGAGTTTTGCTGTGAACAGATACAGAGCCGGACCATACAGGAAGGTCGAACTGTAGATATGCTTGGGTATATCCACATGAATTAAGTTGTTCTGTTTCAAGCAGTACTTTACTCTGACTTCCCAGGTATAGGTGCCAAGTTTTTTTTAATTAACTACTGATGCTGTTGGTATCCTTTCAGATAAAAGATTATTCTTAGAAATAGTTTGGAAACCTCAATGTCGTGATACAAGAACCTTATTTAAGGACTCATTTCTTTCACAAATAAGGCATGTCTTTTCCCCTCATCTAGCAGATTTTCTGGTATTGCACAGAATTCTTTGTACCAAGTGAAAACCAAAACAAAGTGTATTTTAATGGCTTAAAAATTCTATGAAGTGTTCACATGACAAGCACCTTTCCTTGTAAATCAATGACAGCTCTTTTCACAATCCTTCTTGTATTGGTTTAGTAAAAATAGACAGTAATTCTTATAATAGGCATTGTAATTTGTATGTACTATGAGGATCATCTTGTCTATAGCAGACAAGGGAATCTCATGCATTTGAAGTACAAATGAGTATTTCTGTGCTCACTGATGTATTTCAGAGTCAGGAGCAGTGCTAAGCCTGAGTTTCCTGTGCCACTGCTGTTGTGTCTGTAAATGCAGGTGTCTCCTCACAGAGCTCACAAGAGTGGTGTTCACAGTCAGTTTTATTCTCGTGTTGGCTTTAGGTTTATTTATACAGTTGTTATCACAGTTCTTTCTTCATATTAGATAGCTTGCTGTCTGAGCTACTATGATAAAAGGTAAAATTAATTATGAATACCAAAAGGTAGTTCCTGCTGTTCATCTCTTCCTGGTCAGTGTGTGTCTTGTGAGCAGCTCTTTGCTGATGAGCACTCAGTGTTAACAGAGGGATTGCAGGTATGGGTACAATTGAGTGCAAGATCAGGGTGCTGCTAGAAATGTATAGATTTAAGATGGGGGCAATGGAAAAAGGCTAATGTACTTAGACATTGAATGAGAAAGAAAGGTGGTATTTCTCACTAATGCCAAAAGAAGTTTGTAGAGCACACTGGCTTCAACCAGGTTGAGACTGCAAAACGAATACTAGGTTCTTTTGCTGAAAATGTCAGTTTTCTGTACTGAGTGATACCAATCAGTCCACCCGGGTAGTTTTTCTCTGTAGTGAAAGGAACTTGATTATAGTGGAAGTGGAATTATGGCTCTGACAGTTACCCCTCATTTCTTAGAGCACAGCTAAGTAACTGAACCCGACACTGCCACAGATGTGGGGGCATTATGGTTCTTTTAAACATACTGTGCACAGGTTTTCCTTTCTGAATTTCAGGTTCAATGTTAATTTTACTTTGCACCAATACTTCATTTTCTTGTCCTTGCTATTTCTAGAAGCCTAGAGAAATCATTATGCCTTTGGGTTTGTGTGCAGCTATTGCCATAGTAAGGGCTGGGTCTGCTGTTGCAGTAAAAGAGGGAAGCTCCCTCCAGGGGAGTTTTGCTGCGTCTTGGGAATCTGGAGCAGGTGTTAACCAGGTGGGATTGTCTTCACTTATATCCTGAAGACAGCAAGCCGAACAGACAGGAAAGAAGGGGGGGAAACCAAAGCTTGCACAGCTGGACTTGGGGTTATTGGGAAAAGTGATGCTCAAAAGACATGACATGACTGGCTTTGGGACCTCCCCTGTGTGCTCTGGGGTAGCCAAAAAGCACCGGTGTCCTTGTCCTGACCATGGGGTCAGGACGGAGACTGAAAGTCACCCAAGCATTTGGGAACTTCCTCAATAGAGCTTTCCCCTTTTCTCTACAGACCTGGGCTTTGCAGGCTTGCAATGTTTTATTAGTACAGGTTTACTGTTCAGAGGCAGCATAAGTTAGGGAGGAGTAGGGATTGCATTATTTTTACCACATGGATAAATGCTGCTTAAAAAAAGTTTTAATTATGCAAACCTAGCACTTAGAAAAGTTGTATGGATAAAAATGGCCTGTGTAAAACTACATACTAGTAGAAAAAACCTGGAACTAACAGACTTTCACAAGTAACTTTGTGTCTTATAGGTTATGGTGAGGTATTTATTACTGAAATTAAAGAGAAGTAAATGAAATCTGTCAAATTAAATATTCAGAAATTTTCAAGTCCAACTTAACTAGATTTTAACACTTATCTTCTGCATGAAGTGCATTTAAAAGTAATGCCCACTTTCATTCCTTCAAATTGAAATACATTCTGGGACCAGCACAAAAACTGACACCAGGATATAGCCTTGCATGTCTGATATATGAGCTGCTGATTAAGTTCTTTCTAGGCATCACACAGGGTTAATTTTGAAGGTGGGAGGTGTTGAAGAAACTCAATCTCCTTTTTTTATTATCCCTTAAGTGTCATGCATTCTAAGCATTTGTGAAAAGAAACATAAAAATTCTTTGTCATTCTAATGAAAATCTTGGATTGAAGCTGTTTTCCATCTTTTATTTTAAAGAAAAGGTTTTTCAACTGCTAGAGTTGTATACTAAGATGATTTGTTTGTACTACAGTCAGCACAGCAAACACTGTAGTTTGACATCTGTAAAAAAAGAAAGGGCTATGCCCAGTGCAAGCTGGCAGACAACTTTAGTGAAATATTTCTGTAAATAAAGCACTGCAATAAGCTCAGACAAACCAGGGAATAAAATGTAGGCTAATGTGGAAGCCATGGTAAGTATCTTTGGCAAATTGTGTGTGCAGCAGTGACTGCATGTTGCTGAGGGGGCCACTGCAACAAGCCTGCTGTACAGGTACCAGATTTTGAGATGATAAATAGTCTGTACAGTATCACACTATATAAAGAGTTTAAAAACCACAATGAGAATATATTTAAGAAAATGTTTTTATATTGTAGAAATTTTAAAATTGGGTCCAAACCACCGTTAAAAAAGGTATGAAATGTGCAATTTTTCAAGTGGCAACAAGGGGCACAAGAAGGGTTCTGTAAGGGTTAATCAGAGTTGCTTTGTGATTTCTCTTTGATGCCAGTATCTTCATAGAGCCGGTGATCACCCAGACCTCAGCAGTTCTCTTCAGGCAAGTAGGACACGAGCTAAAAGTATCACCACTGATTTCAGTAGGGAAGATTGGCTGCAACAAGGAGTAAAAGGCTATTTTAAGAGACAACTGTACAGTACAGTCTATTTATGTAAATACTTGGAAAACGCAGGCACAAAATTGTTTCCTAAGTGCAGAGCTGTGAAATCAGTGTGCCATATGGAGCTGTAATATATGGCAGAATATTTTAGAATCCTAAACCTTCTTGAAAGAAAACTGTTGTAAAAGTCTGCATCTAGAACAACACGACTACTCACTTGTGTTTTAACCAAAACCTGTAAAGATTATGTATTTCCAAATGTACTAAAATATAGTTTAGTATTTTTAAAAGGCAGTAACCCTTTTCACTTCTCACAAAGCACAGAGTGAGGAACTGATAATTAAAGGCAATATAAATGGTAGGCAAGTGAAACAGATGGCTGTAACATAATTCTTGAGTCTTAACTAGCACTTAACACTAACTCTACTTTCAATTTGACAAATACAATAAGACACCTATGTCAACATACACGTGGTGCACTTAACTACTTTTATTTATGCAAGTGAGGTATTAAAATTGTCTTGAAAAGCAGACGTCTAAAGAAGAGGAAAATGGTATGAGGAAGAGAATAGTAACCATTGTTTTCAGTGTTCAACGATTAGTAACTGTAGGGTTTTTATTTCCAGTATCCTGTCTTATAATTGCCATGCAAAGTCTCTGTCTTACTCCTCCACTAGATAGGTAGCTTGGGAAGATGGGAGGAAATTCACCATTTTTCAGCAAGAATTAGTTATGAAGACTGGTTTTGTTTGGGTTTTTTTAATGAAGTATAATAAGCTAAAAGTGTGTGCATCTCACACGCTGCATATGGTACACTTTAATATATACACTGTCATTGTACACAACCATCTTGTATATACACTGACACCACCTTCGCCAGGAAGTCAAAAGTCAATAGATAATGAACCTTGTGCCGTATCTTCCCTTCCCCTAACGTAAATTTCACATGGGATCTCCTCCATCACCCTGTCCTCTATGACCTGCTCAGGGCAGTCGTGAGCTTGTTTGAAGGTGTAAGTGCTTTTCTTGAAGGTGCTGTTGAACGTTTTCATGGGCTGGGGCTGCGCAAAGTCGTTGCGGAAGGGCAGTTCCATGGAGCTGAGGTTTGTCCTGCTTTGTTTCATGGTGGAGGCCTGGGAGCCACAGTGGTGGTCGTGAATGCATCTGGAAGCCGTCGAAGGGCGTCGCATTTTCTGATAGTTCTCCAGTTCTTCTGATAAGTCTGCCAAATCTGCAGAAATTTCTTTGTCCCTTAGAGAAAAGAGTTCATAGTGTGGAGGATCAAATACTTCCTGGAAACCAGTTTTATTGAAGGCAGTCTTGCAAGCCATAACCTTTTTGCGAGGTTGCTTTACTTGCACTAGAATTGAAATGATGAGAAGAACTAAAACTATCCCTGATGTGATGCCAATGATTGTCCCGTGAGTTCTGGTGATTTGTTCAAACAATCCAGCTTTCTTCTTTTCTGCAAAGAAAAAAAAGAGGATCATGATAAGAGTTTTATTACTTTCCACGCTTTTGATAATGCTTTTCAAGAAAGCAAACAATTGTGATTGCTGTATAAGTGCCATATTAATAAAATGCCTTAAAGGCACTGGAGCCTAGACCTGTATGCCAATGGGATTTGACTAATTCCCTGTCATTTAGTGGCTGCCACATGGTAATTTGGTGGCAGGTGGAACTCTGACCAGTGCAAGCTGATTCAGCTGGGGGTTGGCTTCCATCCTGAACCTTACTGATCAGTTCATATTCCAAAGTCCATGAGTTAAATAGGCTTAAATTAACCTTAAATAGGTTAAATCCAGCTACAGTTGATGCTTCTCTCACCATGGTTTGCTCCTGTTGGCAACATTCCCATTGATGTCAGTAGAAGAAGACCTAGATTTAAAACTAGTTCTTCTTTAAAGGTGAAGTTTTATCACAGTGACATTAGATTTAAGAATGAATGCACTACTTGCTTTCACATCTCTTGAAAATGTAATGGCTGTGTCTGTTGTGTAAGTCTGCCATACCTAATTGAACACAGGGAGCTTTAGCACAGATATATTCCAGTTTTAGGAGTCTGGGGATCAAGTCAATTGAGGGAAAAGGGTGGGGGGGACCAACCAACCCAAATCATATGGCAATTTTGGCTGGTACTTCATACGAAAACACACAAGATGGCAGCATCAGAACAAGATGGTTTTCCATATTTAAAGTTCTTATTTGAAGATGGAAATTTTCCTGTTGGATTTCTGTTCTGTAAATGTTCTTGTCCTAGGGGACTGAAAGATTTCTACACTGAGGCTCTGCAACATCTGCTACTGGGGGAGAAAAGCATTTAAGACTATGCACAGGAAAATGTAGTAGCCTAAATATTGCATAATATTTTTGGATATCTGGCTCCTGGTATCTAAATATGTGGGTTATGCACCTGAGTACTACACACAGTGCATTGAGAGATTCATAGACCATCACGTGTTACTTGAAACAATCCATGTACTAAGCAGACCTCCAAGGAGCTGGCTAATAAGAAGTGGGGTTTTTGCTTCAGAGCTTAGACTGTTGGAGGTATGGATTCCAGTGCTGTGGAAGTTCTCTTGTCTGCATCTAGGTTTCTTAATTTTCGGAGGATATTTTAATCAAAAAGCTGTTACGCAAAAGGTGATGTCTTTGCCAGTCTCTTAAAATAAATGGCACACAACTGACTTTTCTAACAATTTTTGTGTTACAGGGCTTAGGCATAAGTAGGTCACAATATGCTCAGATTTATGTAGTTATTGATATGGACTAAATGAACTCTGGATGCCTGCAGGGACTGTGCACAATTGTGAGCAGCTTTCTTTTTAAGGCTAAATATTGCTTATTCGGTTGCATCAGTGTCCCTTAGCTGGCAATATGGGTCTAGGCTTCAGCTGTAAGTATTGCAGCAGAGTTTAGACAGGTTGTTCAGCACCAGACACAGCAACTTACAAAGACACTTTTTTCACGTTACCATGGGGGTTTTCATGGAATCAGTTTTTCAAATACTGCAGTACACGAGTAAAGTGTGGATTCCAGGTGAGATTCTAGAAAGCACTTGGTGAAGCTGGCAAAGAGATCTGGAAATGGCACTTAAGAAGGAATACTGAGTGTTCAAAGCTAATTGAGAACCTGTTTTGTGAACTGCAAAGTTTCCATAATATGCCCTACGTTAGAGTATTTATTAGTGGTGTTAATTTTGTTTACCCAAAAGGCAATTTAAAAATAGGGGGCTTTAATATTTATTTATTTTTTAAAAATTAGGCAAGATTTGTGTGTTGAAAAGACATTTCATTTCAGGACTTTTCTGTAGAGAACTTTTGACCCTTCCTGCATGGAAATGGAGAACATATTTAAACCTTTCTGGAGTTGTCTTCAGACCTCCTGATGCCATTCTATTTTTAAGGAAAAAACCACCAGTTCAAGTGGTTTTGTTCTGTTATCTTTAGCAAGAAAAGCTGTTGATCTTAGCCTGGTTTTGTTCTGACAATTCAGCTATTGTTGAAGCACAAGTGAATATGTTTGTGCTTTAACAGAATAACAATTCCTCAAAACATGAGAATTTTCCCTACAAAACCTTATATTGAAGCAGGTCTTTGCTGTAGTTCTGATGGTTTAAATAATACTCCCTGCCCTGTTCTAAAGGCAGTCATTTACACGTCTGTTTTCCATAAGTGATTATTTTATGGTTCCTAACAACTCCTCCTTCCTCCCATCCTTCCTCACACCACATACAGCACTTGAATTTACCATGAAACACTCTGACTTAGAACTTGGATGTTTTAAAAGTGTATTTGTCTTTGAGGATTGTTGCTCCAATTTCAGCCCTAAGAAAGGCTTTTTGTGCTTGAAAGCTTGTCTGTTTTTCCAGCTCTTCCTGTTTTTTCTTTCTCTGAAAGGCATTACCTGTCCCTACAATCCTTGCTTTAGGTAAAGTTTAGAAATGGATAGCGTGCCACCTGAAAAATCCTAAATTCTCTTACGAAGCTGATATCCTTTTAAAAGAGAGTGTATGCTGAAGAGGAAGAAGTTTAGTTATGAAGCAGTAAGATCAGTGTTCAGGATGCTTATGTGTCTGTTGAGTTTAAATAAGAAATTGGGAACACTTTCCTGAGATCAGCGGAATAGCTGTCTTCAGCATGTTTCCAGGAAAAAGACATTTCATGACTTTCTTGAAAGGCAAACTGACCAGCCTAGCTCATAAAGGCTTTCCTTTGCACTATATTCACCTCTGCAGTGATTCTCATCCCAAGGGTATGCACAGTTCTGAATGCCATTGCAGACTAAAGAATTATTGATGCACATGTTGCTATGGCAGAAGTAAGTGTTGCCTGAGCAGGGAGCTGCAGGAGAGAAGAGAAAGAGAACATTCAGAATTTTCAGTAATTGATACATTACTATAAAACTAGGAAGTTCATGTTTGTTTTTTTAACACGTAAACATATTCCTCTCTTTTCTTACATTTCACTGATTATTGGATGATTTTCTCTCTTCATGTGGTTGCTTTCAGGTGTGTTGTCTATGCTACAAAACAAATTCTTGCTCCAGGTGGGTAGGTACCAGATAGAGACAGTCACAAAACACAGATAATGGGCAAAGGCTTTAATTTGTCTTTAAAAACTTAATACTCAAAAATCTCATGCTCACCATCAATTATATATTTATTCTGCTGTGCATCTGCCATGTAGATGTTGTGAAGCAGTCCCTGAACATCTGCATCTTAGAGCCCATTAACATCTTAAGGCAAATCAGATTTCAGCTTGTGGTGGACTGTTTCAGTAATTGCAAGAGATTTCAATAACTGGAGGCATCTAAGTCATTCCTGCTTGTGAATCAAAAGCTCTTGGATCCTCCTATTAGAGCTAATGCAGGGATTGAGAGAGTACAGTTTAGCTTTATAGCTATGGGTCTATATATAGTTAGAAATTTGAAGACATTAACTAGAAAGCTGCCCTGTGGATTTCATGTGTTTGTGAATATTTGTTATAGCTCCTTGACTTGAGGAAAAAAATTTAAAAATAGTAATAATTCCTGTCAGAGTGTTGTATAATATACATAGGAAATTACTTATGAGTTCAGGGCACTGGACAAGAAATTGGTTTTCCCTTTTTCTGTTTCGGTAATGTGGCATTTTCATGATGGAAAGGTTTATTATTAGTGGATTAAGTTATATATTAAACAGCAAAGGCATATGATAGACATTCTACTACTTGGATAGACATTCTACTATTTGGTTTCATAGAAAGAATTTATTCCTGAGCAGTCTGGATTCTCTGGACCATAATGGAAAAGCTGAAGGGTAGAGCAGAGGGGAATGACTTCCCCTGAATATTGTTTCTCACATATTCCTTCTGTTGGACTTGAGAGTCTCAGGGACAAAAGGATAAGTTATGCTTAAGAAAAAAGAGAATTCCAACCTTTAATTCTGCATTTGCATTCCCTAAATTTAATATGCATTGTCTTCCCATTTCTTACTCCACTAATTCTGGTAACCTACACTCATTGGTTTTAAGCTTTTGTATTAGCTTTCTGTTACTGCTTAACCCTGGCAGTCTGGCAAGAAGTTCCATGTAGGAAGTCTGTGCGTTAATTGTAGTGCCAGTGCAATACAGAATGTATTTAGAGTGTGTTTTGGAAGAGCTTATCTACGGAATTTCCAAGTTTAAGAATGCCATGGTAGCTATCACGTGTATCTTCCTTGCTGAAGTGAGCTGAGAATTTAATTGTATGGAAAGTAGATTTAGCCTGAAGAACATCTGTCTCTCCTCCTAAAGTTCAACAAAGGGAAACACAGTCCTGCAGTTGTGAAGGAGTAACTCCACGTAGGTGTGTGGGCTGAGGGACAATCAGCTGCAAAGCAGATCTACAGACAGACACTTGAAGGCCTGGGGAGTAATTCACCCTTGTAGAACCCCAACCAGCAGCACCCTGAGCTGCACTGGGAAGAGCGCTGCCACCAGGGCACGGGAGGTGATTCTTCTCTGCTCACTCCTCCTTCTGCCAGCACAGTCTCTGCTGCACCCTTCCGTGTGTTTAACTTTTTGTGAGGACGGGGAGGTTCCCAGTTTGTAAAGATGGGACAAATGCACCGAATTTCCCTTTTGTTTGTTATTTGAGGAGTATGAAGGCTGAAAGTCACAAAGATTGATCAATTCCAGTCCAGGACTTCAAGGACATAGCTGGACTCTTCTCATACCAGCTGCCCAAGACTGGTGCAATGTTCACAGGGTTCCTTGTATCCAGCATTGTTCACGTATTGAATCAAGCCAGAAATCAACTACATTGATTTTTAACATGGCTCTTAGCTGAATTACATAGTCAAATCTGCAAGCAGCACTAGATGTGTGTTAGGTGACTGTCATGCACAATTAGCTCATTTATGTAAATCTTTTCAGAAATATTGATCGTTTTCATGGTTGGCTTCATATAATTACAAATCGTTAGCAAGGTAGAAGAGAAAGATAGCTTAACAATCTGAAAATAAGAAAAGCATGGAATCGCTTTTATCAGTTAGAAAAATTGCTTGTGACTAGATTATTTAAAAATACAGGATATGTTTTTCAGCCACATACTTTTCAACTGCCCTATCCAAGAAAGGCAGTATCCAAGTAAATAAGAACAACCATATACCTTTGCAAATTTTCTTCTACCAAAGACTTTTGAGTTGCTTTAAAACTGTAAGTTTGGCAAGTTACCTAGCTTTAGGAGTACTTACTGTCTCAACCTCTTGCATTTAAAAATACAGAAACAAAAATCCCTGAAAAACCAAACTCAGCAACAAGAAAAAAACCCCACTCCAGTATTTAAAATATAAACAGATAACTTCTCTGGCAAAGTTCATAGTGTTTTCTGGATTGACAGCTGGAATAACTTGCACTATCACAAACACTAATTATTGTTTTAGAATAAAAGCTACTGGGAAAGCAGTTATCAATTTTTGCAAGTTGTACAGAAAACTGATATTTGCTTAAATTCACAATATCTAAATGCCTCTTGTATGTTAAACAATAGATTAGCTTGAAACATGCAATTGTTCATTACTGCCATGTAATCGAGATAGGCAAGAAGCTATTTCTCTTATAAGCCTCCACTACTTTAGAAAGATTTTTTTGTTTTACAAAAAGTACCTTTTCTCCTGTGTTAAAATTCACTGTTTTATGGGCTTGAGCATAAAATCTACTTGTTACCTGTAACCTGAATGTTTTGTTTTGCTTGCAAAGTGGTGTCCAGGATCCCTTTTAGGACTGGCTACAACCATGGTAGTTCTGTCAGAGAAGTTACTTTTCTGTCAGCAAACTGTCCTATTTATTCCTCAAGCAGAACTTTTTGAAAAACCTTTTAGCACAACATAAGCCTGATTTTCTGAAATGGGAATGTTTGATTCAGCTCTCCCCACATATCGCAGATCTGCTTTGCAGTTCTGAACTTAAGTCCGCTTTAGTGCTGAAGATGCCCTTTATTTTCAGGCTCTGCAACGTGGGCAGTGTTGTCCTTTGTGAATAGCGAGGCAACACAATTCCACTAAGTTCAGAGAGAAAGCACTTTGAAGAAAATCTCACAAAAAGACCTGCTTTCAAGAAACATCTTAATTTACAGTGATAGTAAAGACTATCTCTAACTGAGGCTCTGAGATCCACACAAAAATCCAGATGGCATTTACAACTCTGCTTTAACTACAGCCTGCTTGAAAAACTTGAATTTAACTGCTTTATTGTTGTGCCACACAGCCAGGCTTTGGCAGGGATCATGCGTGGGGTCACTTAAAGCCTCACTTAAAGCCAAGGATAAGGGAGCAGCTTAGGTGGAGTGGGTGTAGTTTCACACCTGAAATTGAAGGCAGAGCTGTGGATAGGAAGGAGATCAAGTCTTTACAGGATCAAGCACTTTTCTAGCCTTCTGAACATCTGGTGTGGGCATTAGAAGTGCCTGTTGTGGTGTGTGGCAGGGACCTGGAAGGTGGGGGCTGGTGGGAGAGCTCACTTCAGTGCCATTGCTGTCTTTTTGAAGTAAGTCTGTGCTCATTTGTAGAACTCTTTGTGGGAAGGATGTAGCCTAGGGTGGTATTATTGCTGAATTCAACTGAAAAATAAGCCTTTTCAGAACTGAGGAAAGCTTTTCTTCAGGAGCCACCTTACAACTGTAATAAAGCAATTATCTAATTTACCAGTGAGTATGTGCAAGAAACACAAACACCCTTTTCCCTGTATTCCTGCAGTGTAATACATAGCTGATGCTTTTCCTAAAACACTCGAAGGCCCTTTTAAAATCTACTTACGATCCACAAAGGAAGTGAACAGCATCCTGAACCTGCTCAGTCTGCTGCCTTCATCTGCCCACATCCTCACCACCCCTGTCCCCGTCTGCAGCGTCACGTCGTTGGCCACGGTGCTGCAGAACTTGGCCTTGAGGTTTTCAATGGAGCTGCTCCCGTCATAGACAGCCACAAAGTTCCTCTTGCATTCATTTGAATGCTCCATTTGATAGTCGAGAAACCGCATGTAGATCTGTTAGAGAAGACAAATTAATGTCTCCAGGGAGAGTCATACAGAGAAGACAGCTTTCTTTCTTAGCAAAGCTTGAATGAGGTGTTTTATTCCCTTAAAAATATGAGTAACTCCCAATTCACAATGCGTTCACTTTCATTTTATCATTAGATGTCCATGTGGAGTATTGCCTGAAACTTCTCAGGTATCACTTCTTCCCGCTTCCCAAAACAATCCTTATTTAACAATTTACTATGATATATTTCTTTCTCCCTTTGGAAAAAAAAGTACAAAGCAACACTTGCAGAAGAAACCCCCAAGCAGCTCTGTGAAATCTCATGTCTATTACTCTAGAAGAGACACCAGGACTGCATAAATGTGTTGAAATAATTTTAATGGTATTTTGACTGTTCTCTTTATTTTTTATGAATTAAAAAGAAAGAAATGTTAAAATATAAGGAAAGGAGTCTAGTCAGAAAAGCTCTGAGGTAAAATAAAGAAATTAAAATTTACTGCTTCTGAATAAAAGCTAATTACTGCACCATAGCAGTGTTATGGAAGACACAAACCATGAAGTCAGGACTAATTTGAATAAAAATGGAACTGAGAGAGAAAGGCAAGCTGATTGTGAGGAAGAGTTAATAAATTTAATCTTAATTCTTCTAAAAGCAGAAATGTAATCCAAGAGAATGTAGCATGTGTGTTTGAACATGTGCAGCAAAGAAATCAGAAGATTGAGATGGTACTTAGAGAGTAAGGAAATAATTTATTTTCCTGGAGCAGAAAACTCGTGCAGGATAGTAATTCAGAATTACACCAACACATCCTAGGGCTTTTTAATCTCTTAAATGGTTGTATTAGAATTCTCAGAATTCTAGTGGAAGTTTATGAGATGTGAAACTAAGTCACCTATACATGCTGCAAAGGCCCCTTTCGACTTTAAAATTTGTCAGATAGCCTTTGTTTAGAGAGAGAAGAAATCTGTCCAGGGAGGGCTGAGGTCTCCTGCTCTGACAGAAGAGAACTGTTCCCCTCTGCCCATGAACCCTCTCGGTGCTGCCCACACCAGCCTGGGTCTGGCTGTGCTTGTGCTGAGGATGTCTCTGATCACCTCTCTGGTCCGTGCTATGGGTGCTAATGAAGTTTTTTGGCACAGTGTGGGTTTTTATGTATCTGCCTAATGAGAAGACTCTCCAAGTCCTGTTGATGTGGTGAATGAGGAAGTCAGGGTAGGTGAATCCCACACCCACGTCTGTCCACTCCCTGCTTTTCTGCCCTTTTGGGTATCTCGCTTTTAATCTCAGCGAGTGCCAAAGCCTTTCAAAACTGAGTTATAAAGAATTCACTAAAGCAAAACCATTCCCCCACGTACCTAACAGGCTTTATTGAAAACACAGTAGAGGAGCACAGGGAGAGACAGGTGACACTTGTACCCTCTGGCTCTTCCTTCCCGGTGCTTCCAGGGGCAGGCTGCCAGCACTGCTTCCCCCTGCACCTTCTGTCCACAGGTGCAGCCTGTGCCATATTATCTCATGCTTCACCTCACTCTTTTGTTGTTTTCAGTACATACATTTTTTCATTTCTTTCTGGTTTTTTTCTCCCCTGCTGTTTTGAGATTTACTGCTAGAAATTCCCAGCTACATTTGGGAGCCTGTCTCCCATTGATGTCTTATCTCACAAATGTGGGTGTGAGCTGAGAGATGGTATTTTCTTGTAATGATTGACTTTATATATCTTCTACACAATTACAATGAACTCCCAAAATAATTTAGCACGCTTCTAGTAGAGCTATTATTTGTATGAAAACAAAGGCATAGTTCCATTAAAAGCCTTTGCCCCTTCACAAGCTCATCTGGGTTAGTGTGTTAGGCACTCTTAGATTAGATTGGTTACCCTTCTAGTTTTCTGAAATCTGGAAGCAATTTATTATATATATAATTTATAACACATACTTCTCTGTTATGCAAATTTTAAAGGTGCTTTCATTGCTGCAGTTGTGTCAGTTTTAGTTGTTTATTTTTTATTATAAAATCAGATTGAGGAAATTAAAAATGTCTATGTTTATTTTTCTCAAGAGACTGTGCCATATCAAATCTAATGGATTTTATCACCATAATTCTGCCAGAATTGAAGCCTGAGAAACCACTGTCAGAATACTAAGAATTATTTTCCTGTAATGTTTTAAATCAATAATTTAGGATGATGATCTAATCTCAGGACTCACCCAACTATAACTCTGCCTTCTGGCAACATTCAATAATTTATTAAAATGCTTAAGCACAAGACCTGGTGCACTCAAGTGGCAATGTAGAGAGAAAATGGTTTTATTATTGTTTCTGGAAGAACTGCTACTATTACTTAGAGTAGGATAGGGCTCTTGGGAGTTGAGTCACTTCTTCAAAGGCTCAAATATATTAATGGACTTTTAGTTTCCTGCTTGTCTTGTCCTCTTATCATCTTTTAGGCTGCTGTTTTAGAATACACTTGGAAGTTGGCTAATAGGGATGGTTAGTTAACTATAAGGAATGTGTAAGAAGGCAGGGAGAAGTTTGTCATCTTGGCAGCTACTGCTTAGAAATATTTAATTTTTATGTACATGCAAGCAGAAGCAAAATTAAAGATATGTATGCTATAAAAAATACTCTTCTGTGCAACTCATGTAACAAATATATGATTCTGAAACGTGTAGGGTTTTTTAAACAGGCTGTAGCTATTTTATTTTGGAATTGTGAATAAGATTTTATCCTTCTCTCTGAATAACAACAAATCTCCAGTTCTTTTAATGAGCATAAGACAGGGATGTTTGTGTAGGCAGCCTCTAGTTCTGCAGCACAACCAGAACCAGCAGGGACCTGAGTAACTAATGCTGATTTCTGGCTCCAGCAGCTGATGCCCCTTTAGGCTTGGGCAGAAAAGGTCTAGCAAATTTTCCTGAGGCACTTTAAGAGATGGTGATCCTGTAGTGAAGTCAGAAGAGTGATAATTTCTCAGCTGTTTCCAGGTGAAAGCTGAGCCTTTCCTTTTAGCTCAGACTGCTGATGAAAGTGGGTTTTAAGGTGCTGGATTGTGAATTAAACGGGAGAAGCAGGCACATGTGTTGACTTTGAGCAGAACCAAGTTCTCCAACAGAACCACTGGAGGCAAAATGTTAAACCATGGCAGAGAGATTTACTGGAAATTATCAAAGGTGTTAGTGAGCATTTTTGCCTGCAGTCTTCCAACAAAACCAGAGTTCAAGTCAAATGCCCTTGAAAATTGTTGCTTAAACAGTTTTCACAGTTACTTGGTATTTGAAGTTTCAAGTAGTAGCAAGACAGCACTGTGGACTTGCATAAGTTTAATTTCAGAAACAATTATCTATCTGGATTTCCTAAACCACTGGTACATAGCTCATTTCAGTGAAAGCAAGATGTTATGCAAATGGCAGACAGTGACTGTTACCTGTAACTAATGTCATGGAAACCCATTATATACTGAATTATATGAACAAAACCCACCTTAGCATTTGGAGTAGCTTTAATTGTCCATATACAGTCAACTGCTTGCCCTGGCTTTGTTTTTCCTTCTTGTTCTACTTGACTGGAACGTACAATTCCATCAGCTCCCGAGAGCTCAAACTGGCAGTCTAGGGAGAAGATATACCTTGCTGTCAAATGCAATATGACATTAACTTAAAATTTCATGTATAAAGAAATTGTTACTGTAATACTAGACCTGGGATGGGATTTAAAATACCTCCTAGGTAAGTGAAGTCAGGATCTGCAATAGAAAGAAGTCATTAATCACAAGGGCTATCAGTGCTCAAGAATCACTTCAAGGTTTAGTATTATCTGCAGATTATGTCCATTTTTTATTATACTGCACAATAAAAATTGCCAGAAAGTTTACTGAATCAATTGCAGGGTAAAGAGGCCAAGTTTTTTTCTAGGTGAGAACATTATTCCACAAAGATTGACCTTACAGAGTAAGGTAATTCTGTCCTGGCAGCTCACATTTCTAGCATAACACCAAAAATTACTGCTCAGTGTTTTGTTCCTATATTACGTTCTGAATTTAACTATTCCAGTTGTTGCTGAAATCACTGGAGCTCCACAAGACCACAGGGGATCTTTCTGTGTGCAGAAAGATAATTCAGATTTATTTTATTAGTCTGTCTGTCTGGTTCTGAACAATCTGAACTAAGTTTAGCAGAATATATCAACACTCTGAAATTGCTCACTGCTCTTAATAAAGAATGTGAGGAAGGACAGCTCAATCCTAGAGATACTTTTCCCCTGGGTACCTATTGTCTCTTCCATTAGGGCAGGTAGTGCAGTTCTAGACCTTGTTTATGAAGGCAGAATTTCACCTTCACTGCTCCTCCATCTCCTCTCTCCTAAATGTGGCATATAGTTAGTGTACACATCTGCAGTAAACCTGGAGTATGCTGTGTGCACAATGCTAGTGAAGCAAGAATATGCTCTTTCATAATGGTTAACTGATGATATTTTGTCTACTGAGACAAAAGCCTGGCTAAAAGTGAGTCTGTGATGGGCTGGGATGTCCAAGGCTTGCATTTCAGCAATCTGGTTAGTGTTTCCTCACAAATCAGCACAGAAACTCTTGAGTTAACCTATTCACAGCTGTGGCACAGGAACCATGCAGGTCATGGGGTGTGTATGTGTGTGAAATGTTAGTCTATGCAAAGAAAGCTCTAGTTCAGGCAAAAGTGCATGTCTGTTTTGTACAAAATTCTTTTCCAAATGAAGATCCAGAATTCAGCTCTTTCTGTGATCCTCTAAATGTTTCTTTTATCACTTCAGTCCTTCAGAGGCTGTAATCTACTGTGAAAATAATACACAGTTTAAATGTGTATTTGAAGTTCTAGCCTGAAACTGTGCTAACTCATTGATGTTAATGAAATGGCTTTGGAAATGGACTTAGCAAAATGCACAAGTACTGTCCCTCTGAAAACATTTGAGCATGTTATTCCCAGCGGACTGGTCATCATGTCTATCTGGAGTTTACAAGTCTAAGTCCCTAAGCAGTAACATATAGTCAGAGACTGTGTCTTCATCTGCTCTAGGGGTAAAGACCAGATGGGTAAAGGTGACATTAAGTTATGCCTGTGTATACATTTATAAAAGGAGTAGAGCTGACACTTGTATATTGTCTTTCATCCCAAAGGACAATAAAATGCTGATAACGACACGTGTAGTGTCTCTGAAGTACAGTAGTCAAACACTGCACAAGGACATCAGGTCAAATTTTCTTGTAAGAATAATGCCCTGCCAGTTCTAAGTGTGCCCACAGAGCAGATGTACTTTCTGTTTGTCTGGAGGCACTGCCAGCACATTATCCTCTCCTTCCTGCCTGGAAACTACACGGGACTAGGAGCAAAGAGCAGCCCCGTAGTCTGAGCCTGTGGTTCGAGGCAGTCTAGTTCTCCTGAGAGCTCATGCCTGGACTGGATAGGAACTTCCTCTGGCTTTTCAGAACGGAGAGTTAAAATGTTTTGCATCTGGCTGGAGTGCTATTGTAAATTTGCTTTGGGTGTTTTTGTCAGTGTCTTATATTCCTGGAGGATAGGCTGTTGAAAATGCAGCTGTGTGTGCACATAAATGCTCTGTTCATTAATACCACTGGTGAAACTGGTACAAGGCAGAGGGATACTGAAGACTTCACATGACCAAGATCAGCTGTCCTCTTCACTAGCAAACTACAGACTTGTAACTTTTTTCAGTCAACTTTCCCAAGTGGTTTCAGTCAGGTATCCTGTAGGATAAGCAGGACTCAGACTGTGACTATCACACTGTCACTGTGCCTTCGTAAGCGCTAATGATGAAATGCAGCTCCAGACTGAGCTCAAACCCACCCACAGAGTTCAATGGGAGCAGATGGTCATTAACTCAGGATTTTAGACATCTTTACCTGGTATAAATGAGTACTTTGCTTGAAATCCCTTTCCTTCCAACTCCTCATCAGATATAAACTTGATCCACATAAATCTCCCTGTCGATCTAATTAGGGCGGGACTTTTCAGACCACAGTAACGATTGATGAGAGGGGAGAAACCAAAAGGTCCATCTCGAACCTCCAGATGATCAAACCGACATTCAAATGAGGGTTCTATGTAGTAAGGTTCATCGAAGGTCAGCTCGATTCTCTGTCGTGGAGCAGCTAGACATAGGAAAATTGAGCCAAAGGTTAAGTGAAGATCAAGATAAAAAACATGAAGATGTGAATAATGAAGAGACAGGCTTCCAAAACAGCAAGATAAAAAAGAGAGTGGAAGCTTCTCAAAATATACCTGGCAATCTGCTACAAAAACTAAGATATACCGTAATAAAGATTTTAAAAACTATTTTGTGAAAGATACTTTTGCATAGAATTTTACAGGATCCTTTTTGCTTGCTAGTGGTTTTTTTTTTGTTGAAAATTCAGAAATCATGTAAATTTGATGCAGCACTTTTAAAATATTAGCATATGTGCAAAGGTATTCAAACAAGTTTTAATATTAAGATATAAATTAAAACCAGTGTTATTGAAAGCAAAATAGATAATATAGGACAAAGCAGTTGAGGTATACAGAAAAGAATGGAAAAGAGAAGGACATGAAGAAGTACTCACTGGTATGTTTCTTAAACCTAAAGTCCAAATCTGCAGAGCCATTGGCAGAAGACATCTTTCAGTAACCTAGTCAGAGAAGTGTACATGCTTCATGTATTTGTTAATATGCAGGTGGCTGCAGATGCTGGGGAGCCTGACTCAGTGGCAGTGTAACATCAGGGTTCGGACCAGACCCCTAAACCCCGATGAGACGCAGCTAGGACTACTCTGTGGCCTGACTTTCACCTCTGTGGCTTTATGTTGTATGAATAACTTTAGTGTTCCTTGTTCTTGGCATCTCTGGAGCTCCATGGACTTTCAGATCCTCCCTGGTATCTGGAGTGCCAGCACTGAGCAATCACATGCTGGCTCTTTCTCTGAATGCAGAAGGGATTAACTCACGTGTCTCTAACACTGCGATCAGACCTCACACCCTCCTTACACAGGACTTACACACATTTGTAGCCCCTTGTGCGCATTGCCAGTGGTCTGCAGGACGGAGCAGATCTTGGCTAGAAATCCTGGAGGGCCTTGGCCAGTCTCAGGTACCCCCACTGGGAGGGGAGGGCTGGAGCTGACTCTGTGCCCCATGTCAGCTGCTCCTCGGGCCCCTGGAGCTGGCCAGGCTGTGTCTGCTGCCCAGGGCTCTCACGGCCAGGCAAGACTCAAAGCTTGAAATGTGCACATGTGCGAGCAAAGAGGAGGCTGGCTGAACCACTGTACAAATAAAAACCCGCCAAAACCTATTACTGGAAATATTTCAATTAATTGATAGGAATCTGATGATTACACTGACTAATACTTTTAGCTGACTTCAGTGGGGTTTGGGTGCATTCTAGTCAGAGGAAAAATAATTAGAGTGTCTCAAGTCTTGCAGCCTTTATCTAAGATATTCTCATTGGAATATGGCTTTATTTAAGTTAATGACATTTTTTTGTCCTCATCATGTTATTTTAATAGTGACCTCAGCAGTGCTAACAAATCTCTGTATTTTTAGTACGGTGCTATGGCAGTCAGATGTATCTTTTTTATTAATGAAGGACCGCATAAAGATTTTCTGCTGGTGAGACAGGCTTAGAATAACACAGGATGGTCTGAAAA
Source organism: Sclerurus mexicanus (assembly GCA_013396755.1). NCBI lineage: Eukaryota > Metazoa > Chordata > Aves > Passeriformes > Furnariidae > Sclerurus > Sclerurus mexicanus. The sequence goes on from VWZF01001186.1 coordinate 93,526, forward strand.
TAGTCTTTATCTTTCGCAGTTTATTATCAGTGATATTAAGATAACGAGCTACAATTTTTATCTTAATAGTTCTGTGTCTTCATAGATTACAGTAGATCTGATGATGCTTTTTCCGGCTGTAAGGGTATGTCTTATTCCCTACAGCTAATTTTTTAATGTTTGCATTCCTTATTAATTTGTTATTATTACTTCAGAGAGCAAATTTAGCCTCTTGCTCAAGTAAATTTATGCAGAATTTATTAGATTACCAGTACGGCTATGCAATACTTTGCAGTCTTGTAAAATGGCAGAGTTTTAACAGAGAGCATCCATTTAACAGAAAGATTACAGCAGGACAAACCAGAAATGCAGCATGTACCTTCTAAGATATAGATGCACTCCTGGTTGGGGGGGTACATGTTTGGGTAGTTTGGTGAAGCAAAGTGTCCTCCATTGCTCGTCCGCACCCAGTTGTCACACGGGGTGGGGGGAATGCGGTTCACTCCAATGCTTTGCCCACCTGAAGTGAAAAAGAAGTGATCAAATCAATTTCTCCTGCAAGCATGCAGGTTTGATATTGCAGAAGTAAAACACTGGCTTGGCACAGCCTATAAAAGAGGAAAGGGATTTATTTTGGTTGAAAACCCTCTTTGAAGGTGCTCATTAATATCTAACTGCATCTGCGCAGCTTTAATTCGCAGACTTTTGAGAGGATATCCAAAGCTGACACAGGTCTTAGCTGCCTCCAGTAGATTACATCACCTTCCACTGGTATCTTGGCAGCTTCTTGATTTATGGGGGTGCAGACTCTCTCTCCTGCAGAAATTTTTCAAGGAAATTCTGTAGGTGTCAGTTCAAGGAATTCTTCTCCTCTGCTAAGTGTGGGTTAATCCCACATAGGAGAAAATAAGGTTTGTGAAATTGATGCCTTCCCCACTCAGCAGTCCTCAAAATGCTTGTGGGTGGACTATTTGAAAAGCTTGTTGTCAGATAGAGAAAACATGAATTTCCATGGTGGTTTCTTTCCCACCTCTATCATCCAAACCCATAGAACTTTAACTGTGTAAGTGAACTTCAATGTCCTTTGTGCCCAGCTGGCTTTGTTCATTCAGAAGAAAATGCAGCAAATGGGGGGGAAGCGGAAAATACCAGAATTCATATTGATAATCCAAGGCCTATTAATACCTGAACACAAATACTTTCTTTCACTTATATCACTCAATTAAAAATTACAAAACTGTTACACTTTTTGAGAGAAAATGATCAAACTCAAATTGTACCTTGTGTCTTCTGTGCAACAGCAATCCCTTCCACTACAAGGATTGTTACCAGCAACACTGATGAGAGAAATTGGACAGGAAAAAATCAGTAATTCATCAAAATTATAGACTATTTTCTGCAGTCCTGACTCATGCAAATCCTAGCATTACTGACCAGAGCAACTGAGAACACACAAAAATACGTAATTCATTTATGTGTTTTAAAATTTCAGCTTTAGGAAATCAGTGCAGTCTATGAGTACTGCTGGTTCTTCTTCCAGGTTCCTTAGGAAAGCATGTATGAGAATAGCAATTCATTGTTCCAGGGGACTGTAAGAATACAGACCCAAGTTATAGCGATTCCTTCCTGCTTTCTTCCCTTCCTTCCTCACATCTCCCTTCCTCCCCCTCGGCCTTTCCCTTACGTTTACGCTTTCCCTGCACCCAAGAAGCATCACTATGAACAGCATGTATTAAAGATCCCATATTTCACTATCCATCAGCACTTTTAAAGCAGGCTTAATGTCCAGATTTTCCTAAAATGCTTCACCACATCAAAATTGTTAGGGATTACCGGGAGAGGAAAAGGGAATGAGACAGAGTATATTAATATGCCACTCTTCAAAACTTTCACTTGCTTCCATCTTGAGTTCCTCTACAATTCTGATGCAAGTCTTACAGGAGTAGCTAAGCAGGCCTGGACTGTGCCCTGGGCAGCAGCTGGCTGAGGGGAGGTAGGATCAGAGTTACAGAATCACAGGTATCACTGAGAATAGAGAGCAAGTATTACTTGCCTCTTCCAGTACAGGAGCCAGGAGGTATCAGACCAAGCTAGCAGGTGGCATGTTCAAATTAAACAAAGATTTCTTTTTATCCTTTTTTTTCCCTTGTTTAATGCACATACTTTGTAACTCATCCTTGAAATAAATTTTATTTCAGGAACTCCTTAAGGCATAAGTTGTTGGAAGTCTGGGGTAGTATTTGGGGCAAATATAATTTGCTCTATTTTTATACTCTTTCTGCTTTTACATCTCTGTGAAAGAAGATACCAGGCTAGATGGACTTTTGATTTGACCTAGTATGGCCTTTCCCATGTTCTGAATCTAGCTGTCAGACAGGCATGGCCTTACCATGGCAGGGGAAAAAAAGAAAAGGTTTCAGCACAAATTTTATTGTCACACTCATTTTATTTTCTCAGTTTTCCTGTCTGGTTGCTCAGGCATTTTAGCGCTCGTGTCGAAAAGGCATTCTCTCCATCTGTGATTTTCCCTGTGTTGCTGTAAGACTTTGAGCCCTTCAGAGAGTTCCAGAGTGAGCATGTACTGACTGTCAACTATGGTGATCTTGACCCAACTCATCTGCAGGCTCCTGTAATGTTGGCATGGATATATTATCTTGGGGAAAGATAAAAGGAATCAGTCTGCTCCTGAAGGTGTCCATCTAGCATTTGTGTTTTATTATGTATGTCCCTGCTGCCCTTTCTCCTCTCTGCCCATACTGAAAAAGGCTGTACTGCATACTGAGACTTTCCTCACCAACAACTGCTTCTTCCCACAAACCTCCAGTTCATAACTGGGCGTGTCTGCTGAAATACCACATGGGTCTTGCAACAAGTGTTATGTTCCTAGAAGTTTATTTGCTTTTTAGGGTTGGATTATGAGAGAGTAGGTGAAGACTTAAGTAGTTTTTCAATTTCCACCCTTGCAATAATTCTGTATTTTCATAGATATTAACACACTGAAAAATACATTTCCTAAAGGTCATTATCCCAATACAAAGTATCTGTCACTGACCATTGCTGGCTCACCCTCCTTCCAGAAGAAAGCATCTAGCACCCCACTACTGGTCTCCAGGTTGGGAGTGTTCATTAGTCTTTAAAGCAAATACATATCTCATCTTGGTTAACATGACTGACATTAGTTTTCAACTACTTTCAGTTTTTGATATTTCTTATATAGAAATTATTTAAGAATTATTTGCAGTTTATTTCTGCAGCTTCTCTGTCTAAAGAGTGCACTCAGTGACCTGAGTTTAAATGCATGAACCTACAAGGCATTTGTACACCTGGGATCACTTGTCCCTAAAAGAGAATCTTGATAGTGGTTATAAAATTGTCAATCTCTTTTCCCTGGGTTTTTCTACACTGGTTGTGGAGCAACCCTTCAAAGTTGGCTTTTAACGTAAATGCAGTTTCCACAGTCCTCAGTAAATCATGTGTCAGTATGTTCTATTGGATCCACCTTTCCTGAAGATGTGCTGTGCCCACCCTCTGTTTTGCAAGGACAGAGCAAACTGTAGAACTTGTGCCGCTTCCCAAAATGCCAAATGAGCTTGGACTTTTTTTCTCAGAGCAAACAAACACAGAACTGTGAGCGAAATAAATACTTTTGTGACTAAAAAAATAATGCAGATAGTCACTTTCAAGCAACAGTGAAAGATTTGGGAGTTTGCTGTTCTTTTTTGTTTAAATTTATTTAGTACAGATCTTTACTATGGCTATCACTGCTACAGTATGCTTTCTTAAAAAAAATCAGTATACATCTATGTTTGTGTAATTGTACTGATAGCAACAACATAAGAACAGATGCTCTGCTACACTAACCATTGACTTCCCCTCTTGCTGATGTGGATAACGCAAAAGCCCCCTAAAAGGTCTTCAGAAAATCTGGTTGGCTTTCACTAAAGGCTGTGCCATTTCTATAAATAGTCCAAAGCTGTGTATGTGTGTGTAAATGCAAACAACAGTGCACATTCCCTGCAGAACACCGTGGGCATGTGGGCAACTGCAGAGATAAATGGGCTGAGTATTTGTCTTAATGTCTTCCTTTTGTCTTGTTATATAGATGAGTGGAAATAGTAAGCACGGGCCACCTTCTCTTTGTTCCTGCCCTTTTCAGCCTCTGCAGTTTTAATCTCTGCCACCTCCTTCTTGCCCTCCCCGGCAATGCCCATCCTTCCCCTGCTCTCAACAAGCCCCTAAGATGTATTCAGAGCAGTTCACTGTGGCAAACCTTTCAGGGTCTTCCTTTGCCATTACTTTCATCCCGGGTGACGGTATGACAAAGGAAAGAGGTGACTAATAGTGTGGATGTGTGCCTTCCTTGCCTCTGTGACACTGCTCCCAAAGACGTGCGGAGGACCCGCCTGTTCTTCCTCGGAGTACTGGGCAGGGATGCCCGAGGGACCGCTGCCTTAAACTGTGTGCATTTACATGACACAGTAAAACCTGGGATAGCAAACAGGAGTTTGGGGGCTGAAAACAAGCCCTCTCAATATTCAGGCTGAAAGGAAAAGAAAGAAGGGGAAAATGTCAGGATAATTTTAGACCTTTGAGACTGTTTCCATTAACCCATTTTTGTATGCATTGCAAAAACAACAAGGCAATCACTTGGTGTCCTAAATCCATACCACTTCCTGGAAAAATAATTTTGAATCTCAAAGATTAATTTAGACAGTACAAGTCCATAAAAAAGATGTCTAAGGAAGAGACAAATCCTGTAGGATGGTGCAGTGAAGAGCTAGTGCTCAACCAGTGTCCTGGGACACAGACACAGCAATTAGGACAGACGTGAGAGACCAAACTACTAAGAGTCTTGCAGCACTTCTAGAAGGACGAAGAATGCTCTCGTAATTTCTGATAAATTGAAATTCAGACAGTTACAATGGACCTGAACTTACAACAGGACACAGTATTCCTCTGCTCCTTTTTTCCTCTTTAGAAGTCTCTTACACATCTCAGTGACATGACTATTCTTCAGCGCAGATGAAAGACAGCTCTAGACTTAGCTCCACAGTCTGTTATGGGACAGGAAGCAGAACTAGTGAGTCAAAATGCCCCTCAGCTGAGGTTTGCTAATGTGAGTAACAGCACACACAGTGCAGGACTGCATGACTGCATTGGTTATCAAAGGGATGGAAGGGGAGGTCTGACTGTTGTTTTTAATGGAGGACTATGGTGAGAATTTGGTAGAGGACAGATATGGGACACTGACCTTGTGAACTTAGAGATACTTAGTTGGTAAATATAATAAAGGTTAGTGCTTCTGCACCTTATACTCAGCTTCCACTTTATGACACATCCCCTGTAGAACAGGCCAGCACGAAGCCAAAAGCAGCACAGACACTGAGGCAGACAGATTAAAAGTAGCTTCTTTTATTCATGAATCTGGTATTGGCTACAGGCTTGTATTACATGAATTATGGTGCATACTTTTGTACTACCATTTAAAGCTCTCACAGTTTCTATCTGTGAACATGAACGAGGAATAAAGAAAAAGCAGCAAGCTTCTGTCTCTGTTTTTAAAAGAATGGATTTTTCCTTTTCTGCACTTCTTTGCATGAAATATTTTAGATCACATAGCCTGCAGACAGCTCTATAAATTTTGAAGAGTGAAGACACCATACATTGCAAGTTCTTACTATTCTGTTGTTGAAGTAGGCTTATAGAATAATGTAAAAGAAGCTCCTGCACTGGTGTCATAAACTATGCATTGTTTGCAGGAGCCAAGATTTTGCTGGCATTTCTTAAAATTTTCTAAAATAAATCTAAGCTAAAAAAAAAAAGTCAATTTGTGTATTGAAGTATATATAGAGAGGTTCACATATATGTGGCCTCTATTTCTCTTTAAAAATGGGAATAATAGAGTTAGTTTTATAGTAAACGGGTGCTCAACCCAATACTGAGAAATCAGTGTGCTGCTTAAAAAAACAAGTGCTTTAGGCTGCAAATCTGACATATGCTTGTACTTTCTGGCAAGATGCGTTCCTCAGATTTCATGGGATACAGTGCTGCTCTGAGCTCCCTGTGATGTCTTTCCTCTGCTCCTTCTGCATGCTCTGGGGATCTTCACACACACAGAAAACAGACTACGTCTGCTGTGTGGCTCTGAGAGCAGTGTCTGTCTTCTGTGATGACAATGGGGGATCTCTGCATGCAGGGCAAGCTAACATCAAACTGGGGAGCAGTCAGGCACAGCTGAGAAACAGAGGGAAAAATTCCACCCATTTTTTTAAATAAGCACTTAATCGTTTGGAGTGTTACACATTCTTAGTGCAGTGGTAGCCAGAATCCTAGGGATAACGATGACAGCCCTTGCTTTAAGCAGGATTCCCTCTACCTCGGTGCTGTACTCCCTGGATTAGGTAGCACCTTGTATACAGTCCAGAGAGACGGTAATTGCCAACACACAGGCCATGCATGTTGGAGAATCCTGCCAGGATTCCTGCTTCTCTCTGGCAGATACAGCCTAGAGTAGCAAATGCTTGACCTTAATTATATACTATGTTTTGCCTAACGGGAATGAATCCTTTTCTGTGTACTGTTCTCAATCCTGGCTCCTAATTTGCCCCGTGTGCTAAAATTAGTGCTACTCTCAGTAACTGCTCATCACAGTATTCCAGTTTTTATATCCATTTCTGTTCTTCACATGTACCTAAACAGTAATGTTAGCTATTAATGTGCTGGGGATGTTTGTGATATCATATCCTATCTTATTCTCTGGCCAAGATTGTATGTGCAACATAAATTACTCATGTTTTGGTTGCTTTTAAGGACTCATCAAGAATGAGTTGCTGCAGAAATTCAAAGGGATTGACTGGTGGGTGGTCTTGTAAAGGACTTGTGTGATTCAGACAGGAAAGTGTCCAGACGCTTTGGATCTTATGTAATTCTGTGTGCATGGTCACCTCCTTTTCTTTTAAAAAACTTATTAACTGCATTTTGGATTCAAGCCATTTTTAGCTCAGAAACACAAACTGTAAGTTAGAAGGAATGAGTTTTTTCTCTCTCTTCCTAGCATTTGGTGACGTTTGTTAATTGACAAAAGGAATAGTGGATTGTATCTGTTGCTGCCTTTTTTTTTTTTTAAATGCAAATAATTCTATTGCTGAGGATGAAAACACAGCAGTTTTTGAATCCCACACATTCTATAGTTCGTAGTCTGTATATATTCCCTAATCTACTGCGGTCTCAACAGGCCATTTGCAGATTGGTAAAAGGAGTATCAAAGAGCAGTTAAGGTGGCTGCCTACAACTTATCCTATTAACAGCTCCAGTGATTTCCTCATATTGGAATATACTGCAGGATTGCCACAGAATAAAGTAACAGAGATGAAGGTGTGCATGAGGCAAGGCAGATTTTAGCTGGTTTTAAGTCTCACCCAGAGCATGTGAGCAGAGCTGCCAACCCATCTTTAATCCTCCTCACAAAAGCTCGATAGCAGGAGTGGGCTTCACCAGCTATTAACAGCGACTCCGGCTCCTTCTAAGATCCAAATCTTGTTAGCCATTAGCTGCCAGCGGGAGATCTGAATGCACTCAGGTCTATTCTCAGTTCTATCAGTTTCATCTCACTCCAGCTGTTTCCAGTAGGGATTCCTCTCTTTAAGATTGCCAGAGAAACAAATTGGGACTCTGTATCTCTGCAGAGAAACCAGGTTAACTGATTCAGGAAGTAACTGCAGTTCTCCCATGTCCCTTTGATAAAAATCATCTCCAGAACAATTCATGCTTGGATGGATCTGTGACAGAGTCCCCTCTAGGTCTGCTCAAAACATTTAACGTTTCTGATCCTGTCCTCCATTAGAAATGTACAAGCAGCTGTGGGCTGCTTCATTTTACCAGTTGCTCCACATCCTGTTAGTTATAATCCATCCCTGGGTCTGTCTGCCAGCAAAACTTCTGCCAGAAGAATGATAGCTTTCATTTTTAAAATAGAAGCTTTCCTTTTTATATGGAAGATTTTTTTTTCCATCTCCAAGATATGTGCAGCAAGAGACTGATGAGAAGGCTGCATGTGCAAACCATGTTGATGAGGGGTTTAAAAAATATTATTAACTGACTTCGAGTTCAGATAATTTCCCTGTAGCTGACAGAACTGATCCTGCTGTACATGACTATTCTGAATACATCTTTCCCAGAGATAACTTATTCCTGGAGCACTTGGATAGCGATACTTTGGACTTGAAAATTCATCAGACTATACCAGACTCCTTCTCTCTCCTTTATTATCAATATAGTGTATTTTCAGTGGCAATCTCTTCAGGAATGTCTATTAGGAAATTAATATTAAAAGTTCTGTGGTCGTGCCTGGCAATAAATTATGTACACAGTATAATTAATTTGTTTTCCTACCTCCTCACTCTCAGTCCCTTAGCAAGAGGCTTCTCTGTGCTCATCAGTTTTACTGTATGCTAAGGAAGGAGGTTTTGTGAAATAGTTTGTTAATATATTGGCCATCCTTTTCCGCTGCATAGCAGGGTCAGCTTTGAATAACAGAAAATGGACTGAAGCACAAAGATAAGCTAAAAGAAATGGGGATTTTTTTCATTAAAAGTTACCTGCTGTTTTTTTGTTGAAAATTTACACTCCCCCACCCCCCATCTCTTGCACTATTTGAGGTGGCAGTTGCCAGTCATATGTAGAGAGGCAGGAAGCTATTTAAAGGTAGCAAGCTGTTTAAGTTGTCCCAGACTGTGCTTCATTAATTAAAATAACAAATTGGAGTATACAAGGCAGAAAATCAGCAAGCTTGTTTGCTAGAACCCCAACTTGAATCCAAGACTCTGTAATTAAAATTTTGCTTCAGTCCAGATAGGTTATATGTCAAGTGATGGATTTGTTTTGTAAACTCCGCACACAAGAGTACGTGCAATTATCAGCTCTCTTCATTCCTGCAATGAATTACTCTGTGACTTTCTGACATGTTCATAAATGATGAATAGCTTATAAAGTTTCACTTCAGGGGTAATTTTTCTGTCTAATCTCTCCCTGTGAATTAAACCTTAGGGAAGGCACTGAAAATCTTAACTTTTTCATTAGCTAGGGATACATAATTCAGTAGCTCCTTTAGCTTCAGTCTAGCATTACTCTGTACTCCAGCTACAGCCATACACCTGATTTATGCACTGAAACTTTCTATTAATATCAATGTAATTATAACCAACTTGTTCTGGACGAATTCTGGCAGTCATAGTCAACTACGTCTTAGGAAAATCAGGGAGTTAATGTTTGGAAGTTAGGCAGCTGAGTGGTGCGTTTGGATATAAAGTTTGTATGTGTGTTGGGAGCAAAGCATAATGCACACCACCAAATACCATCTCTGCTGGTAACACAGCAGCTTTTTGGATCCTATGCCACAGTTAAACTTCAGTTACTTCTGCTCAGCTGCTTAGCACTGCCAGCAGTTTGGTGCTTCACTTCTCAGCGCAGCAGAAAGGGTTGCAAGGAGGTACTGTTTATTAAGTGAAAAATGAAATTCCGACTTGCACTTGATACTGCCTACAGTAGGGTCACTGCAGCCTCTTCAGGCAGTACTCTGCTTTTGGTTTCAATGAACGAATTGTGACATTAACAGATTTTTAAATTACTTTTTTTTCCCCTGCTTGTTTTTAGCTTTTTGGGCCATTATTACACCTTTTGATTTTGGAAACAGGTGGCCATAATTTCTAGCTGTTTGTGTGGAAGGAAGCATTACTTCCTAACACTACTTGTTTGTGAGAAATTAGCTGTTAAAATCATGCCAAAATGCAAATGAGGAGGCTGAGCAGAATGGCAGGAAGTTAATCATAGCAGGCCACATTCTTGCAACCTGACAGAGTTGGGAATAATTCTGTAGCCCATTGGAAGGTTGGGAATCTCAACTTTCCAGAAGTAGCAGTAATTTGTTCTAGCCCTTGTTGTTTGTTGAATTATTGGGTCAGAAACTACAGAATTCTCTCTTTGGCTTTTTTAATTAATCCGATGTATTAACTGAAATAGCCCCAAACCAGTGCACAGCAAGGATTCAACTTCTAGTTTTTAGGGTTTTTTAACCAAATAATAGCACAGGGAAATGAAAAAGGGAGCATATTTGAAGAATGGGAACAAGTTCTTAGCAAATACAGTTTAGAGGAATATCAGATTTGAGGAAATTCAAGATTGGGTGTATTTTCTTCAAAAGCGTAACAGGAACATGGCTTTATTAAGAAAACAGCTGCTTTTCTCTCTTATGAAGTAGAGGGGTTTAGTGCTTTATTGTTGTAGAGCAGGTGCATTTTCCAGGGCTCAGGAAACGATTCTAGTGTGTTTCAAATCTCACTGAGAGCCGAAGGCAGGGGGAAAAGGCTTTGTCTTTCAACAACCGAAATGCAGCAAAGCTCCTTGGCCTCCAAGAGCTTTCAGACACCACTGAGAAGGCAGGTGGGCATTGGCTGGGCTCCACTTCAGCCCAACTGCAGCTACTGCAGCCTCAGAGCTGCCACTCAGCACTGCTGGCTGGCAGAGCTGCATCCCAGCAAACCATGCAAGACGATGGCATTCAGGACAAGACTTTCAGAAGTTCTGCTGAACACTATGGACAGAGACAGTAAGAATTACATTAGGATGTTTATTTAAATCAGCTCTTACTATTGGTAGCTGAGGAAGAACACAGAGTAGTTCTGAACAAGCTCAGTGTAAGACATTTGAATTGCCACAAAGTGAGTATGATGGGCTCTATTCTGCCCTGAGGTAATACAGTCCCAAATATAACCTTTGTGGATGACACAAACGGAGGTATTCATTCCATGTTAAGCATAGATGACTAAACTGTTTCTAAGTATTATTGGAATATGACTTTTCATGATATATTGCGCTCATGGTACTTTGTTTAACAGAACTCTCCCAGCTCTGCACACAAAGCCATTTATATGGAGGAAAAAAATTAAAAATTACTGCCACTGTAGGTAGAGCTTCCACGCAGAATTTAAGATGCAACTTGTAAAATAAGGAGGGTTACTTTGAATTTTAATTCCCAGCAGTTTCCTTTTGGCATTAAATCTGTATGTCTATCTACAGGAATATAATTTTTGTTTGTGACGAGATGTAATAATCGGACTATGTGACGCCTTCTAGTGAAGCAGAGATAAAAGGCAGTGTATGGTGCTAAGTAATGATAGGTTGTTTCTGTAGTCATGGCAAGGGATGCGCTTAGAATACTAACAGCTTATTGACTAATGGCTGGGTGCAATTTATAGATTCTGAATAATACAAAAAACTTCCTGTAGAGGGACTTTTTACCTGAACACAAGTGTCATTATGAAAAAATATATAGGTCTGTTCAGGAGAAAAGCTGTACAGTTAAATTTGCAGCAATCACACATTTCCAAAATATAATTAAACCTTCATGTCTAGAAAGTATTTAAGTAGCAGATACATTATATAGTGGTTTATCGCATTGAAATATGTTACTTAGAAGAGGCAGTAGAAAAAACATCGAAATGCCTTGTCTTCCCCGAGGAAACCGCATGTGCCTATGTTGTCTAAACTCAGCGAATGTTTAACACCTATACAGAGAGCCAGACATTCACTGAGAGCAAGTAACTTCTGTCTCTCAGTTGTTATGCTAATAAATGGAAAATATTTATTTAAGCGTAAAGACATACAAGCTTCAGTTCAGGAACATGAGATTTTATGGGCCATAGAAACATTCCGGATTTAAAAGAGACTTTACAACTTTCATACTGTGGGAAGACATCAATGCATAATGAAAACAGTTCTCCACCCTGCAGTAATGCCTTGTTGGCTTCAATAATGCCACATGGCCGTGCCAAAAATTCCTAACAGAATAATTTAATAATAATTATCACAATAAAAAATAGACTTGACTCACCATCAAGTCTGCTATTGCTCAAAAAGATACCGAATGCTAGAAATAATCCCTTGAGGCACAAGGTTAACTGCCACATCCAGCTTTATTGTCTAACAGAAAACCCTCGCCCATTGTCGAGCTGTATAAATAACAGCACAGACAAAGAAATGCTCGGATAGGGAGCCTTCCTCTGCTGTTTACCTCTGAACCGAGGGAAGTTAGAAACAAGATTTAAAAGCCTCAGGAAGAAAAGCACAGGTAAATACCGGCCAGGCAGCAGCTTGTGACTCAGGTGGTGACTAATTTGGTGAAAACCTTGCTGGAAAAACAGATCTTGCTGCCCATAACAAGAGTGATAGGCTGATCACTGTCGGGCAGCTCGTTAGGGGAGTTCCGAAAGCAGAAAGAGTATTTTTACAATGAACACACTGGAACGCAGGATGCTGCGGGTGCGGCTTGGGAATATAGGGGGCACTGGGGCAGGTCGCTGCCCCTCCGACCCAGGTTTCTGCAGGATGGGACCCCCCACCCCGAGGTACCGGGGCCGGAGCAGCCCGGGATGGGCGCGGGGCCCCGGCCCGGCCCCGCGATGGGCTCCCGGCAGCGCCCCGAGCGCGGGGGCAGAGGGGGCAGAGGGGCCNCGCGGAGCGCGGCTCCTACCTTCGAGCACGGAGCAGAGTTTGTGCAGGGCCATGGTGTCCGGGCGGCGCTCGGCGCTCAGCGCTGCTCCATGGCCGCGGCGGGGCCCCCCGCGAGGGCGCTGTGCCCGCGGCTCCGGCTCGGCCCCCGCCCGCCCGCGG
>VWZF01001186.1:106218-174958 GCA_013396755.1 Sclerurus mexicanus
CGTGGTGCTCCGTCGCCGCCCCCCGCCCGTGGCAGGCAGCCCGCACGGCTCCGGCAGTGCGGCGTGCCCGGAGCCCGCAGTGTGTGCCTGCTGCTCGGGCCCCGCGGAGCGCCCATCGCGCTGGTGTGCGGCGGTGCTCTGACAGCAGTGACAGCTAAAATGGAGCTATTACTTTACCAGAAGTTAATAAAAAGGCGCACTTAGCCTGCTGCCTGCCCTGGCTCCCGTCCCTCCGGTTATCCATCACATCGGGGTAGCCTGCGAGGGGAGATGTCGCGTGGGAAGGTGGCGGTGTCGGGGAAGGGATGGGTGGGAGCCCCGGGCACAGGGCGGGCAGGGAGAAGCCCCGGCCCGCAGATGCCGCCGCGGGGGCTCCCCGGCCGAGCCGGGAAAGGTTGTAGTGCCCAAAGGCTGCGTGTAAAATTACAGCGACACTTGTTCGTGCCTTAGAGATGTTTTCCAATCCCCCACAGGCAACACGGGCTGAAGCATGGCTGGGTGTTTCCTGCAGGATGTCCCCTCCCTAGAACTGCCGATTAGGCGAAGCGGAGCGCTCTCGCTCCAGCAGTGTGGAAGCAAACGAGGGGAGCGCAGGGCCAGGGGCGGTGCGGGTGTCCCGGCCCCGGGGGCTGCCCCGGCCCCGCTCCCAGCACTCAGAACGTGACACTCCGCTCACGTTCTCCGCCAAAGTCGGGCTCTCCCTCCTCCCCATCGCGCTCCTGCAAGGTATGCAGATCTGAACCTCCAGGTGCCCCAGCGCGTGTGGAAGCAATTTGGGAGCCACTCGATAGACCCAACAGATTTTGCAAGCTGTAAATCATGTGCGTAATTGCAACTAGCGATCCCGCCTGCTTGAGGAGTGGGGCTGCTCGCTACAGTGTCGAGCACGGTCGTGCGAGGTGGAGCTCTGCTTTCCTTGTGGTTTGGTGCTATGTGTTTGAATGTTAAATTCTTTCTACGGTGCTCAAAGGTCAGCATATCCTGTCCGAAAAGGTCAGTCTCTTGCTTCAGAATATGTGTTAAATATTTCGGGCTCTTCAGGCCGGTGTGATTGTCAGTTAGGACGAGTTAAGGAGCGAGGAGCAGCTCCCTGCGAGCGCCCCGGACCCCCGGCGAGACCTCACGGCGAAGGTCCTGAGCTTTTCTGGGTATTAAAGACCCATTTCAGGGTTCTAAAAAGCTTCAGAAGGCTTGATGGTCTGGCAAAATCCCAAGTTACATAATTACATTATTCTACTTACTCGAATTGTCCTTTCAATTTCCAATAGAGATGGTACAGTCCTCCTCGAAGTGTAGTTTTCCCATGAATTGTTAAATAGCTGCTGCATTCCAGGAGTGGATAAAGCGATTTCTCTGTGGTCACCTCTTGACTGTGTATTTGTAGTGGTGTGATCAATGTTAAGTTCTACAGTGAAAACTCCTATACAAAGTCCTCATTAGGTGTCTCTACTTTGCATTATTTTCTTTACTAACAAAAATGTTTACTGTAGTGACTCTAGAAAATATCAGACTACTGTATCTGTGCATCATCCATGATTTTTTATTGTCTCTTCAAATGCATAATTAAAATCTGACTGCTGTTGTGCAGATTGTTAGCAAACAGGGTTGCTTGCTTTTTTATTTTTTGGAATGCACAGTGTAGCTGATGGCAAAATTTGACTTGGATATTTTTATTACTTGTGATGATATAAGAAATGAGAGAGCTGGCCCGATTCTCAGATTTCAGGCTGAATTTGCATTCAAGAAGACTATTTGTGGCCAATTGTCTCACACCACAGAAACAGGAGAAAACTCTCACAATACCTTGTGCTCAGGACAAGTTTTGGCAGTAATTGCAAAGACCCAATCTGCTACAGTCAATTTAACTGAAGAGCCCAACTTCTAGTTTGTCCATTAGAAGGTTCAACAGAGCTATGACACACTTGGGAAGCCATCAGCTTTTCCATCCTCTCCTTTTCCCAGGGCTGTGTCAAGCGCTCAGTGTGGGAGATGCAGGTAGTGGCATCAATTCGTAGATTTGGGGCATATTCTGCCATCATTTCCTGCTGCTTTCAGAGACATTTCTCCCGGGGACAACTCCAGCGTGTCTTGCTGGAGTTCTTGCTATAGGTGGTGCTTTAGAATACTTTCTAGTAAACTAGTGAAGGTCTGAAGACGCTTTCAGTTGCCATTTTCTGAGCCTGCAAACTGCAGGTTTCCAGAGAAGAAAATGCTGTGCCATGGGGGTCAAGCTTGGCAGTAAGTTTGAGTCAATTAAACTTGAGTTTGGGAGTTAGCAAAGGTTGAAGACAGCTTTTGGAGAACCAGTTGTGTGTTGTTCTGGTACTTGGTTTTGTCAGTAGGACTCAGGTGCATCTGATAAATCTTAATTGTATACAATTTCTACTTGGAAAATTATAGAAGTGGCTCCTTTGTGTGGTAATGTAATATGTAATGATACTTATGTACAGTTGGCTTTGTTATTTACTGCTGAGTTACAAACACTGCAAACTTTGGAACAGTCACAAAAATACTGACAGTCCTTGGAAAGCTGTGCAGTTCTCTGCTGGGCAGTAGAATTACATCTGACTCTTGAAATATACCTACAGACTTGGTTGGCTTGAGTTGGACAATTCATTAACTTCAAAATAAGGCTATAATTGTTACGCATTGTATCATAGATGGGATCACATTTTTCATTGAGGCCAGGAATTAATTATAAAAATAATGTTGTGTGGCTGATTATTTTATTAAGTGATGGTGAGTCCGATATTACCAGTGCCTCAACAAATAGATCCTGTCAGCAAAACTGAAAAAGAATGGATCACGGGGGCTTACTAAAGCAGCACAGCAATGTCAGATTTAATGTCTCTATTGCTCTTGATTTCTTAATACACTTCTTTGATCAAATGTAGGAACAGATGGGCTCACTCCTCCTTTTCTATTTAGTTGTCGTTTATTTGAAAGAGGTTGTAAGTATCAGTTACAATACATTGGTATCTATACAGTATCAGATACTGGTATCAATCCAGGCTGGGATGAACAGGTTGAGAGCAGCCCTGGGGAGAAGAACGTGGGGGTGCTGGATGTGACCCTGCCCAGAGACCCCTCCATGTCNAATTCACTTGGTGCATTTATAGTGATTACTTTCCAATTAACTGTAGCAATGTTTCTAAATACAGCTCCCTGCTAAGCAAGGTGGCCTCAGCACAGGAGGAATACCACACTCTGTGGAATACGCCTATTAACGTGCAGCAGAAAAGTTGGGTCTTTTGTTGGGGGATTACAGTGCATTAATGATAAATCTGGTAGGAAGATTCAGTCTTAAAGCTTCTCATGGAAAATGAGAACAAAGAAAGATGGTATTTCAACAGCCATCTGTCAGTTGGCCTGTCAACAGTATTTTTATATAGGTGAAATTTCACACCGAGGAAGCCTTCCAATAGCATTTCTCACCAGGGCTGTGTTACAGTGGATGCATTTTGGAAATGTATGCAGTTAGAACTATTCCTCAATTCTGTTACTGTTACTTTCTAATTGATGTTGCTTTCTTAAACTTACTGGTAGAAGGGAAATAACCTTACCCAAACATAGTTTTAGTGCTTATAGAATAGAAAACCAAAGTACGACACGAAACCTTTGACGAGAGGTTTAACAATCTTTAATGCCTTAATTCAAAACCATGTGCATATACTGTGTGAGCCAAGCTAGGGGCAGTCCGAACCTGTGGTAAACTTTATTATGAGACAGCTCTTAAAGCACCAGTAATGTAGTGATGCAATGATGCATTACTGAGCATGCAAAATACCTCAGAGCAAAAGATGCTGAATTCATTGTTTGTAAACTTGACAACAGCTTAAATGTCAGCATGAGGTTATTGTATTCCTAATTGCTTTTTCAAAAAACATAAGGAAGCTAATGTATGTGTATTACATTGTGACAGAGGGCTGCAGACAACTCTGCTGCCACAATGGCATTACGCGTTTGGAATTATTCCCCAACCATCTGAAAAAGACAGGAGAACATACTGAGTTGTGTGTCCTCTTAATCATAAAATCTGTTCTTTCTTTTGCTGGTGGGAGCAAATTCTATCACTGTGGTTTAAAAAGTCCAACAGCCTTAAGTAGTTACCTAAAACAATCTTACCTTTTCCTGCCACTTTGGGAAATATTAGCGGTGTGCATGAAGTAAATCTGCTGTCCTGGACAGTAACAGTGATGTGCTCTGAAGTCTCCTTTGCTGGCACCCGAGCACAGCATGCTGGAAATACCTCCTAAAACTCCAGAGCCCGGGAGGCTCATGGAAAAGAGAAGCACGATTATTCTGAGAGACCCTTTGGGGATCCCAAGTACACTGAGCAACTGCAACTTCATCACCATTTAAATATTTAAAGTTGAGCTCCTCATCTTATGTAATTATTATGAAATTTGGGCATGGTAGTGCACATAGATAATCTGCACTGCTTAGTCTGAGTGTCCTCTTCCAGTCTTAGTTTTATCTTTGTGTATCTCATCACTTAGCAGTACATTTTAGGGTGTCGATCCTCACTCTCTTTTCACTCAGAAATGTTTAACTTCTTGAAAAACAAAACCAAAAATCCCATACCTTTTATATGTACATGAAAAAGTTACTTTCATAATGACTTTGGACCTTTCTAAAATAAATATGGTTATAGTTTAATTATAAAAGCAGTTTATGTAAGCCTGATATATTTTTATGATTTTAATTTTTCAATGTGTTGTCTTCTCCTGTAGAACTAGCACACATAAATACTGCATCTATCCCAGGATGGCTGAACTAGCATTCCACGGCAGGTTTCTTTTGGTTCTTTGATTCCTAAGGTCTTTAACTATTGCACATATGGATTTAAAAAAAGAAAAATACAGAATACTTGAGATTAAGCACCATTTAATACGATCAAAATAATTACCAATTAAGTCATCTTGAGAAATTGCTCAAGTTTAATTTTCAAAAATCAGGTTATGTTGCAGGAACAAATAAATGACGAGAGCAATTTGAGTGGTACAAGGTATTCTGCTTGCTGAAACAGCCACATTTGATTGACACAGCTTTCTTTCTACCAAATATTACTAAAGAATTGGTACATAAACAATGGTTCATGCAACTTGATCCCTTTACTAAGAAAAAGAAATGTACACCTCTGTTAAATAAAGGCCAAATGCTATTATATACAGTCCGTTAGCTGAGAGGCCTTGTGAGACATTCAGGTCTAATTTTAATACTTTCCAAATAAATACCAAATAATGCAACATTTACAAATACCACACCAACAGTGTTTTCACAGTAACAATTTTAAAAACCAGAATTCAGTATTTCAATTAAGCAAATGAGTAGCAGCTCCTTCATAAATATTAAGGCATGTCACATAGCATCAAAATGGAACCGATGAGCCTCCTGTCGCTTCTCTCTGTCATCTGCTTTCTGAAAAATACGAATAAAAACACTCTGGAATCTAGAGCAATACTGTTACAGAAGTGAGTTGTCAAATGGCAGAGAATGGCTGATTTCTTCCAAGTCACTCATTCGACAAAGGGCAAAAAAGCTCAGTAGAAGCCCTAACAATTTTAAATTATGTCAGATTGAAATAGCAATAATTTATGCAAAATTGGCTTCTGCTGTTAATGCGCTGCTGTTGCAGTATTTATGACCCATTATTTGCTGTTATTTCTAATAATGCTTTTTTAAAAGGAATAATTCAAACCCAAAGACTGTTTCAATAGTATGTATTGAGTTCGCATTATAAACAGGAGATGAAAGTACCCTGGATTAACTACAAATGTCACTTATGTTACACCTCAGAAGAACCTCATTTAAAAACCCATTCTCTTACACAGACATTTAGACCAAGATAGCAGTTCAGCCAACAATCAACAGCACCAGGTAGGCTAAAAATGTTCCATGTTTTTTGTTTGTATTATGAAATTGTGAAGTAGGTTGAATTTCCCACACACCTGCTGAAAGAGTAGTTTGGATGGTGCTTGGAAAAAAGCAGCATATTTAAATTGTACCTATAATCTATGTAATGTGTCAAAATATGTCCTCTCCCAGAAGTCTCCTCTCGTGCTAGAGCAGTGACAGGAGGGAAGCAATTCTTCAAGGATCTCTGAACACAGTGTGAACTTTTCTAGAAAACAGTGTTTTTGTCATGACAGACAGTATGTGTAAATCCCAGCACGAGAGAATTCAGCAAAACAGATTGAGATGCTTTTTAGCTGCTTAGACCAAACTCCTTTTTTTTTTTGGTGAGTAAAACAAAGAAAAGCCTCTCCAGTGTGCTGTTGTGTGGGCACTTGGATTTGTATCTCCCTTGCTAATCACACCAATTGTGGCAGAAATCGGTGCCTGTCTCCTGCCAGGGAAGTTTGTCATCTGCTGTGGCTCAGGGCCCAAGATTTCCTCCTTACACAATGTCTATGTGTGATAGCAACTCCCTTGGACGAACTATGCATTTTACGCACTTTGGAGTGGCAGCAGAGCTGCCAGTGAGGTTTAGGATGTGTCAGTGTGGCTTTTTTAGCAGGGTCTTTGTCGGTGTCGGGAGTATTCTGCGTGTCAAAAACGGGGTGGGAAGCAGGGAGTGGCACACTGAAATGCCTGCCCCATCCCACCGAGTTTCATAGTCCCACTTAGAAAACAATTTTCACTCCGTTTCTTGTATGCTTCCTGAAAAATTGACTGCTTCCCATTTGACAGGAACTGATCCTCTGCTGGCTTCACATGCAGTGCTCTCAGCACCAGCCTCAAGACCCCGAAGCACATTATAATGCCAATACAGGAACAGCCAGGTCCTCAGCCGTGGAACAGCCTGTATTTGTTGTAACCTGGTGTCAACTCTTCCTCTGTTACTCTTTCATTTGCTGTATCAAAACTAAAAACTAGTAACTGAGATTTCAAAGCTTTCTTTTTTTTCTTTTAAATGGATCCAAAATTTCTAAGGCATGGCAGAGCAACACCTACCCTGAATTCTCCAGTTATTTCAATACTACAATGCTTGGCTGGCACACAGGCGTGTGAGAACTATTGCAGACAAAGGGCTCCTATTACTACTTATCTGCAGGGGTCAAGGTACAGGGTTTATTTTAGCTGCTGAATAAAACCCTGCAGCTCACACACACATCCTCTGGGGGATAGAAAAGATTGTAAGTGCCAGTACATTTCCCCTTGCTTTCTTTGCTACAGGTACTCCAGAGATCTGCATGGGAAAAGGGCATTTAGCCAGGATGGTATTTTTATGAGAGGATCACTGAGAGAGACAGTAAGCTAAGAACAAGCTTAGAAAGAAGAACTTTGGAGTTTAACAATGTCAGGTATGCACAGCACAGCCCTGGTGAACATCCTTATGTGTTCGGTACCTCAACCGCTTCTAAAAAGTGGGAAGGTAAAAATCAATAGGAAAAGTATAGGAATTAACACATGTTTATACAGTGGTCTGAAAATACACCCAACTTATCCAAATATTTGTGCTGATTTTGAGCAGGGCTGCAGAGTTGGAAATGAGTTTATAATATAACCAATACACCACTTCATTCACATACACTTCACGAGGCTTAAAATGGCTCCAAAAGCACTCTGGGCTGAGTGCTCCTTTCCATTGCAATGCCTGAATTGCTGTATGACAAACTGTTTTAAATGGTGCCATTAAATCTCCATTTCTCCAGATGGATTATACACAGTCAATCCTGCCCCAGCTCAAAGTCCAAGTACCTTTTCTTATAGTCCTGTGGCTTAAGAGGTGCTGGGGACAGAATTAACCCAGCCAGTGCCCGGCCCAGCTCCCAGTTAGCTGTGCTTTCTTGGTACAGTGGGACACGCTAACAACAGTCATCATAAACTTCAATTTCTTTGCTTGGTGTGTCTTACTCCCAGGCTTATTATTATTTGGAGACTGTAGTTAAAGTTGTGAGGAGTGAAGACTGACAGCCAAGTACCACTGACATACGAAGCATGCGCAAAGCCCGGCTGAATGTTTAACAAGGTCATTTTATTTCCACAAGCACAAAATAACAAACAGTTCTACCATGTCAAAATGGGCAGTAATTTCATTTGACAGCTAAGATTATGGTCTGGGTATGTAGTAACATTTATTGGCAATCCTGCCAGTTGGATATGACTGTGAACTGAGCATAGTTAAGAAAAATGGGAACGCATTTCTTTTGTGACATGAAAGGCCCCTTTCAAAATGCTTCTTCCAATCAATGGATTTCTATACACTGCATGTATAATTCAGACCCACAGAGCAAAGAACCAATAGGCACATGATTGACTCCCTATGCATTCCTGAATGCTAATGCCAGTGCAATCAGCAAAGATACAGAAAAAACATGTTTTCCTTATTTTTAGATTAACAGCAGAACTCAAGATAAGTAAACTGAGCTTATGCTCCATTTTCCAAAACAGTTCTCCTTCAAACTGCAAAATGTAAAGCTTAGATACGAAACAAAGACATCTCATTTAAGTTGGAAGCAACAGTTTTGTGGCAGAAGTGTGCCTATGTTGCCCTTCATTTCCCTTTCTAAAGTGTCTCAGAGCTTAAATAAAAACAATGCCAATTTTTAAACTTGCAGTAAATACTAAATTAATAAACACGTTTTGGGAATTAATTCAGTCTGTGGAAAGTTATACTGAAGAAAAATAGTCAAAAGAACCCCCAATGTACAGGGCTGCAAAATATTAGGAAGTGTTAAACAGTATAGAAAATATTCTGGTTAATTAAGCTTACCTTTTCTTGCCAGTGTAATATGCCAATTATTGCCAGGATGAAAACACAGACACCAATTAAGGCTATAGCTGTGAGCAGTACAATGTTACTTGGGGTCAAATACAGCTTGGCACTCCAGCTATACAAAGGAAGGAAACCCAAGGAAACATTAATACCCTTCATTAAGGAGCAGGAAACAGATTCAACTCACAAAGATGAAAAGAACCTGCTGGGGTAGGACAGGTGACAACTTGGTCTACAGAAACGAGGGGCTCTACTTGGACACTGAAGCTTAATGATGTTTACCTGGAAATATACCGCTTAATGGAATTATTTTCAAGTAATACCATGTATAAATGCAGCTTCTGTTTAACTTTTCATGAGTGCCATGGACATCCTCAGGGAATGAGCTTTTTCTCATTAGGAGATTTATCTCCTGCCCCTGCCTGGGACAAGGGAAAATGCCTAAGAAAACCTTCCACAGAAGTGCCTGGGGAATGGAGAAGCAGAGGGAAATAAGCCTCTAAGATGTTTCCTCCACAAGAGGAGGTGCTCCTGGACAGGCTCATGGGGCCAGTTCTCTCAGTGTGATGTTTGTCCAGGGACAGCTGCAGTTCTAGGCAATATAGGCAGTGCATTATGGCAGCAGAATGCTGGAGAGCAACAAAATTAAAACACTTTGAGGGCTTCTGGAAGACATCCCTCAACCCATGGGGGTCCTGAGGCCCAGTGAACACCCTTCTTGTCCCACAGTGCCCTGGCATGGGACAGCTGTCAGCAGCAGGCTCTGGGCTGAGGCAGCACTGAGGCCTCTCAGGAAATAACACACCAATGTTAAAAACAAAATAAAATTAAGGACTTCTTATTATGAAATCTGATTTCTTCTGGGAATACTATCCTCTGCTATTCTACAGTGTCCATAAAATCCCTTTAAAGAAAAGCAAAAACAGTTTAAGGATGACAGAAATTTTTTTGTGTAACGCACACCTTAAAATACCTCCAGACCACAACTAAATTTTCATCTGGCAGATGTTATTTCTGTGGTTGTTAATTAGCAGCTCAAGCAGCACATCACTTCTTAACTGTTATTTGTCCTATAACAAAATTAACTGCTGAAACTGATGTCAGAATCATTTCTGCATGATAAATGCAACTGACCTCACTGGTAGATCAAGCGGCAAAAAGCAGCTGGAATATCTGGCTCATGTTTTCTCTCACAGCAGAGAGAGAAACACACCCTTTGTGGGATAAACATTTCAATTACAGAGTGAATTCTGTGTTCGAGCTCTTGTGTAACCAACCCAGTCACCTTTACTTAAAGAAAAGCATTCACACCTGTAGCAACAGCTACTGCATTGAGAAGGGCTCAACCAGAGCTCTCCTACGGAACTAGACAGAAATTGCACGTTTGGTGCAACAAAAACGCTTCATTCAGCCATTACCATGCTTTTTTGTAATGTGTCAATAAGGATGTTGGTAAATCTAGCACACAGGTTATTATTTGCAGCAGTTGAGCTGGTAAAACAGTTTGCTTGTTTGTGTGAGCTGGTAATGGATTTTAATCATTCCTGGGCACCATGTGAGAGTCTGTAAACACCCGAGAAGGATCCTGCTCAGGGACAGAGAGAGCTGCACCTCAGAACTGAGCCCCTGCCCTTGTGCTTTGTTTTACTTTGATACAGGTAACTATTTTTAAACTTACACATAATGCCTAATTTAAACTGTGTGACTTTGTGAAGTGCAAATCAAAACGATGGAGTTACCTTCGAGGAACGTTATGAGGATAGGGAATGACAATAAGCTGGGAGTTTGGTATGATAGCCGTCCACTCTTGTTTTCTTATGGACTGAAAGAAAAACAAAGGCTCTGTCAATTCCTAACAAAACAACACACTTAAAAGGAAAGACATTCTCTGTTGAAACATCTAAAAGGAGAAACAAAAAAACTTGTAAATACAAGCGATTAATCCTTTACCTTTGTATAAACATTTTATTCTGAAAGCTCCAAAATGCCTTAAAAAAAACCCTCCAAAGCAAAAAACAAAATAACTACTGCTGACATGAAACACATCATCTGCTTAAAAAGTACAAAGCAATAATAAGGAAAGAAGAAAAGAACCGACTCTACAAAGGAGGCAGGCGAAGTGATTATCCAAATCAGAACCTGGCCCATTCGAGTCCCCTGCCTTTTACAGTAGTACCAGCAGATCTTTAAAGACTGCAAATGGTGAGGAGCCCACTTTTCTGTTTCATCTGAAGATCAGAGAACACAGTAACCTCCCCGCCCATTATACTGATCATGGTTTTAGCACGGAGGCAGAAAGGACTGTGAGTTCCAGGCTGGCCAGACCAACGCCAGGAAAGCCTCACAGCTCTTACAGTCCATAATAACTGGACTCTCACATCTAATACCCATTTGCCCTACAAACAAGCACCACATACCTGTCTGTGTTAACACTCAGACACAGCTTTTGGTCTTAGTGCTGGCTTCAGAGCTTACTCACCCCCAAACCCAGGCATGCATTGTTCTTTGGGGCAAACTTCTCTGCGTTCCAACTTCTCTGGCGTTCTGACTTCAGAAAGTTAAAATCCGGAGTGTTCCTAGCAGGATTTCCATCCAAACCCTTTCAGGAAAGGGAACACCACGAATATCAGCTTGACAGTCTGAGCTGTGAACTGACCTTTTCTCCCAGGGGCCGAGGGATGCCAACGTAGAGGTGGTCGAGGAAGTTGGCGCTGCGTCCCAAGCCCAGCACGTTGTAGGGCAGCTGCAGGGAGTAATGTGCTGACTGGCTGAGCTGGCCAGCTGAAAGGAAGGCAGAGGAGAAGTCTGAGTAGGTATTCTGGGGCAAAAACCCAATCAATCAACCCCCAAGCCACCAACTTGCTACACAAACACACATTTCACAGTCAGTAATAAAAATTGTTAAAAAAAATTTACTCAATCACATGATGATTTCATTTTTAAAGGCTCGATCCCACATTTCCAAACTGTTTGTGGGCAGTCACTTGGAGAATTGCTTAAATGCTTATTTCTAGGAGGCAATTCTTTTGAGCAGCATTTGTATGTCAAACTGAATGTCCACTATTCGTTACAAGCTGAGAAGAAATCAACTACCCATATTTATTTTGATATCATTAGTGCCAAGTCTTTTGCCCCACTGATTCACAAGATCAGACTCGACATGTAGAAGGTTCACTTTAATTCTTGTTAATCAGTAATTACTACTGAGGGACAAAATTAGCTAAGTAAATCTAATGAACAAATGTTCATATAATAAATTGATCTAATGAAAACGGGATTACAATGGTTGCAAGTTAATAATAATTAAAGGAGAAACTATAGGGGAAAATAAGATTCTTGGTTTCCTGAAAAGGCAGCGGGGAAACAGGCAAGTGTTGCAGCTACCAACAAGTTCACTGACATCCCATTTCCAAAGTATCCAGTTATTCCAGTTAAATAAAAGGACTTGTGATCTTTTAATTTCTGCCAAACAGTGCTAAAGTGCTCCATCTCCAGCTGTCATTTCCCCAATCTAAAATGTGACTAACTCTCAAATTCGGGTAAAACATGTACTACCTGAAAGCTCTGGTTAGCAACATAAAAGTAGCAAGGAGCAAAGGTGGGTTTACTGAATTTGATTTACTTATAAAAACAAACAAGGTATATGTTGAAACATAATAAAGAATTTTAAAATTGGTTTCTCTGATGCTGAAGGACTTTCCCCAAAAGAAGGTCCTGCTGTAACATGTAACATTGAAAAGCTTTTAGAGTTACTTCTGAGTGAAATATTTAGGATCATGAGAAGACTGCAACTAAGATCTTTTTCCTTTCATCATACAAATGAAATAAATGTCAACTAAATTAAAGGAAATAAAAGAAAATGTCATATACTGTGTGCAGTCAGCCTTCAAGAGGTTAGAGAGTCAGATACTGCAGCTGCAACTCAGAGCACTGAATAATTTCATGGCTACTAACACCGGTTCTTACGCCTACTAAGATAAGGATAATGAAATCTTATGCTTCAGAATGTAAATAGATTGTTTGCAAAGGTCAGAAAGGAATGTTTTCTTCTACACAGCAGGCAGAAAATGTGCACATGTCTATTTTTCATTTGCTTTACAAATGGAAGGTATTAGCCAAGCAGCACGATAGCAGATAGAAGGTTCTAGCTTACACTAAAGCTGACTCAGCACAGGAGATCCTCGAGACTATTCCTTGCTTTACTCCCCTCTATCTGTCATAAATTCTGGTTGATGCTTACTGAAATGTTCCACTTAGAATTGCAACCAAGCAATTAAAAATGACAACTGCTCATCTGAGAAACATAAAAGCCCTGAACCAAGATGAACAATAAAGAGAAATTACAGAGAGTACTGTCAACAGTTTATTGTCATATCTGAAGTTCTCAGTCACTGGTAATTAATTTACTTACGAAAATATTTCACATTTAATTTAAATAGCAATCCCAGCAATTTGCTCTGTTGTAAAACTATTGTAAACACCTTTCTACATGTTCCAAGAAAATACTGTTGCATCTTCAGGGAGGAGGGTGGGATTTATTTCTTACACTAAAATTGTGCTTTAGGCTTTTGGAGGGTTGTGCAGGCAACATGGAAGAAGTGGCTGTTGCTTCACAGTTTGTTTTACTTCACCAGGAGAACTGTTACTATAAACAACAATTAAAAACCTCCTCCTGATCATGCTACACGTTTTTCTTTCTGACACTACTTTTAAGACTATTCAACACTATGTCCTATGCTGAAGCCTTATGCTTCTTGTTTCAAAACTGTCACATTGAAGCATCCAGATATCATGGGCTATGGTATGGGTACAAATGGGGGTCTTTATCTTTTTGTTTTAAATCATAAATCACTAGGTTTATTGCCTCAAAAAACCTCGGGCAGAATAAAATCCTCACCATTTTAGGACACCGTTTTCAGTGGTTTCAGCCTGTCAGAGATCAAATTTGTAAGAAACAGCTAATGACGTGGAGCAGCCAAACCTCGGAAGATTTTGCCGAGTTTGATATTCAGAAACCATCCTGGACATCCCTGAATCAATCTCCTCACTTCTGAAGTCTGGCATATAAAATTGGAAGCAATATGTGTCATTAACCTTTCCAAAGCCTTGTCTGAAAAACAGAGTGATGTGTCGTCTGTGACACACACAGTCCTTGTTCCCTGATACCTGAATTAAGTCATCTGCCTTCTGCTCCATTATCCTGGTGCAAACTTGCTGAAAGCTCAAGGGTGCCTGCTCTCCCCTGAGCTCACTGGAACACCCTCAGCAGCTTATTGCAGGCAGCAGGAGGCCTGAAATGAAGCACTCCACTTTCTGGAGGGGAGGTGATTGCAGAGCCTTCTCTTGTTTAAACAGCACTGATAACACGTGACGCTGGCTTTAGGAACAGCCTGGTTGAACATACATAAATAGATGCACAATACTGATAGCGTTCAATCAGTTTAAAGGAGCTTATTTGGAGAAATTAAATGGAGCAGAACATACAAGATCACTACACAGAACTGAAAAACTAATGGAAAAGGATTTCAAACTTGTGGTTTCCTGAAGCACCATTCTTCTTACATTTTATTATGATATTCTTGACAAAATATCATTTGCATTTAAGTAGTCAATTAAAGCCATTCAGATTAATTCGAAATACAGTAATAAAATTTAGGCTTTTAAAAGTTGCCCAAAATTGAATATATTAGGGCTGAATAGCTAAATGTATTTTCATAAATAAAAATGTTATTATTGCTTCCAGTTACTACATTTCCCTCTAATTTGCAAAACGATGCATTTATCAGGAGCCTCAATAGATTCACCAGAATAGTAACTGAAGGTATTTGTGAGATGTCCATCAACTTGTCAAAACCCCCACAAAAGCTAATGGAGTTAGAAAACGTAGCAAGGAGTTGCTTTGTTCCAGATCTACGTTATTTTGCCCTGCTGACAATGCAGGCACCTCTTCTGGTTCAGACCCCAGCACACCTGGTAATTCCTCTGTACCACCACTTACCTTAGCACCGAGTGAGCACACCAATGACTGCTTCTACGCAGATCAACATCCCAGAAAAAGTGGAAGTTATTCCCAAAAGTGCCCTGCAGAAGGTGCCTGGAGTGCTGCACAGCTGTGACCAACACCCACAGCAGCTGGAACAAGGCAAAGCCAGTTCAAGCCTTAAGGACAATTTCACAGCAAACCTGGGTCACTTCAGCTGCACGGCTGAAACACTACAGGGATGTTTAATTTACAGCCATTCTCAGTACTGTGCTAGGGGGCACAAAGTGTTTCCCCATCTTTTGAAGCTGGCAGCACTTTATTTTACTTGAAAATAGCCAGAACAACTTACTGCAGGAGAAAGGGAAAATAGAACTGATAGTAATTACACACCCATAGAATATGCTTAAGAATTTACAAAGCAGCTTTCAGAAAAAAACAAAAAACAACACCAAAAATCAAACAAAAGCCTAACAACTTCAAACTTGAAAGCTTTTTAGAAAGCTGGAGAACTTGGTTCCTTGGCTTTAGTTGGAAGCTTTACTTCAGTTCCATTACGACTGCCTTTGGAGCCATAGGTCATTGGTGGAAAAAGAGTAGAGAAAAAGTTCTTTTTCTGCCTAAAATCACTCCAGCTTTGTAAAATCACTCCAGCTTTGTAAGGGCCCAGGGTGCCTCCCTGGCCTGCTCAGCTGGCTGCCTCTCTCCCTGAGTCTGTCCAACAGGGAATTCCACCCCTCAACCTCTGCGGCACTACCTTATTCTGGAGCTCCAGAAGGACGACAGGAAAGGGAATTCAAAGCACACACTTGTGACTTTGACACCAACAACCTGCAGTGCTGCTTCTTCTGCAAGCCCAAACTCCAAACCTGATTCATTTATATGAGAACACGTATTTTCATGAAAGGCAACTTTGCACCATAAAACTGTAGAAGTAAAATTAGTAACTCTATAAAACCTCTCAAACAGTAAAACAATCACATTGCTGATATTCCAACTACATGCACAGGGGAAAGTTGTGTCATTTGTAATGCCTACATATCTGAGGTCTGGTAGTACTGCACGCAACGTTAAAAGTTCAAATAGTTTTCTAAACAAAAGAGAGTTATATAGAAAAACATACTAGCAGGGTATTCCCACCTAGAGCAACCAGAAAATCCCTCTTAACAGAATCCAGCTATTCAATTATTAAATTATTCCAGCTTGTTCCATGAATACACTCTTCTCTGTATATAGTGGAATTCTACACAATGAACCCTGCAGTGTCAAATGGCCATTGAAAATAGCCTTATTTTGCTTTTTTCTGGCACATATTGCAATGTTTATGTTTAAATTCGTGACTATAATGGCTGCTAGACATTTGTGTTCACCTCACAATTCAATTTAGTTAAACAGCAGGAGAACTCAAAGCAACGACAGGAAAGAGTAAGCAGATTTCAAAAAACCAGAAGGGCACGACTTCACAGCGTGTGAAAGGTCATTCTGCCACGGAAGGCTGAAAACAAAACAAAGCAAAACCAGCAAAATGAAAGGGCTCTGAAATGGGAGCTGCAAAAGCCATCAACCCACGCAGCTTCAGTCACACAGATGCTTAGACAAATCATGACTGGAGCCATATGAGCCACTCCATGAAGCTACTCGGGCTCATCTTCCATCCCACACGTGGATGTGGATCTTGGAGCAAACCTTTACTGCTCTGCTGTTCCTGGCCCACAGGATTAGTATGTTTGGGAGACACAAGCTGCAGTTACGACCCTATTTATTTCAAACTCTATCAGTGTGATTTTACTTCAAGACAGAAAATTAAGATGTCTGTAGCACAGGCTGAAACACAGAAAATCCTCTCCCAAAAGCCTGGAAATGCAGATGTGGAGCTGAAGATCCTGACTGATACTTAACTGTGGGATCTCCTTAAAAACAACAGCTCCATGAGAAATGGGGAGTGGAAAAGACACATCACGGGAAAGGGATCAGAAAGCACTGAAATTTGAGTCTGTATTCCCCCACATTTACACGCAGACCTGATCTGATCTCAAGCGTGAAATTCCTTAAATATTGGAAGCAGCTGGTCAGTTGATTCTCCTCTCAGGGAGAGAAGAGCTGTGGATATTACCCAGGGATATAAGGCCCAGCTCCTCTCAGTTCCAGTGCTCCTGTTGGCAACTGCTGTTCCCTGTAGCTAATTTAACAATAGTTCTCCTTGTAAGGTTACAAGTGAAATGAGCAACGGGGAAGTAAAAGCAGAGAATACACACTGATTATTATTCTGATATCTTTTAACAACATACTGGAATGCTAATAGGAGAGAGAACAATTCTAACCATGTTTTTAAAAAAGCCCTCATAATTATGCAAATTTGCTGTCGTTAAGGCTTGGCAGATCAAAGAACCTTAAAATGAATTAGATAAGGAGAGCCATATGGGCCTTTTTATTTTACTCTGTGCACGAATATTGCCCACATGAAAGGTACCGTAATTCACAACCAAAGTCCTGCAGGATTTAGGAGATCAGAAGCAGAATGGGGACACTGCTTTCAGTGCTTTCTGGAGGGATCACTTGAGGTGACTGGCTCCAGTGCTCCTGCCAGTACCTGCTCCCCACTGAGACCAGCCCTAAAGCCAAGAAACATCAGCCGACTTGGAGGGGGAACAAAAAAAGGAATGCCGAGTTTTGGTTTCATTAGAAAAAGGACCATGTTTTTACTCACACTGCTTCTTGGGAAAGTGATTAATTAGGTTAAAATTTTTATTATTGCATTTTGATTTCTCATAATTAAAAGCTTCAGACGTGGGCTGCTCCGTAATATTATACAAGGAATGCAAATAAGTTGATGAAAATTAATTTTAAAATAGTACTTTTAAAAGCTTAATGTGGAAAAGATGTTTTGTAGGTTTATATATGGCCCAAAAATGCCACGTGGGTTTGGTATTGCCTACCAGTACACATAAAAAGTGTGGCTTGATGTATTCCTTGATAGTCAAATACAAGAGGATTATGACAGAATGGGCTGTTTTTCCAGGTAACAACCTGTAGGCCAGGAAGTGCAGTTAGAATATTTGCTGAATTTTACAAATAGGACTTGTAAAAGAAGCAAGTCCAGCTACAAACTTCATGTAAAACCTTCAGAAAACACGACTTTGAAAAGTTCTTGCAGGAATTATACAGTCTCCAAAAACCTATTAATTTATTAGAGCTGAGCAACTGATCAAAGGCAGCATTAGAAAATTCCCTGTAGCAATCCTGCTAGGGTCATAAAGGCACTTGGAATTCATTACTGTTATTTCATAATGTCAAAAAAGAAAAGGAAATTCATCATGTCTGGACTCTGTTAGGGCTTTATTATTGTAAATATGGTAGCAGTGAAGGTAATATAGCAGTATTAAATCATCTTTGATAGCTGTTTTTAGAGCAAACTGTAAAAACATCGCATTTCTAAAAGCTCTGCCCTCCTAAAATACCCAAACAAACAAACAACAAAGTCATAACCAACCAAACTCAGCAAACCCTAAAGATAACGTTTAAGAAAAACGTGTTTGTTTTTGTTCTTGGAAGAGAGAAACAAGCCCGATACATGAAATGGGTCCCGATTTTAAGCCAGTCCAACTCCACAAAGATAGAAGGCATTTCCAAGCTAAGTGCATGAACTGTTCCATGACACAGAGGAAGAAAAACAGCGCTATTTTGCCACTGGGCTATTCTATAAGCTTGCCTAAGGACTAAGAGTCAAAGGGTCAAACATACACAAACCAAACCCATCCAAACTTGTATTTCCTCAATGTAGGGTTCAGAAACAGTTTATACAGTTGCAAATTAACCTTTTAATAGGCATTCTGCACTTGAGATTCCCACAAATCCATTATTTTATCAGCTTCTGATTAAAATCCTATTAAGTTACACAAAAATTATTTTGAAAAGCAGCATGTAACATACCCTTCAGATATGCCAAATTTCAGTCCCCTACAGTTACTACTTATACCTCAAATATACTTTTAAGAATCTAATAATACAGACTGTACCACCTCTTAGACATTACGTTCAAGTAAATTGTATGAGTTCACTTAAAACATCAGATTTCTGAGATTTGCAATTAACACAGTAAGTAGTAAGAGTTCAAAACTTCCTCTGACTACATGAACAATGAATTTAATGAGTATAATTACACTTAAGCAAAGGTCATGCTGTTTTTTTGATTTACAGAACATTTATAGCACTTCCCTAAAGAAGAAGAAAGAGGAGCAGTTGGATGGTTTTACTAACGTGTTTCTTAGGCAAAAAACGTCTCTTCTGTTACTTAGAGTTATTCATCAGTATTGCTGAGTATCTAATAATAAGACTGTGATTCACAAGTCACGTGGCCAAAGGGGCCAGGATGCTGTGCTGTCATTAAATCAATTTATATTCACATGGGTGCACCAAATTTAGGCAGGCCTGCAGTAAGTCCCAGGGAGCCTGAAGGAACAAATACAGTGTAGTCCCTTAAACCCATCTTTTGTGGATTCAGATGCCTGTTTGCCCAATGAATGCACTCACTGAACTTCTTGGGGGAGGCTGGAAAGTTTGTGACACAGAATTTATTGGATTTCCAGTAACTCTGGCAGCAGCCCCGGGGAGGACAGAGGGGCACTGCACGGGCAGTTAACAGTGCAGGAGGGAGGAATGATCTCCCATGTTTATCACACATACCTCGTAGTTCTTTTATTACAGAAAGGATGCAGCCATTCCCTCTGCAGCTTCCTCAGGCTACTCGTGGTTTTGCTCTGTTACCCTGACAGATGTAGTGAACAACTCAGACAAACACACCCTGTGTTTTCTGAATGCTATCCTAATCCTTTCTCATATGGCTACTACGAGTCTGCTTAGGTATTTCAAGGCCACTGCAGGTTCTTAATATGTAATTGCTTAGGAACTGCAGAAAAAGTATATCATTAGAAGCTTATGCTATTTCACAAACTGATGATACTGTACCCAACAATTTTTCAGATACAGCCAACTGTTCAAAGCCAACTGGCACAGAAGGGACAGAAGAAAAAATAAAGCAGTTGCAGTATTTGTAATAAAAACGCAGTCTGTAAAGAAAGAGGAGAAAGTTGGGGGGTGTTTGGCACTGGAAAGTGAAGACACTATTCAACACCACTCCCATTTCACTCTGTAATCTTTCCAACTCTTTAGGTTGCTGAGATGACCTTACCTGACCCGTTTTTCAGGTAGCCATTGGCATCTACAGTGGTGTACATGATGTAAGGGCCAGGCTGATTCACTCCAAAGGGCTACAAGGGGGAAAAAGGAAAAGGCAGGCAAAATATTAGGAACACACAAAGCTATAGTAATTAAACAGTAAACTGAAGAAAAATGGTCTACATTAATAATTTATTTTTTATATTGTAATTTCAAAATCTTGCAACTGTTCTGGTCACAGCATTATGTGGAAATTAATTTTCAGAACAAGGGTAATCAGTTGGCTAAGTAATGTTTAGTTTCTCATGGAGAAAGTAATACTATTGAGTCCTCTGGCAAAAGACTTAATGTTTCCTTGGAAGCTACAAAATAAAAAATGCTAAACATTCAAAGAATTAACTGCATGTTCTGAAAAAGCAGAACTCATTTGATGCTGTCTGGGAGAACACATGATCTTGATGGTATTTCTGAATTGAAAAATACTACTCAAAGTCCAATTTTTTTATCATCATTTAGCAGCATTTCATTTAATTCACGAAAGTGATTGAATAGTTACTTGTTGAGTACTGGTATCCATTTTAAGCAAAATTCTCTCAAGGAAGAAAACGTACTTAAACATCAAAGTAAAGTCATAGAGGAAAAATAAATAAATAAATAAAAATCCAAGGAAGTTGTGTATGACTGAGTGATGACCAAGAACAAATACCCCTAAGTAACAAGGGCTGGGAAACAATTACCTGCTGTGGTGGGGGAGGGAAAAGATGGGGAACTCTAAGAATAGATTTAAAGAATATATTTCCTTTTTTCTTTTTTTTAGTGCTGATATTAGGGCATCAAATCCAGTAAAGATGTTTCAAAGAATTTACAGAAAGAACACTAAAAGGAGAGATGATGACACGTTTCACACCATGCCTCAGAAAACATCAGCTCAAAAAATGTAACAGTAAGTGACAGTGATGGCAGGTGAGATCAAAGCCTGGAAATAATCGTTGATTAGAATGAAGAGTAAGGAGACCACAAAGGTGCTCTTAATGCACATCTATGAAAGGTGAGTAAATAAGGTGAAATTTCAGTTTTTTTGGTGCCAAATAGCTGTACTTTGGCACAACATATTTTATGTTATTGTCTGACAGAACATCTATTACAATGGAGGCAATAGTGTTTCAGTGATCTAGATAATGAAATGGTCACCAACATCTGCTGTGAAGATTTGCTTTTTAAACCCTCTCTTTATTTTGGTAATTAAGCCAGTAATACCACCAAACTCATTACTTTATAACCGAAATTAAACTCTACGCCTTAAAATAGGCTCAGATGAAAAGTTGGTCCCACTGGAGGCAGTTTTTCTGTTTTCAAGGCAAAGTTCCATCTGATGTTTTTGCAGCGCTGAAGTGCTGCTGCTCGTTCTGACTGCTCTCAGTTCCACCTTTCACTGTGAACAGTGCTAACAACTGGCCAGCTGGCAGTTTGGTGGGTGAGGTGCAGCATCTCTGGAGATGATGAAATCATGTAAATGGAAAAGAGCACACGTAGCTCTCTGCAGACTCCTCAGAGCTCTGCAATTCCTCCCTTCGCTCTTCCCACTCCTGCACTTCAGCCCCGAAGTGGCTCCACGGCTGAATCTGCCCCATAATCAGTTTTGCTGGACTTTGTAAATGCCCAGACCAAGACCTGGCACAATGCACAGCCTGGGCATCCAGCTGGATTACCAAGTTTCCCTTGTGGCCCCCCCGTGCTGGGTAACAAAGCCCCTGCACAATCACTCAATTGAGTTCAGCTCTGAGCAGGCAGCTGCCCAGTTATGGGGCTCAGCGACACAGAACTCAGCCAGTGGTGATTTGGATTACACATCCTGCCAGTCAATTACTCTTTTAATATGCTGAGAGTTTTTGGTATAATTGGACTTCAGCTTATTTTAAGCTAAATACTAATGCAAAGTCACAATTGCACTTACTGTTATTTTGCGAGGACAGTCATTAGAGCAGAGGCCGCTGAGAACTGCAAAGACAAGAAGGGAGCTTGGAGTGTTTGTGTTCACAAGCCATGCTGGAAGCACTGACTCTGAAATCTGCTCAAGTCTAGAAATAGTGTCAGGTGCCCACTAAAACACAAACTGAATGCGACTTACACCAAGGTCTAACATTTCCCAATCTGTATAAAGCAAACTGCTTGGCAGAAACGTCTCACCTGGTCACTGTTCTATCACACCTCACTGGTTAACCAGCTTCAAAAAGAGAGGTCTGCCAGTTAGAAAAATTCCAAATTAAAACATTTTTACCATTATTCTTCATTTCTAACCATTTCAAATACTGGCAGAGATTCAGCTTTACTGTTTTAACTGATAAAAAGGTAAAGGCTTTTCCTTCTATAGAAGGCATACTTTTGAAACTTGATTGAAAGCAATTCACAAAAGCTGTAACAAAAATCCCTTTATCTACTTATTCTAATAATTCAAAAGTATTATAAGCAGATGTGTATAATGCTACTTAATATCTAAAGCCTGTGACAGTTGTTCAATTACTCGTTTAAAACTTCCTAGTTGCAAAATTCAGTTACATTCAGAAAGGTCTGTTAACCAACTAAATGGTGGACAATGAAATCCATCTGTTCTGTAACCCAGAACATCCTGTCACCGAGGATTAGAACAAAGCAACAAACACCACACACACAATAATCTAAGGTGTCATTCTGATGCAAAATTTGGACTTGGAATGGCAACAGTTTGGTCGAGCAGCAGGCCAGTAATGGCTGTGGGCAGGGAAGAGGATACACACCAGGCACTGAAGCCAAGGAAGAACATTCCTTCTCCATGAGTTATGGTATCCCAAAGCAAGTGTGGCAGACTGCAAATGAAGGCTGGGACCTGATCCGAAGGCAGGTCATCCTAACCACCAGGAGGTTTTTAAAGCCTCTTCTGTCTACTCTAAGGCTCCATGGAGTTTAGGGTACAAAATGTTTGGGGCCAGTGAAATACTGAAAGGTGCCCAGAAGATGTTCACAGTCCAGTTAGAAATAACTCCCAGTGGGAGTCAGAAATGGCACTGCTGTAGTGAAGGTATTTATCTAATATCTTGCGTGTCAATATTAACAACTGTCAAGATTCCCAAATTACCATTCTTTGTTTGTGATTTCAAAATGTTGAGATTTCTGAATACAGTAAAATCTAGTATTTTACATCATCTGAAACCGCCCAAAAATCTGGACAGGTAAGATGAACGTGTGGCAAAGCAGAATTTGAAGACTATCTATATCTACAAGTAGACTTTTAAAGCTATAAGCTGATTTTATCTGTTAGGTATAAGTGTGTATGCAAGTGGAGCCAACTCTTCCCATTTTGAGGTGAAAAGACACTGAAATTTGCTGTTCAGTTTCACTCCTGGAACAAATTACCTGACCAAGCAGATTTGACATCAGTTATAATAAGCAAAGCTGTTCTCGCTGTCCATATGCCAAATAAGTGAACACAATGCATTTATTGATGCACTAACTCCACAAAGCAGGTTTTGTTACAAATACTCTCCCCTGTATCACAGTAAAAATATTTTTAGACACTCATTAATTCCCATTTCCTGGGCTTTCTATGTACAAATACACTCTAGAAAGGTGCTAAAAAAAGGCTTGCCCCAGTTTTTAAGATTTACACTGAGTGAATCAAAAAGCATGTTGCAAATTACTCCTTCCCCACTAAAATATCACACAATTATAACTCTGATATGGCTTTGTGAAGTGTAAGATTTTTCCAGAGGATTTGCTAAATGCTTTTGGGAATTCACTACCCATACATGGTATTATTTTAAAGGATTCCATCAACATGGTAAATTACTTTATGCTATTACTATGAGAAGAGAGCTCGGGTTAAGGAGGGAGTAATCAGTTGCATCAGCCCCAGCAGCAGCTGCAGTGCTGTTCATGTTATGATGTGCAGAACGTGTGCTTTAGGAGGATTACATGCCTTTAACATGAAGGCAAATACAATTTTTGAAGGTGAACCTCTCGTTGTTCCTGTTGAGCTTTGTCCCCATAGGCTCCCATACAACTTCATTTTTCACTCATTCTCAAGAAATCCATGGAGACAGACAAGCAGTGAGCTCAGAGCTCACCACCTTTGCAGCTGAAGAACAGGGCAGGGCATGCAATTTGAAAACCTAATTGCTCTTAGTTACGACTATCGGAACCTAACTGCAGCCTCTGACCCAAGTGTCCCGTTAACTCGCACACCCTGGCCACGTTCACTGCCATGCTGTGCTTTCCAGGCAGGTGTGTTTTGTGTCACATGGTGCTCCTAGGCTGCAGACAACACACTGACACACATGGGAGCAAACTGACCCTCAGAACAAATAACGAAGTGTAAGCAAAACATACAGTACCCCAGCAGCACTGAGGTGAAATGAGCCCTTTTAGAACCACGTGACAGAGACAAGAACTCCAGCAAAGCAGGTCTGATATGGCAGAGGCACAGCAAAAAGCACAGGAGTCCCTGCTGGAAGAAAACACTGGAAGCACTCAAAGCACAGATGAACTGAAGTGCCCTTGGCTATTGTTCCTGAGAACAGGCAGTCACTGTGGACAGGCAGAGCACAGTCCTTGCCATGTCTCTTGGTTCCTTTCTGCCTCACCATGGCATATGTACTTACATGTGCAGGCATCGTTACACTTATTGCTCCAAATAGTGAATTATGAGCTAATCTTCCTCCAAATTTTAAACAGCAGCACACACTTGAAATTACAACATTTAAGCTGAATGACAGAAGTGTGTATCTATCACCATGTCTATAATGGCAATACTATGTTGTGTGAGGAGGCAGGTGAAGGTGTTGGACAGAAGATTCACAGACTGGACCTCCTATGTCTAGCTACTCCAACCCTTTCCCTCAAAACCCATTAAATACATGAGAGAATCCCTTAATCTAGTTGTCAGGACCTCAAATGCTGGTAACTGCAGTTTCTCCAGGCATTTGTGTTAGTACTTCACATGCTGTCATTTAGGAAGTTATTCTTACTATTTACTCTTCAGTTACTTCATGTTGCATCCTGCACAGACACACAGAACACGTTCTCCTTGTTATGCATCATTCTGGATTGAAGACATGGATCTTCTCTACATTTCTCTTTTGGCCTGAATAACTTGGTTCCATGTGCTTTTTCCCTGCAGCTCATATTTTTAAACACTCGATAATTCTTGTTCTTTACTTCAGAAGCCAGCAGAGAAAGGAGTGTTTAAAGAGTTAATATCTATCTTTAGAATTTTGCTGGGATGCAGAAGGAAAGGTCCAGGATCAATGGAAAGCTTTAGCTCAGTGAAAAATAAGACATACGTTCTTGTAAAAAAATACAGTCAAGAAACGATGAACATTTACTTAAAGGTCACTGTGGCCAACACATATATTAAAAACAGCTAAAGCATTGAAAATGGTGGTCAGAATTACTCTGGCTTTTAACAAGTAAACTAAAATACAAACAAACCCCCCTCTGAAATGAAACAAAGCCAAGCTCAGATTCTGCAATGAGATTTCTGCCCTCCCTCGTATTTTCCACGCAGTGCTTTTTCTTTTCTAAATTTATCACACACACAGCATTACCATAATGTTTTCACGTACAAAGATTTAAATACTCACATTCTTCTCAACATGCCATTTTGACTTGATTATACAGTGATAACTTACCAATAACTTTAACAAAATAGGCATCTGCTTCAAAGTTATTTTTCAGTGCATGGATAGCAAAGTCCTTGGTGGAGTAGCCTTTGCTTAGCACAACAATATCCAAAATTCCCTAGAGGAAAAACCCACAAGTTTACATTAGAATGCTTATTTAGTCTAGCTAACATCCAGACTTAGAAAACAAATTCTCTCAGAGACACAAAGGAAAAAAATACTGTGCAGCAAAGTTTACAACTTCACTACTGATTTTAATCTCTTTCAAAAACCTCATTAATATAATCCTAATTTTAGGACCGAGTGGTCTATCCACGTGCTGCAATGCCCATGTTTGTGCAGAGCAGCCTTGCCAGGGCACAGGGACAGGCACAGCCACACAGGGACTGTTTTGTGGGTAAAGAACTGGACTCACATCTTCATAGATGTCAAAGAACGTCGCCACCACGGCATCCTTGATCTGATTCAGGTCTGAGAGCTCCCAGAAGACCTTGAACATGCGACGGACACTCCTGCAGCTCACGTTGTTGCAGGGGACATTTTCTAGTAAAAATGCTTGTTGATTGCTGTAAAACACAGACACATATAAAACAATTTGTTTGTGATAAAGTCTAAGTAACAGACATTCCAAAAGTATTGTCATTAAATAGTTTAAGTGTGCTGCAGTTAAATATAATAAAAGCAAAGCTAGCAGCCATCGGCTACTTGAAAACCCATAAGCACTTATGTGAACTTTACAGTCAGAATTACAATCATTAGGTCATACCTGACTTAAAACAATGAATACACTAAAAAAAATGGGTCCAAATTAGCAGGAATAATTTAATTAACCATCCACTCAAAGACTAAACATAGCCTTACTTTATTCTGAAAAAAGTACAAGTGCATTTATCTGCCATTTTCTTTAATCCCTCCACGGTTCTTCACCTTAAACATGCCCCCATGCTTTTTCATTTTTTTATTACCATCTCATCCCATCCATAGTAGCTCCACTAAAAAATTTCCTTACACACTGCACAATGTTTTAAGCAAATTTAAGATTGAAGCAAATCTCTATTTGTATGTTTCCCTTTATTTCAAAGCAAAACACAAACCACAAAGCCCAGCCTACTAGCACAGTAAAACAGGACAAGACAAACCAAGCTGGGCATTTTCTGAGGTATAAAGACAGGCTGCAACACTGAGACAAGAAGCAAAGAAACCACCAGAGCAGCAGGGCTGGTGTACAAAAACCTCCCTTCCACAGGCTATGTCCCTTAGTGCCCCTTGCTCAGTGGGACACAGAGGGGCTGCTGACCAGCACCGTTCCCCACTGGTCCGAGACTTCACCAGTGCTGCTGCAACTGGGAAAACATTCACACCTCACCAGCCAGGAGCCCAACTCGGGCAGGTTTGTATCCCGGGATCTCCCCAGAATCCATCACTGCCTTGGCAATGACAACAGATGAAGCTTCCTCCTCTCCTGCTGGGGCAGGGCCAGGAGCCAGAGCAGCCAGAGCTCTGCAGAGCCAGGGCCCAGGGCAATGGCCCAACCACGACATTTGAAAGACTGTCAAACTTGCCTTACAGAGTAATATACAGAGTATTGTTCAAGTCTAAACTGTAAGCCTCATGAATAGATAGGCACAAGAAGTTTATTTACTACAGGAATCTTTTTTATTTCCTTTCCTTGCATCTGCACTGTGAGAAAAAAGAGAAATATGAATCAAAGTAGCACTGAGCATGGAAAGGCCACTTTCCTTCACCCTTCTGTATCAACAAGAGAAACATAAGACAAACACTAGGAAGAAAAAAGCAATGTCAAACCCTAAACAGATGCTGAAGGCCCAAGAAGTGCACTGGAGAAGAGTCATCTTGTAGAGGAAATAAATTCAGAGATGCAGCATCCCCTGCCCCACGTGCTACATCTCAGCATGGGGGGAGGAAATGTTGGTGCGTGGGTTATGCAGCAGCAACAGGGAGCTGCAGGGCCTTATTGTCTGCAGAGGGAAGAGCAATCAGCTCTTTGCTGCCTCCTCACCCCTTCAATTCTTGCTTGGAAGAACTCTTAACATCTGAATTCAGCCTATGAGCTGCCAGTTGAATCCTTACATTACCCAGGCCTTTAATACACAAGCATCCCTAGCATCAAAATATCTACCTCCAGGCTTTATTTCTGCCACATACTACAATTAGTAAGAACAAGTTTACAACCTTCCTATTATTTAGAACCAAATCTTGAAGATCTACCATCAGTAAAAAGCTCCCTGTAGCAAAGATGATCATCTGCATCCTGAAAATGACAGCCCAACGTCCTTGAAAGCCTATAAAGACAGACAGTGCTGTAATGGCAAAACCTTAAAAATCAATGCTAAGGTGCTATAGCAAATGTGTAGCAGTCAATACCAACAACTCACCTTCAAGAGAGAGAGCAAAAGAACTCTGAACTAAGAGTAGCAAACTGCCCTTAACATGCTATTTGCAGCAATTTAAATACTCGGGTATAAACACCAATACAGAGTGGCAGCTCAACTGTGTGCTGTGCATGACTTTATACTTTGGGATAGAGCTGTCTACGATTTGGAACCTCCTGACCTGAGTCACCTCTGCAGCACAAGTCAATTTAATAATGCTGACTAACTATAAGAGAGGCTTAACACCAAAGAAAGGCTGAAGACTTACCTCAGCTTTATTTTAACATATTTCTTTGCAATTAGAATTAAATCTTTACTTCTAATTTCATACAGCTCTCATGCTGTCAGTTTTAGGCTCGTTCATTCACAGTTATACTGGAGACATCGAAATGACATAACTCACTGCAGATGTTCAGAGTAATTGAATTTGCCTCTGGTTTTTTAGATTTGCTCAATTACAAAGTGCTCATCAATCCTACATTTAAAAGAAGTCCTCTATCCAACCTTACTTCTGACAAGTGACAACTAACGATGATTTAGGAAGAGATAATTTGGTCAAATAGGAGTCCTTCCATATAAAGGATGAGTACATATACATTAATTTAAAACTGAGCATGAACACCTAGAAAACTTTTTAGAAGTCTATCATACTCAGTTTTTCATTCAGCTGTCCACAGCCAGTTGCTTTTATCTCCAAGTTTCAGTCTTTACTGCTGTTTATCACCAGTGTCAGACTGAGATAATGTATTTCCACCTTTACCAGTGAAAAACATTCCCTTTGAGTAAGAGTGGAATTGAGAAGACTTAGATTACATGTTTGCAATACAAGATGCCAATTATTAGCATCTAATTGGAAACAAGTGTTAGACAAAATTTGTTTCATCTAATTAGATGGGGGAAAGGTGTTTACAAACTCACATACAGTACTTACACTTTCAATGTCACCAATGTAAAAAACCCTGCATGTGAAAAAATGAATATATTTAGGTAAGACTGGAAGCTCAGATTAACCAATTAATAACTACTGATAAAATCCCTTTGCCTATTATTATTCTATATACACACACAACTTCTGATACGGAATTCATGTATGTATGTAGCCTGAAGAAAAATCTGTGGACTTGAATTCTAATGTGCAGGTTTGGACTCACGTCAGAAGTTAAAAGAATTCATACTGAACACATAAATATGTAAGAATCTACTGTGAATTCAGCATCTCCCCCTATTGGAATTTATTGATTCTCTGGGTTCAAACCTCCCCAACACTTGCCACCACAAGTGAGATTCCAGTTCTTTGTTGTTGCTGGTAAGGAACGCCTCCATGCCATGAGAATACTGATACTGCACACTTGATTTGAAATCAAAGTGGTTTGAAATCAGGGATATGGCAGGAGATGAAAGAGTGAGCCATACAACAGTTCTGAGAGTACCTGGAGCTGTTGACCACTCTCCTGACTTGCCCACAGGGCAGGACAGAAAACCAACCTTATGTTCAACTACCATTTCTTTATTTCAGTCTTTTGCAGGTATTTGTAAGGGTTTGATCTGAAAGTACTTTCCTGAATTGTGATGGAAGCATATAATTGGGTTTAATCCTTCTCTTCCATTATCACATATCAGTATATTTTCAGATGAACAAAATTGTTTCTGCCTCTTAACTTCTTTATGTTCCAGTCAGCAACTAGAAACCAGGCTTCCTAGACGATAGCACAGATTGAGGTCAAGAGTTTACAAAAATGCTTCTATCATTTAATCACAGTAATCAATCACTGAAATTAGATCTGTAGATGTAGCATGAAAGGCTTCAGAGAAAGAAATAAACAGCTTGATCCAGAAGTGTTTAAAATTGATTAAATAAGGTTTTCATTTTAATTTGCTCTAATTTAAGGACAGCTTTTAATTTAATTCCCACACTGTTTTAATTCTTTCCAATCAGTGACCCAGTTACACATTTTAAAAAGAAGTATTTGCTTAAGTCTCTCAGAAACAATAAATTAATATTCAATGTGACATTCCACAGTGAGTGCAAAAAAATGTGACTTTCATTCCTATCCCAAAGTACAAAGCCTGTTTTCCTTCCCTTTCTACAAATACTGGATACATACAATGTTAACATGCAATCTATTGCTTCATTTTTAGGTTACTTACTCTGGTTTTGCCACACTTCCTCAGCTTCCCGAACCTTCCTTTTAATAACTTGTCAAATCATCTGCCAGGACCTTCAGCCCTTATGCCTTCCTGTGTCACTCAACTTCAATGGCAAGTTTGAAATTAATTTTAAATGCACTCAATTGAACAAGCAAACAATTTCCGAAGCAGGGAGAACAGAGGTAAAAGTGTATCACAGCACTTCATTGCAAGGAGACCTGGGTAACTTCCTTGGCTTCTACAGCAGTAACTATGTACAAACTATTTTTAACCTTTTTACATGGCATTACATTGCCGTAATCTTACACCAGCCAGAGGACAGAGGCTCCTAACAATCTTAAAAGATAAAATAACTTAAGTTTCTGAACTCCACAGATCTTCATGCAGTCCTTCTGAAGTGCAGCAGCTATCAGGATAGTCGCTAGAGGACATCCTATGGTAGAGCTCAGAACACAAGACTTGTGGGGCTTCAGTAAAACCAACGACAACAGCTTCACAGTTCTGATGCCACATTACTTCTGTCCCAAAGCAAAGACCCTGGTTCTAGTTTGCTCCCTGACTCTCTGCAGTCTTTACTCACTGACTGCTGAACAGAAGATGCAAACTCCCAGCTGAGGAAGGCAAGGAGTGAAAAACCTGCCACTCAGGGCCAGAGAGCCCTAACTTGGCTGTGCCAGTCCTGGGCAGCAACAGCATCGCCTCCCTCTCGTCTGCCGTGTCTGAGCAGAAGCACCTGCTCTGCTGCTTATTTTAAGGCTCAGAGCCGCAGAGAGCTCAGCTGCTCACAGCCTTGGCTCTGAATCACAGCACACAGGCTGCAACAGGCACGTTACTCTTCAAACCGGGTCACTTTTAGGTGTGTGTCACTATCTGAAGAACTCCAACACAAAAACGTCAGTGGGTGACTCATGTTTAGGCAACCCCTAGAAGATCCGAACTGACTTCCTGGACTTCAGCACTGAATTCTCTTATAAATACACTGTTTGAAGCATCAAAGGGAGCTCCTCAGTTCTTTTCCTTATTAATTCAAAGTATGAACCTGCACCCAAGCCTATCCAAAACACCACACAGAGGAAGATAATAAATACACCTGTCAGACAGACTTATTTTGCCTTGTAATGC
This sequence comes from Sclerurus mexicanus, assembly GCA_013396755.1. Taxonomy (NCBI): domain Eukaryota; kingdom Metazoa; phylum Chordata; class Aves; order Passeriformes; family Furnariidae; genus Sclerurus; species Sclerurus mexicanus. The sequence continues at coordinate 137,413 of VWZF01001186.1, forward strand.
ACTAGTGCAAGTATTTGTCAAAGATTCTAGTAAGGAAGACATTAAGACTCCCTAAGGTACTGGTTAAAATACCTTTTCCAAGTGATGACATGAGAAAGAGAAAGGGAATGGCATAAATAATCTTACACCTCTTCAGCTGCTGGAAAAGCCAATTGTGCAGCATCAGACAGACTCCAATCCAGGCACAGCACACTGCCTGTCTCCCGTCTGTGCTGAGGTTCGCTGGCATCACGGCCTGCAGAGCTCTTTTAAGTTTCTCTTAGAACAAACAACCTATTCATCACTCCTACTGTCAAGCCAAAGGATGTTCACATGAAAACACGCTGCTTCCCTTCAAGGTAACGCTAAGGACATGCCAGCAGGCCCGTCAGCAGGTGCCAGGTGAGAGGTGCCCACAGGCTCCTCCATCTCCATGAGCCACGGCACAGCACAGGGATGCACCTCCTCGGGTCACCTGCTATGTGGATCACTGACTCCTCAAGGTACAGCAGCGTCCCTGGAAGCAGCCACATGCCCTCTCCCACCTAGCACCAGATGGTAGCCAAACAAAATATTGGGAAAGCAAGTGAAGAAGAAAAACTTTATAAAAGGAGAAAGATTACGCTGACAAATTTAATAGAAAGGGTTAGAAGCTCTGTTTTGGGAGTGTTATTTACTTTTGGGGTGTGTTATTTATTTTAGTTAAAGTTGGACAATAAAAAATAGAGTTGGACAATATAAATCCACTGGTAAAGTATGGGGTGTAGCTAAAATTCTTGGTTTCAAAAGAGGCAAATCACTATTGCATTTCTGAGCAGTCACCAGTCAGTGCTCGCTCCGTGTGACAGCATGGAACAGGTTCCCCAACTCTCCAGCCTGGCATCACTAGTCAACACTGAAAGGTGAAATCAGGGTTTTACAGAAGATGATTTGGGAAAGGAAAAGGAGAGGATCAGCTCCTGTCACCTGGGAGGAGCACCTAAAAGGCTGCCTCATGCTCCAGTCCCCATGCAATTCCCCACCAGGAGTCACAGTTTGAGCCCGTACAATCACACATTCTGAACACAGCATGGAAATGCACATTCCTGCATAGAATGGAAATGCACATTCTCTGCTAAGTGTTTCCCTTTTTTCAAAGGCAAACACTTAACAGAGGTCAAAAGTCTTGTTCACTTGATAAAATGAATGAGATGCACTAAAGTTAGTAATTTGTATGACTGATGATTGAACATGCGCCTGATAGTTTTATTTCTAGGTTTGCATATACTCTACCTTCCAGAAGTGTTCTTGAGTATGGCAAGAGCATCTGGGTAGCCATCCATATTGTAATCTCCAATATGAAGTGTAATTGGAAATGAAATTTCTGTTGAAGATTTGTCATTTTGATATGGTACAAAGCCCCAGACTGTGTCTTTATTTCTGAAGTCTTGCAAGACAGGAATCCACTGTAAAATAAAACAACAAAAAAACCCAGCTAATTAAAGCAATCCATTTTATTTATTTAACAAGGTAATTCTATTTAAAACAGCTGACATTTCTTCGTCAGGATTCTTAGCCATTTACAAACTTTCATAGAGGAAACAAGGATTATTTCCTAATTCTGTAACCAAATGAAAGAATTCATCTGAGTATCTTCTATATGCACTAAATTATTCCAGAACAGGAAAAGGTAGTTAAGGTTGTAAGAAAAAAGGACATAAAGGACCTGTGTTTTGGAATGCGTAAAGTATACGGAGACATTCAGAACACCTTAAGTGAAATTCGGGCCTGGAATCTAGGCTAATCCTTAAGTGTAGGAAAGCCCAAACCATCAGAGCCTTGAGACCTCGAGACTCATGTTTTCCCCTGGAATGTGAGCCACAGGCATCGTTAAAGCTGGAGCATTGGTGCTGGATATCAAACTGCTGGATACCATCAGTGTGCTTCAGGACAGGACGGCTGCTCAGATCCGAATTCACTGCTGCTCCTGCTTAAAGTGGGAGGCTGGATCTCCTAAGGTTCATTTCAGCTCGAGTGATTCTATTATTCATGGATATTTAGAAGTTCAAGAGCTTCAATTCCCCTCCTATCTCCCCAGCAGCACCAGATACTGAAACGTTTGATAAGAAATTAAGATTAAAGTATCAAACTGAAAGTACAAAAGAAATGCAAAGTATATTTCTCCAGGACAAGAAATGGAAATGCATCTGCCCTTACTTTCCAAAGTGCCGTGGAGGTGCTAAATAGGAAATTATCTTAATTAAAATCAAAATAATTTCTTAAGTTAGTATGAAGCTGAAGTACCAGGGTTAACGTTTCAATGCTCAAGAAAAATTCAGCGCCGTTTTTAAAGTCAGAAGTAATTTTATATGTCAACTAACTGTCAATGCCTTCAAAAGGACAGGAGGGTGCCATCTTAAAGGATCACTGTCACCAACATCAAAAGCACTTAACAGATCTTACATGTCTCCCATCCAAGCCTTAATTTAGCTATTTCAGGAACCAGAATGAGATCCATGACAGTATCATTTGCTGCTGTGGAGACTCCCTGACTAATGCCATCCAGTAATCAACAACATTCCTGCCACATGGCAATCATGGGTGCCACCTGACTGGTCCCTTGAGATGCCACAACCACAGGCCCCCCTGAACATTAAACACGAGCACGAAGGTCAGCCTGGCTTGGATATCACCCATGGCTCAGAGGCCTGGAATGGGTCTGCCTGACCCTGCACACACCCAGTGCGTGTCTGCCCACGTAAGGGATGACACCTGAACTGCAGGGATGATCCACAACACTCCTGCTGAAAACCCCAAGCTGAAATTAGACTGATTTGGACCCCCACGTCCTGTGACATACACATGTCTATTTAGTTACTGTAGGTCTGGAAAAAATCTACGAAACAGAAAAGAAGAAAAAGACTCAACTCCAGGGAAATTTTTCAAAGGGTAAGATTTCTTAGCACTTATTTGTCACGCAGAAGACAGATGATACAATATTACTGCAAATACTGTAATTTTGAAAAACACTGATTGAAATCAGAACCATGAAATATAATACAGCTTTCACTTCACACGGTATCATTCGCACAGTCATTGCGGTGAAATCCAATTATATCCATCATATACTTTTTAAATGTTCCCGTGTATGGTAACACTACTTTAAAGAAGCAAAATTAAAAATGAATTTTTAGGCACAAGTATGAATTGGTCTTCTCTGTTGACTCTGTTGAAAAAATGAAAATGTGTCTGTCAACAGTAGAAATCTTCTGTGTTTGATAATCCAGACATTTACTTTAAGCTTCATGTTTACTGTTACTATTTTAATAGGAAAATACTAAAACTGATTTTTTTTCCATTGCTCTAAGATAGAAATAGGTGGGTATAATGAGGACACACGAAGCTCTTTTCTCCATTCTGATCATATGATTTCTACCACACAGCTCAGATGAAAAAAGATTGAAAAATAGAATGAGTATCTAAAAGGAATTTTAAATGTACACATAAAATTCAGCCAGAGAAATCAGATTTACTTCTCCCCTTTCTGTTAAATTCCATTGCATGCCACTAATATCATTACTTAGAACATTTACATAGGTATTTTTGATCCTTCAATTGATGATTTCATGGCTAAAAAAAGAAAAATATTTCAGTGCTTGAAAATTTGCTTTTAAGCTCTTCAAACACTTCTTTTTCCAACCAGTAGAAAAGACAATGCTTTAGTGCCATGGAAAGACAGTATCTTTTTCATTTTGAACAAACAGCCCCGTGATTTCAGGATGCATTTGGCTTTCAGTGCCCACAAAGGTCTCCTGAATCCCTCACACAGCTGAGCAGCCACTACTGCACAAAGAGAAACTAAGTAAACGACTATACACCATTAATATGGTGTTCAAAGCCCAGGAGACGACGATCCCCAGCGTTGATCCAGAATCACAGAAAAAAGTAATCAAAGCAGTAAAGGTCACGTTTTCAGTGCTCCCAGCCCCACAGCTGCTTTGAGAAAGATGAGCAACGTAGAAACGATGAGAGGATCTTGCAGAACCTGAGATTCATGACAACTGCAGCAGCTGAACCCACCTCCTCCCCTTTAAACTGTTAGACAGGAGTGAGGAAAAACTTCTGGCATTGTCTATCTGCAGCTGATAATGGATGCTGTCCCTCTCCTCCCTGGCCCAGGGAGTGACACCACAGAGACCTGGGGTTTGCTGTCGGATGCACCACTGTGTCCTGCTTCAGAGCTGCTACATTTCCAAGAGGAATAAAGATATAACCTTTCTATTGTACAGAGAAGGGCTGTAACAATTATCCAGCCCACGAAGAAGCTCTCAAATGAAGGGACTGCAATAATACTGTTTGCCTCAGGAAACAAATGAAAAATCACCCCAAATACCTGGCAAAATTAAAACAAGGATTAGTCATCTCTGAGAATACCACAGTATCTGAAGTTTCTACAATAAACAGTACCAGGGACTTTAAACCATTTCTCAGATTAGACTGCAGGTGAATTTAAAGAAGTCTGAGGTGTCCTAACACCTGCCACAGTCTGAAGCAGCATCCAGGATCCTGCTTCAGATCAGCCAGCCATCCTGCTGTTGCCATGGGAACCTTCACATTCCTTTAAACATTACTAGGGCTGTATCTCCTGAAGTCACTCGTGTGTATTTAGTTGGCCTTTACTTCTGCTCCATCATCCAAAAGAAGAACATTTATCTGAGATATTTCTAATACTTCTGAAGAATAAGTCATTACATAAATTAAAACCTATGGTGAAAGATTACCCCGGAAATAATTTTCCTAATTGGCCTGGCTCTTCTTATTATTTCCCTCAAATTGCAAAGACTAAATAAACAAAAGGAATTTATTCCAGTCTGTTGTCACCAAGTTTACGTTTGTCATTTCTCATGAAGATTAACCTACTTAGTCAAAGCTTGCAAGCTGAGTCATCTGGTCTCAGGATGAGCAAACACAGTGAAATTAAACATATCACTTCAAAATAAATATGGGAATTGACAGGTTTGGATAGAGTGCTACCTGAAGGCAGCCTGCAACACATGGGAAAAGCTGCAGACACGTGAATGAAGACACTGATACTTTCACTGCTTCAGAAAGGAGAAGAGAAAATGTTTTAAAAGAAGCAGCTCCATCAGCTCCATTTGAGTGCAAGAAAAAAGAACTCTAGATAGAATTCTTTCAAAAGGTTAGGCCAGAACAGGCCATTATTGCATGCCATTTGATACTGTGGTTTTTAATTAAAAAGCCATTCTAAAAATATCAAAAGGGAAAATTGCTTTAAAATTTCTAGGTAAGTATTAGCACTTTTTAATACTTTTTTCCTAGCAGGCTGAGAATCTCTTGGATTATTCACTTTTTAAAGTGAAGCGACAATATTTAGCTGCTAATTTTTACCTCAAAAGCCATTACCTTGGAAATATTTTAAAATTGAAACTACATAGTGAAATTAGTAAAGTGAGTAGACACATTAAATGTAGGTTAAAATTTGATATATTAGTAATTAGTTTACTCATATTTGAAAAAATTAAATAATGAAGGAAGGTAAAAACTGTTTACATGCAATATTGCTACTGTTACAATAACAGAGTACTTTGGAAAAATTCTGATCTTGCACAAATTGGGCCACACCACCCTCTGCCACCTCTGCACCACTTCCCTGCGGGAACACCCCCTGCGCAAGAGCTCACGCAACTGCTCCTCAGGCCCCCGCTGCTCTCAGGGACCCACCAGCTTGGTATGTGCCAGGACACCGACTGCTGGGGTGGGCTTGATTCTCTCCTGTGAAATTACTTTAGAATCTGTGTCTCCAATTTCCTTGTTTTTCTGTTATCCAGAGTAAGGAACCAAGCTGAGAGCTGAGGAGCAGCTGCCCTGTGACAAGGAGCACTGCAGGGTGCAAGCAGTGTGATGCCCACCCTGAGCCTGTGCTCGCCCTCGGACCAGGAGCAGTGCAGGTATTGTCACCTGAGCACCCATAAATCAAACTCCCCTCTACCACTGTGCATCCAACAATGCTCTCATCTATTGTCTGTATTCTGTGTTTACAGGGAATGAATGGGAAAAAAATACAAACCAAACCAACAAAAACAACGCACAACCAACCAGACAAGGCAAAACATGATTTCTGAGGACAGAGCTGTCAAGATCAGAGGGCTAAAAGAGATAAATTACCAAACTTAGAGTTGCTCTGTCTTACACTGCTGGTATATTCCACCCCAGTTATTCTTCCTGGACTGTAAGCTGTGAGCTTTCCTTTCAACAGAGTGATTTTCCTCATTGGTAGGAAAGTATGATGTAGCCTCTGTTCCATACATTTTGATTCTTTAAATGAGAAAACTTACATTTGAACCTTGGGCTACAGACTGTAGCAAGTTCACCAATACATTCTGAATTATACATCAGAGAGGGTACTTCTTTCAGCACAAAATTCTATTTTAATTTGTCAGTAAGGGAATAATCAGTAATTCATAACCTCGTGAGCAACATGCACGGCACACGCTGTATAAGTCCACTGCAATGGGGTTTGCTGTCAGCTACAAGGACTTCATACCTCACCTTGGCCTTTGGGTCTACACTGCTACATATGAATTTAGTAAAACACTTATTAAGGCATCCAACAAACATTTAACTAATCTACTGTATGCTGCAGCTTTATTATAAACCAGGGCACTGTAAATACTTAGACCAGATTATCACACACTTATATAAATGAACATACAGTAATCTGCTCCATAAATTATGACCATGTCTCTCAAAGCCAGCGAACAAATGAACCTGCAATAGTTTAAAAGAAACCCAATTCTGAAGATGTACAGTCTAAAAAAGTCTTCATATACCACTTTTTTCAAGCAAAGACAAAGTAGAAATAAGGGATAAGAGGTACGGGCTGGTTCAACTTGAGATATATATATATATATATGTGTATATATATATATTTTTACTCTAAAAGAACTCCCAAAGTTAAACTAAAGAAGGTTGAGTTAATTAGATCTATTTCCAGCCTTGTTTTTCAACCCATGCTGGAGCAATTACAGTGCTTTGAATGCAGTGGTTTGCAATCAAGAAGCTCCTCAGAAGCACCCATCATTTTCTTAAGCAGAATTATTCATAATAAAGAATTCTAGGTATGCAACCTCTTCCACCAAACCCATATTTTTTTTCACATAGGAAACATATAATAAATAAATAAATAAAAGTCTCCTGTGTTCAATAATTACAGGTAAGGAAATTTCATTTCTTTCCCAAAAACCAGTTTTCTCTTTTGTATTATTTCCTGAAGCACAGTATTTTCCTTGGTCTTTGCTATTACCAGCTCGCATTACCTGATCCAATCCTAGCTTTGTTAGGTAGATGGCACTTCTTTGACATGTTTCATCTTCACAAATTGGCAATAAGTGTTCACTTTGTCCATCCCCATCTGTCAAAGAGAAAAAAAATCTGTCAGTTTTGTATTTGCAAGATCAAAACCCCTGTTTACGAGAAGCAATCAGCTGTGAATAATTTATTGCTTTTTTCAAGGTGAGAAATTAAATGAAATAAACTGGAACCATTCAAATCCTTAACCTAATAATCTAATTTGGGTCTTCTGTTTGAAGATTGCCTTTGCTGATGTATTTTCATCTTGACCCATAATACGGGGCAAGTTTGAAATTTTACTGACATATTTAGAAGAATAAGTCTGTAGTAATTTAATCAATCCCTGTCTTCACTTGGGAAGAAAATTACCTTTAATACAAATTCACCACCAAAGTCCACCATACCAACTTATTTAATTTTCTGAACTAGTTTTAAACTCTTGTGCTGTCAGCAAGACTTTATGTCAGCAAGAGTTCATGTGTAATATCTTAATCTGTACTTAGTATAAAAAACAACACAGCAAAATTGATTAACACAATGGCTAATAAATCCCAGGCTTACAGAATTGGGTAAATCTGAGTAAATAACAGGTTTTCAGAAACATTCCTCAAGCGCCTTTAATCCATGTGTTTCCAAACCCTTTAGCAGAATAATGACCTTTAATGTTCAAACAAGCAATGTCTACCTGCATCTCGAACTCTGACAGACAGAGCATATAATGGGAAATGAAAGTAATAATCGATTTACTGCTCATTATCTCCCCCAGGAGAAATCCCCGTGCTGACACGCCGACCTCGCAGCCCTGCCTAGCACATCCTGGGAACACGCAGGGAAACCATCCCTGCAAATGGTACTGGCAGCACCAAAGGCCTTCAGCCACATGCAGTGCTTTGCCTTGCAAAAAACCCAAACCTGTTTATTTAGGCAAGTGGTTTGGTAAAATTACCTGATAAAATCTCCTTAGTTCATATGCAGAAACTAGATATCTGCCAAAGTCACTGAACTCCCTCTTCATGTTCCAATATACTCCTGACCACAGCCTAGAAGTTCTGTCAGACCTGTTCAATAAGAAATCTTTCTCAGCCTGCCAACTTATATTTCTATGAAGCTGAGCCTCCTTTAAGGGGGTGTGTTTGTAGATATGCATATATATGTATGTATATTTTCTGGGTCCTCCCTTATGTTATCAGGGAGTTGGGAGATAGAAAGTAGGGTTATAAGGGGAGGAGGAGTGATGAAAATACCAGACTTCCCCAAATATCTCCAAGTGATAAAGCCAAACCCTTAGTGGCTTCCTACATCCCATCTGCCTCATGAATTATTTTACCTCACCACCAGAGCCCTCCCAAATCTAAGTGATAGCAATCCAGTCAGTTCACACCCCAAGAGATGGGAGAGGGAATTACCACTGAACACAGAAACGAACAGAGCAGCTATTGAATCTGAGCAGGCTGAAATCAGCTCCAGCTTTTGAAGCTGTTTGTTTTCCTTCTGCAGCATTCAAGAACAATTAACACATGTTACTCACTTGAATCTCTCCTTACATGAACTAGATCAAATACTGTTAGACTGCAGGCTCTTTCTAAATGTAAATGGAAGAAAGTATTCGATTTGCAAATTATAAATGATGAAAATATTGATGGATTCGCTAAAATAGAACTAAGCTGGACAACTGTGTCTTCTGAATATAAAATTTAACTTAAGCTCTAGTATTTTAATCACATTTCTACAACAGTTTCAGTCTGAAGTAATTTTAGAAGATTTTCAGTAATGCATAAGGACAAAGAACCTTCAAATACTCTCTTCCTCTTTTTTAGAAGGGGACAAGGATGTTCTCATTTTAAATTAGGCTGTGGGGCAGAGGAGAATATAAAATGTTTGATTCTACTTGTATTGCAAACATTCATTTTGTTATGTCAGTAACTCCGTTTGATAGCCGGCTAATTAATGTTCAGCAGCACTGCAGTATATTGACAAAAACAACCTTGCAGCTTTGAAGAGGAACCAATCTATAGGACAGCAAGGACAGGACTTGCACATAATGAGACACGAAGCCACCTTACAGATGATCTGAAGAAATTACAGGGAATTTTAAAAATTCAGTATGATCAAAGAACAAAGAGAAGGTAAACATGCATCAAACAACACACATCTGCCCCTGCAAGCGAAAGTGATATGATATACATCCCACATTGGAGGGACACAGCTTCCACAATTCCCCCGACCAGAGCCTGCAGGTCCATTTATATAACTTCTATCCTAGGACCACATTTTCAGTTGCAATTTCTCTTCAATTCCATGTAACATACATTTAAGAGTTCAATAATTAAATTTTACAATCAGAGAAAAATATGTTGAAAACTTACAGCACAATTTTGAGAAAAAATTTATTTCAAAAATATATTTTGTCAAAAAATGTCTTGAAAAAAGAGTCTGAGAGGCCATTCTTAAGCTCACATGGATCTCAAATTATTGTTGTATCCACCCCCCAAAAGTTTTGCAGACAGAGATATCCATCCTATGAATACCAGACTGGTTTGACTTGGTTGGATGAGGGGTTTTTTTCCCCCCTTTTGGCACTCAGTAAATTTAAGTCAGTGAACTTAAAGATCACAAAGAAATTAGATATAAATACATTAGGTACTGTAGAGCAGGCAAAAGAAATTTTAAATTTAAAAAGCATCAAGTAAAGCACCAACAATGAGAACGTAGCTGGAAATAGGACATCAATGAAACAAGAATATCTTCTGAGTTGTAGCAAAGTAGCTCAAGAAAACCCCAAATTAGTCAAATACTGCATTACAGAAAGTAGCAATCAAAAGAAAGCCCAACATTCTTCATCTCTATCATAATATTATATCTTATTTCTGCTCTAGTTTTTATTTCTAATGTACATCTTATGATGCACAGATCCATCTTTTACTGTTGCAGTTATTTGATCAAAAGCTATTTTCTGAAGAAAAGTCAGGGATTGCCAAAAACAGTAACACATTTTACAAGCAACTGCCACTGTACAATATTTTATTTAAATGTAAATCTTGCATCCATTTTTGTTCTAAGAGCCTGAGAAGGAAAAAACCCTCCTCCACACCCAGCCCTAAGCCTAAAGCTAAAGCAGAATCCATTTCACTCTCAACTGTCACTTTAAACTCTCCTCATCAGCACTAACTAGAAATACAATATTTCCTGCATTTCTGAAGGCTTTGTAAAGACACTGTGTGAAACCAACAAATTGAAAAATTACCTTGGACCCAAAATGCCAACTTTTCTCAACTCCTTGCCTGGTTTCAATCTCAATTTAAAGAAAACATCCTTCAATTTTAAACTCTGATCTTGGATTTGAATTCCTCCACAAAGGAAAAGGAGGACAAATTCAAAAAGAGTCTCATTAAGACATTGCTCAGTGCAATCAGGAATTCACAGGGGACCAAATATCAGTTGGTGACAATGGCTGGATGAACCCATCAAACCTACAGTAGTTTCAAATACTTATAAAAAATACGTTCTTTAACAATCTCCTTCAGCCTGGATCTACCTAGGAAATTTGTTTCTGCAGATCCTCTGGAGTCTGCACGCAGTTCCTGCTAGTCTGTCTTTCTATTACTACATGGATTTTAAAAAATCTCAGTCCAAACTGCTGGGAACCTCGAGCTTATTCTTCTTTGTAATTTCAGTTTAATTTGTAGCAGATGTGGCCAAACACTCCAGACTCCAAATTTCCTTTGCTATCACTGCTCACCTTGGAGCATCCTGGACATACAAATAAACTCAACTGTTAACGAGCATGTTCTCAACTCTCAATTCTGGCTTGAGAGTGCCACTAAATAACTACACGGTTAATAAAGATCCAGTTTTATAGGCAGTAGAAAAGGCTAGAAAAAGAACAGTCCCACATACTCATCACCTGCAAACCTGTACTTCTGTCTAAATACGTAAAGCCAAAATTAGCAGTCTTATGCCAACCAGAAATCATGTGAGAATCATTACTTACAACTGCCTGTTCGCTGTGGTTCAGAGAACAGCCCTGGATTCCTTCCAGCACTTTGCCTGTGGTTACAAAGTGCTCCAACCCAACCCAACCCAAATCAAGGGTACCCCAAAAGCCACGGCTGGTGCACATCACTGGCAGCACCTCCCACAGGGTGGCTGCACCACAGAAATTACCTGCAGCTGAAACTTGTTGTGAATGCTCACACTGCAAAAAAACATGGCTCAAGTATTTCCAATCTATTCTAAAAGTGAATTGGAGCAAAAGTAGAAAACTTTTAAATCAGATTAAAACCAACATCATGTCATTAAAAATTGTTCCATGTTCCAAACGCAATACTGAGGTAATGTAGCACGAGCATGCTTTAAACTGAATGCACAAAGGGTTAAGAACAAAGTTAACTGTACAAACCAAGAGAGTGAGAACAGCCCAGCTTTCACAATTCTGAACCTGATGCTACATAAAAGGAAGATCCTCCATGTACCACAAAGTTCTCCTTCACGCCTTGAGAACCTGCTGCTCTGAGAACACACACTCAGAACTAGATGTGGTCCCTGTATTACCACAGACCTTTTCTAGGACAGTCTTCCCAGTTCCCCTGAAAACCGAGAGGAAAAAAATCCTCACCATAGTATGATAAAAGCCAAAAAGTTTTTCATTGCTGTTGATTTTAAGTCCAAATAAGGATAAGGCATCTCTAGTGTGATATAATACAGCCTAATGAAGGTTTACATGCTTTTTATTCCACCATAGGTTTAGCTTGCTCACATCTCTCCCTCTTGTCTTTGCCCAGTCCTCCTTCTCCTTTCTCATGAGCCTTTCATTTAGAGTTCTGAAGAACAGGAAGAGGATAAGGAGGGAAAAGCCCTGTTAGGGGAGTGCTAAAAACAATCCCCTCCTGGGGCAGGCCAGAAGCCTACAATCAGTACAACTGAGTTCGATATTCAAACCAAACAAAGGTTTGTTTGAAAGCTGATTATCTTAATTCCATCTTCTCAAGTAATAAAATCATTGGAATTCTTTTGTCACTCTCTGCCTTTAGGTGTTCAATGAGATGGTCATGACAGAGACAATTACAATAAATTACTAAGATAATTACATATTATTAAAACAATCAGTGTCAGCTGCTTTTAGAAAATGTGAATCATAACTTCAAAAAACAGATGTAAAGAGCTTTTACAGATGATTCAAAGTTCTGTGGACATTAAAGAAACCCTTATAACCCTCTCCTTCACACTAAATCAATTCTGACTCCAAGTCTGTCTCCGTCCTTCCAAAGGATCTGCATTCACAGCTCCACTGCAGGAGAAGCATTTACTGCAATGTGCCAGCAAACTGCACACAGAGACTTCCAGGCTGCGCTGGAGCCAACAGTGCTGCCTTCTGTCTCAACTGGAAATTCCAGGACTAACTGGAATGCAAGCAGGAGAAAGAAACCACGTTAAATACAATATGACCCCTCTTTGCCCACCAAACGAGAAGCATCACAAATTCCTGTTGCAGTTTATGCTGAAAGCTGCTTGTTCTGACTGTTCCATAGGGGACACTCCCAAGCCTGGCCGTGCTGTTTGGAGCTGTCTGATGGCACACACGTTAAAAGTGGCAACAAACCTCCACGTGCTGACAAATGAAGGCAATAACAGCCATCAAAGCAAGTCACTTGTGTGCCCTTCTGGGGTTAACTCAACCTGGGTTGAGTTCCTGTTCTACTAACCAGGAACACTGCCTAAGGAAAATTCAGTCCTGAATGAGGAGATGAAGTTGTTCAAGAATGAATGAATAAGCAGGTGGCACGTGCACCACTCCTCCAAAGTTACTGTTGGAAAGAAGGCAAAGTCATTCTTAATGTGCAAGCCCCTTGGACAAAAATCAATTTGAAGCAACAAGTTGATACCAGCACTTGTCCGCAGCGTGTGAAAGACCCCGGCAAAATACGGAAAATTGATATTGCCCTCCCAGAAACAGGCACTGTTTGGGAACTACATTTAAAGCTAAGTGGACAAAAATACCTCACTGTATGCAAGTCCTAATAAAGAGCTGGAGAGAAAGAAATATCAGAAGTAGAGTTTATATTCTGGAGGGAGTCAAGAGCACGTATAAAGTTACTGAAGAGTACTCAGTAACACATGGCATCTAAGGCTGTAACTCCAGCCCGTCTCAGCCCATCACTCAGCACTCTCACAGGTGCAAAGACCTACCAAAATGCACTGAAATATTCTGCTCTTGCAAAATTAGAGAATTTAATCCAACGATATCGTTGTTGTATTATTTAACCTGTACACGTTCAGGGAAAACAAAAAGTATCTCTTGGATATTCCATAGCACCATAGGTACAATTGTTCCCAGCTACAATTTAGTGGCAAGAGGATGGGAAAGAGCTGACAAATGTGGGATTTCTGTGGATGTCACAGCAGGACAGATGCCTTAATGATCTGGAAATGCAGTGTCTTGAACAGCAAAAGGAATGATATGAAATGATGATATACACTAAATAAGTGATAGGGACAAACAGTAAGGGTGAGATGCATAGAAAAATAATCACCTGAAGGGACCAAAGACAAATTTGAAACCATGGCATTCAGCAGTTCCCTGCATGGACTTTACACAATGGCTTCAACTTAATGCCTGTCCTGTACATACCGGCCACAACAAAGTTCTTTGCCTTAACTAAGCAAAATCAGTGACTGATGAATGAAACTTTTGCATTTTCAGATCAGATACCACAAAGGATGATCTAGCAATCTCTGCTATCCAACCAAACCTAACACAGTTTAATAGCAATTATGACATTCATTTCCTACAAAAATGAATTAATGGACTGTATAATCTGCACAATATCCTGTGCTAATTGTTTCTGAGTCGCTACTTAAAAAACATATGTCATTAATCTTTAAACTAACAGGAAAATAACAGGTTTTGTGTCCAAAACATGGGTCACATTCATCTCGTTCCTAAAAAAAACCTAATGGTCGTTTTCAGATTGTCCCATAGAAATCCTTGAAGTTCTCTATCAAATAAAATATTTTCCCAGTATTTTAAATGACAGTGATTAAAACTCTCTCTATTTGCAAGTATTTCTCAGGATTCTCGACAACATCTATGATTTCCTCTGAAGACAGTACAAGCAGATCTTATACAAAGCCTCTGTGAGCACCCAGATAACAACAACGGAGGATTAATCATTTTTGCTATAGCAACCACTGCACTGCAATTACCATAGTGACATGAGAAGAATAGGAAAAGTAATAATGAAGAGCTCTTACTTGTTTGGAGCAATGTGTCAGCCGAGTAAGTGCAGAATTCTCTAGTGTCCGACTCTGCTCACCTTAATCAATTGAAATGCCATTTGTAATAAATGTCAAAAAGCATTTCTGATTTACTTTTAAAAGGGCAATCCAAATTTGTCAATTGTTCCCTGTCCTTTGGTCAGATTAATGTTCAAATCATTGCTATCATGTAACAAGGGGAAGTGCTACTTATTACAGAGGTTCCAACTTAGACATGAAGTCTAAGGTCTGCCCCATTACCATAAACGTATTGATATACACACACATGCTTTTGCATATTTTCCCATTAAAATATACACACATGTATACGTACAGAAATGTAGTGGAACTTCAGATATATATAACACATACAAACATATCTTTGTGTCTCTTTCATGAAAAAAATGTATCTTTTATACTTCAGGAACACTCAGTACTAAGATTATACCAACATCTGTGACAGCTTCTCATGAGTCACCTAATTGCTGTTTTTTCCAACTCTACTTATCCAAATAATTTCTACTTGATAGCTGTTGTTCAGCCTGCTTAGCTTAAGAAAGGAAATCTTAATCCGAGTTAGTTGCTTTTGGAGGTTCTCAGTCAGGATCTTATTCAAAGCTCACCCCTTTTTACAAATGACTTATGGCTAGAAAGGGTATTTCAAATAAAATCTTTGGAAGCAGGAAATAATATTAGACAAAGTCCCCTTTGGAAACAACGCTTGTTTGCCAAGATGAAGGTGAATCAGCACCTTGGACTGCAGGAGTGCAACGGGGTACAAATGGAAAGGTGGGTGTAAATGAGAAGGAAGCAGCCCAAGTGACACACCCCCAAACTCACACCTAGACCTGACATCATGCCAGGGCCCAACAGGCACAAGCAAGAAGTGGCAGAGAGAGAGAGTCCAGAGATATGGAATCCTTCGAGACCTCTAGCAAATGGCAAAGCTGGCACATCAGCTGTGAGGTACCAAAAATGTCAAGGAAGGGGAAGAAAAACAGAGGCAGGGAACACAGAAGCAAGAGCTCAGAGGCTTTGCCTGTGCTTTGAAGGTGTTTCTAGTCCCAGGAGCTATGCCCCAGTGCCAGGACCACGATGCCCACAGAGAGCAGAGCTGAGTGTACAGCACAACCTGCTCACCCATCTCAGTTTCCACTGCCTTGTGCTATTTGGAGCTGTTGTGCAATGAAACCTCTTTCAGGCCCTGCTGCAGAGAGCCAAGCAGCTAGTTCAAACAGCACCCTGGCACACCTTCGCTGCCTTTGACTCACAACACTCATTATTCCATCACTCTTGAAACAGAAATCTGAGAAAAGGGGATGTTCAAGTCTGACAAACGATTTTCAGCAACACATTTCTTTACCTTTCACTCACTACAAGCAGAAGCTGTAGGATAAAACTCTGCCTTTTGAAGTATCTGTGCATAAGCAGACACAGCACAGGGGGTAACTGCAGTTACTCTGACAGAGCTTTGTACGAGTGAGATTTTGCCACTTCATTGTTAGATGGTGCAGAACAAAACATACCAGAATGAAAACAAACAGCAGCAGAACTCAACTACAAAGCTCCTTTGCATTAAAAGCTTTTTTCCCCTCCTACCATTTCCCACCCCTCAGCTGCAGTGATCTGGAATGAAGATGAAGCTGACAGTGTGTGTGTAGTTGCTCAGAGAGAGGCAAGACCCTCACCCAGCAAGATCTGGGTGTTCTCTCCTAGAGATGAAGTGGCTGGGATCTTTCAGATCTTTCAGAGTAACGAGTTCAAAAAGGCAGCATCTCCTCCCAGGGCTGACACCCATGGTCCCTTGCCTCTCTGCTGTCCCTCTACATTTAATTGCAGGCATTTTTTAAGTCCCTGCACGCACTTTCTCCCATGATATTCATCCTTACTAGAGACACTGCTGCACTGTTGCCTCATACCAATGCTCTGCCTGTGGATTTGATAATAATTAGCAGAGCAGGGCATTGAACAAGTGGTGATGAAACTCCAAATCTGCAGCTCCCACGACTGATCTGTACCAGCCACTGCCTTTCATAACCTTGGCTGTACCAAAGGCACATTCCATTTAGTCACACTTTCAAAATTTATGATTTGAACAGTTCCACTTCTCCATGCAAAGAACCCCAGGGTTTATTAAAACTCCATTAATTACGATAAATTTCTAAAATTATGATGTATCATTTGGGCTCATTAGCTACCTAACACAGAGATAAAATTATCCTACATTAAGACTGCTTTCCACATTGCCATTGTTCAAAAAACAAAATTACTATTTAGTACATAATAAGACACATTATTCAGAACATCAGCTTGGAAAGTGGCTACAGAAACTCCAGCATATTCAGGTTTTTTTAACTGCAAAAACCGTAGTATTCCATTCTTTCCTTCGCATATCATACAGGTAAGTGCTCAAATTTGTAGATAAACAGTAAAAGATGTTACAAAAGCTTTGCCAAAGATTGCAGAGAATGTGCTAAACGTTTCCCAGAAGAACCTGGAGCACAGTTCAGGTTCTCCCCGACTTCATTCCCTGCAGATGTGATCTGAGGATCATTAACCACCCAGCAGAGGAGTCTTCTGGTTACACGTCGGAAGAGCTTTGCTACAACCCCTCCCTCAGAAGACTCTTACGTGGCAGCATGAGTGTCACACTGCGTGTAAGATGTTTAAAAACTCTCATTTTCTTTAATACATGTTTTTAAAGAAATGGATATAACACGGCTACTGTTTGACAACACTGAAAGACAGGCTCAGTCTCGCAATTAACAAAACAGGTGTATAAACACAGTCAATTATTTTTTTCAAGAAGTTGTTTACATTCAGTCATGGCAGCAGAATCAGACCCAGGGCACTTTCCCTTGGGTTGGGAAATTGTTATTTTACTGCATAGAAAAACAGTATTTTTTGGACTACATAACCAACATTCCCTGTTCGCTGTAACATGACAGACACCTTTATAAGCCAAAACTGACTGGAAAAGTATCTTCTAATAGGAAAATATAGGTTTTCACTAACCCTTGGAAAAACAGATTTACATATAAATTAAATTTTTTGCCTGTCCAAAAGCCTTTCAGAATCTTCAATTACAACCATTAATATTTTACCATGTTCCAGCAACCTTTATTCAAGTAATTTTAAGTAATTTTTATTTTGTCTTTATTAGATTGTACAAGAATTTATGAACATTTAATCAGATAATATCTTCTGAACAAGATTAGGGAAAACTATAAAATCATGACAAAACCCCCACATGTCTGATAAAAGTAAGTTTGGTGTTGTATCACACCTTAAGGCAACAAAAAGTACATACATGTGATGCAGAATGTACTGGGACAGCCAAAGCTGAATTTATTATTTCAAGATTTACAAAGAGATATAACACCTTAAAGAAAAAAAGTAGAAAAACATAAAAAAGCATTTAGAGTTAAACATCCCTATTTGTTCTTCAATGTAGAGTATCTAACAAAATATGGAAAATAAAGGAACACTTAGGATAGCATAGAAGAATAAAACTCACCGAAATCTGCAAACACAGACTGTCCAACGACCTTGGCACCACTGGGCATGTCCTTACTCTTCCCAGCTTTAGAGAAGTTCCCATCCTGTCAAACAGGACAAAGATGATGGAGAAACTGAACTGCAGACTAAGAGACAAGATTAGGCTTTTGAACCAAAGAAAATACAGATCAATAAAAAAACATTTTAGGAAAATAGAGAAAAAACTGCATTCTGAAAATTGTGACCGAGCTTTTGCATTTCTCATCCTTGATGGAATCTTATGGCAATTCAGCAATAGTCATATTCAGACACAGTTTCCATACATTTGGCTGTGTTACAAGAGATTGGGTTATCTCAGCAACATTCCCTAATCACAATTAAGTGATTATGAATAGTAATGTGCATTTATGCACACTGATGTGATTGTGTAGATATATGTAATATATACAAACACCTGCACACCTGTTAGAAATAGCTTCTGCTTTGCCAAATAAATTGATTTTTCATTAGATCTGGTTTAGACCTTGGTTTAATTATCTACTTTTAAAATCTAGGCCCACAGAAAACAATAGCCCAATATTTCATCAGGAAGACAGGAAGCACTGGATCCCTGTTCATGACAGAAGTGGGACCTGGGACCTGGACTCAGTTGGCCCCAAAAGCGTATCTCATATGGGCAAATATTTTAAAAGCACTTTATAGTGCACCACTGAAGAGAATTACTTTGTTCTACAACGAGCAATTTAACAGCTTTTAACAGATCAATTAAGGTATTTTAATATTCATATATATGTACATGTATTCTATATGTATGACCTACTTTCCTGGGTTGATTGACTCCAAAGAACAGAGTTCTTTCTTCCTAAAGACAAGCAAATCTATCCATACAAAATATATAATGTAGGATAATATTCAGAATACCCAAGTTGAAAATTTGTAAGGAAACTTTAGAAAACCCGCACCAAGGGAAGAAAACAAGAATCAAACCCAACTGCTCAGCCTTTTATGTATCAATCCCCATGCTCAGTGTCAGTAACCTCCCCACAGAGGTGCTGACAGCCCAGGACCCTGCTAAGGTGTATGGAGCCATCTCATTTACTGAGGAGTCATGTTCAAAAGCCTGCAGAGGGACTTGTGCTGAAGTGAAAGGAGTCCAGGAACATTGTGCAGTCTAAATGCAATGGCTTTTTGGGTTTTATAACTTGTCTCTGTTTCAACACAAAGGTTATTTTTGCTTCTCTCTTACCTTATTTACCCATGTCTCAAACTGAATGGTTTTGGAATTGGGTGATGTAGTAAGGAACAAATCTGCAAGGATAAATGTAAGAGAAATAAAAATGTTTAACAGTAGACTATACACACAAATACATTTTATCACTTAGTAAAGCTATCTGAATTATTTAAAAAACATTAGCTAAGTAAGTTACAAATACATTATACTCCAGTGATGTATAGATGAATGGATATTAAGTAAGAAAGATTAAAAACGTACCCCTCCAAAACTATTTTCATCCCTCATACTCTTTTGTATAAATAAATACAGGTTTTGTACACAACTTTTGCTTATACACAAATAAAGTTAGTCTGAAATGAGCTAGTAAGTGCTGGATGTTATACACGCATCCTGAAGAACATTTCTAAAGAGTAGAAACAGAGGCACACCTCAAAGCTAGAAAAAAGTATCCATAGTTATATTTTTAGTAAATAAAAATTATAAATAAAAACCTACCTACTATCCTTTTATTTTGGATATGTTGAATTAAGCAACAGATATATTGATGGAGAAATATTTCTGGCTTCCTTTCCATTAAAATTCTCTCAAACATGAAAACAGTGCAAAATGACTTCAGAGGATTTATCTGGCATTGCCTACTTAGAGAGGAGCTTATTCACTGCCATTTAGGAAAGCACCCAAGTTAGGAAAATGGGAAGAAAAAGCTTTTATTAAAAATAAATAAAAAATTACTAAGTCCAGTGTTAAGAAATCCGGATTTAAGAGAACTACTCTTTCAGATCTAAGCACTTGTTTTCTTTTTCATGGTCTCCTTCCACTATTTGAGAGAGAACACAATGGTTACTTTGCAGGCAGTAAAAAAGCCCTGACTGAAGGCACATAACATTATACAGAAGGAACGGAACCAAGAGCCCGGAGCAGTTCCAAGGCTGCTGTAATATCACACTGCAGTGGCAAAATGCAAAGGCAGGCAAAGATAGCAGATAATCTTCTAAAAATAGCAGAGAGGAGCTGTGCCGCGCTGCTCCTACCTCAGAGCAACAAGCTGTGATTTCCCACAGGACAACGGAATATAGGTACAGCAACACCACCTCTAGTCCTAGAGCCCTCTGAACCAATTCCACGGGCACCTCAGTGCCAACTGGCCTCCTTTTCATCCTTAAGCCTTCTTAGAAGCTATTTGTCCAAAATGCTCATGCTTGTTTCTGGGATTAAACTCTCTTGCACCAAAACCTAATCGAAGGCTTAATATTTACAAGTAATTTTCCATTTTGATCAAGAATGTCGGAGATTTCAAAGCAAGCGTGAGATATGGCCAACCCGAGGTTATAAAATCAAACCATCTGCAGCTCAACAATCAATTATTTACAAAATAGAAAGATGACGCTTCTACTAGACAATGGATACAGGAAAAAATACTAAAATAAGGAACCAAAGAGTTTACTCAGCACGTTAGATCCACAATACTGAAAAACAACCGAAATATATACCAAGCACTTAATACAGAAGGTATCTGTATTATCATGCTGTAACACAAAGCCACTCTATATCAGAACTTCACTCACAATTTTCCCCTAAAAGTGAGTTGGTAGGCAAATTAGGCTACTATTTCACTTAATTGGCTTAGTAATAAAATGCTGCTATCCAGGCTCTCCTACATCTTATCACCAGCAAACATATATATGGAAAAGCACTGAATTCAGCCCTCATTGTCACAACAAAAAGAAGGACATTATTAGAATGTATGTTTCAGCCTCTAAAAGGGAATATTCAAGTACTGTATTCCAAGCTCCAGTACCCTAAGGCTCATTACAGAGGAACTATGCTATGTCCATCCATCTTTATTTGATAGGATCAGCTAATTTTGACATTGTATCAACATATGGCCCACTGAAGACACAGAAAGTTCCCCAGAAAGCTATATAAACCTTGTCCAGCTGGACTGCACGGAGTTTATTTAGTGTGTTTATATCTACCCTGTATCAACATCCAAGTGACCTCAGATACATCTACAAGCACTGAAATAATAATTTGAATGCAGTGCACCCCATCTTGAGCTGGACACATTTCTGGTAATCTTTATGCAATGTATCTCAAGGAGCTTTATGTAATTACAGATGTTTAGAGCTGAGTACCTCGGGCACCAAGAGCAGGGCCTTTGTGCCACAGGGGCTCAGAAAGCAGAGACTTGCAATAACGATGCCCCAAAGATAATCAGGCTCTGAGAGAGCCCAGAGCAGGGCGATCAAACTGACCCAAGGGCAGGAGCAGCTCTGCTGTGAAGGCGGGCTGAGAGCTGGGGCTGTTCAGCCTGGAGAAGGGAAGGCTCAGGGGAGACCTTAGAGCACCTTTGGGTGCCTAATGGGGGCCACAGGAGAGCTGGAGAGGGACTGTGGACAAGAGCAGGGAGGGACAGAGCAAGGGGCAGTGGCCTTCAGCTGAAACAGTAGGTTTAGGTTAGAGGTAACAGCAAATTGTTCCCTGGGAGGGTGGGCAGGCCCTGGCACGGGCTGCTCAGAGAAGCTGTGGTGTTTAAGGCCAGGTTGGACAGGGCTTGGAGCAACCTGGGCTAGTGGAAGGTGTCCCCTACTTCCAAACATTGATTTTTCTTATTAGAACTCATTGGAAATTGCAAAAAAATCAAACTATACAGAACCTGCTCCAAGTCAACTTCTGAGTGTCCTTGTTATTTTCTGCCACTTTTGAGTGTTACAAAAAATGGCACTATTTATAGATGGAGCTTTCATTTCACTAATGACTGATTTGACCTTTCTGTTTAATGTCAGAGGGCTTTACTTCAGAATAAAAACTCTCAGCATCTATGACTGTCTACAGAAGCCACCAGGGCACAAGCAACATGAAGTTACTCCTTGATTTCAGAAGTTTAAGTTAACAAAGGAGGGGAAAAAAGTATCCCTATTTTTAAACACTGTCAACATGTACAAGACATTACCCAATTGGAACATATTTGTGTTCAAACATAACTAAAAATGTTCTTTTTTACTGTGGAAGAGCAGCATATTCTCTAACCAGCAGCTACTTCTGGGTATGAACATCCCCACTTGTATAGGTATGTAAATAATGTGCTTTCCCAACACAGATAGGAGCACAAGTATCATGGGTAATGAGCTTTCAATTCACTTGCTAGGAGTTTTTGGTGCCAGTTCCAAAAAAGAGGAAGTTAAGGAAACACTCCTTCCAGTAGCTTCCTCTTCTGAAAAACTTAACCAGACCAAAGGACATCATATCTTCCAAATAAGCTAATTCGTATTGGCCAATTTTTAAGAAATGTGCTTCTAATAAAAGAGATTGTGAATTTATTCAGTTCAAATGGGTCTTCCAAAATTTAGTAAGTGTTTATTGGAACTATTTAATAACACATGATAAACAAATATAAACAACATAACTAAGCACTAAAATCCCTTTCATTATTAAAAATTACTATAGAATATTGGTTTAAAAACATCACTTAACTAAATAACTTTTAAATTAGATTTATGCTTTATAGTTACGCTTCTGAATACACAGAGCAGGTGGGAAAATTCCTTTGGTTTTTATAATTTTAAGGATGACTTTCAGGCAATGTTCTGTTTATTTTCAGAATAAAGGCAACCATACTGTTTAAAGCTATAGAAAATGACTCAATGTTAAGAATGCTTTCAGAATCCATTTTCAAAGTTCATGCTTTCTCAACAAATTGCTGTTTGGGGCGCAACCAATTTACTTCTCACCTGTAGTAAGTTACTGATTCCCATAAAAATGTCATATTATTATCCCCTGGTGTATATAATGATATCAGTATATAATTAAAAATTGCAAAAGGAATAGCTTTTGAGACACTCCATAATGGGGATTTTAAAATTAAAACTGCTAAGCACATAGCAGAGATCACGGGCTCTTTTAGAAAGATGAGGACAAACAAAACAGCTATTTCTTTTCTCTAAAGATCTCTGCTCAATCTTTGCCTCTCCTTGTGGGGTAAGCTATGAGTAAGAGAAGCCACTGGCAAAAGCAGACCAGTCCCAGCAGCAGGAGTAGATGCAGCTCATTCCAGCTCTGAAGCCCTCTGCAACACATCCTGTCCATCTTACATGATACATTTTTTGTCTCCATTATTTGCTCTAAATTCTCAGCTAAGCTTAAAATGGTTAAGAAATTAGAAAAATGTTCCTGCTCCAGGAATGACAGAGTGGCAAGGCATTACTGACTAACTGTTCTGGGAAAAAACACAAGGGAGGGAGCAAAACCAGACAGAGGAAACACATACCCCTGCCCAAGTTTTAAAAGGCCACTCAAGCTAAGTTTTAAAAGGTCAGATAATTTGTTTGCCTGGTTATTTTCACAGAGAATAAATGCTGATCTATTGCATAAAGTAGGCTTTGCTGGTAATACTAACTGCAGAGAGGCTACCAGCTTCCACGAGAAGGGAACTCACTGAATATATAACCAGAGTCTGACACTAAACGTTACCGTATCTTCAGAATCCAGGTTTAAATGATTACAACAGAAATATCACCTGGGTTTTGAATGATTGTTTTTCAAGAAGAAAGCTATCTGCATTTCCACATTCAAACTAAGAAGAGGGAATAAAAAAGAAAACACATTGTGAACGTTCTGGTACATTAGGTTTTTAGATTCCCAAAGCAAAACAACATAAGAAAATTAACCACCAGAAATCAGTAAAGAGACTGCAATTAGCTTACAGCAAGCTGTTTCTGACTAATGATTTTTCCACTTTAGTTTTCCCAAACCCAAATTTATGATTTTTCCTTCATATTATATAAACAGTTCCAGAAATATCTACAATTATACACACCATGTGCTAGCGTTCCGCACAAGACTGGTTGTAAAAGCAGCATTGCCCAACTTTGGAATCACATAACCAAGTAAGACAAAGAATATTTAATACATCAGCTATTTTTCACAGCATTCAAGGATGCATTGACAGATGTACAGTATGAAGTTACAGTATGATTCAGAGGCCAAGGCAGCTTGTCTCATACATTTGAGGCCTGATTTCTTGGTAGCAGGCTTATAACTGAGTGCAAACATATTTATTGTTTAATAATCCTTTTTCTCTCCAAGTGATTAGGAACTACAATTTTGGCTTAGAAAGACAGCACTATCCATAAATGAACATCTGATACTTTAAGATGTTTAAAATAAGAGTAATGAAGTTGAGTCATTAGAAAAAAATGACACAGCAAAGTTAAGTGCTCTCCTAAAAATTTGAACTGCAGATAAAGCACTCGATACACCTATGAAAGCTCATTTTAAGACAGTCTAATCAGTTCCACCCAGTGCCCCACGCTAAATTTCAACTTCACCTTGGTCCAAAGTATTGAACTGAAAATTCTGCCTGTGATGTAAATCCACAACAGCACGAACAAAATGTTTGTACATTTTGTTTGTACATTGTACAGTCTAGCTTTAAACAGATGATCTGTACTGGTGCCCATCCCTGCATCATTTCTGGGTGGTCTTTATCAAGTCCTTCCACGTATCCTGGCCCCAGTTTCCAGCTGTGACACCCCTTCCCCACAGTTCAGTGCAAAACCTTCAGTGCAAGGACATACTGCCAGTAGGGTTTCCTCACTGGACCAGCATTCCCTGCACCTCCTGACTGACACATCAAGACACATTGCTGAGAAAGACTGAGATCCTTTCATCTGGACTGAGTGGACTAATGCACAGAGAAGTTACTTTTACCTCCTTCACTGAAAGTCAAGAGGGTTAAATATTGTACAAATACTTCTAAAGTCCTATGATGTAAGTTTAAGGATGTGACATTTTTAAGATAGGCCTCTTACTTGAGGATCCTGCTTTGGAAGTGCTCACTTGGACTATTTGCTCTATAAAACACACCTGATATCAACCTATTCAAACAAGTCTATTATTATTAGCTTCAAGATTACTTTCCTAAGCCAGCTGTTAAAAAGAACTAATGATAAGTGTGATTCTGTATTACCAGACACCCAGCAGCCTTATTCTAACAAGGGCCAGCACATTTTCTCCTCACCTTTCAGTCTATCTCAGTGCAGGCACCAACAGTGACAGTGTTGGTAGGCTGGTTGGCCAGACCACTTCCTGACATGCCTTCCCAACTCAGCCACTCTGTGAACCAGGGACTCCTCCCTGCAGCAACACATGCTTAATATGCACACAAAGACATTGAAAGGTTTTTTTGTTTAGTTTATCCATAAAGCACACACAGACCCTTTGGTAAAAGTTTTATACTGCAAATTTTTGCATGGTTTATATAAAATTCCCAGTCTAACTCAGACTTACTTACTGAATTAATAATTATGAGGAGCTGAGACTCTACATGAGGATGGTTTCTTTAAAAACAGCAGCGGCATTACTCTCTGAAACAGCCCAGCTTATCTCTCACCAAGAAAGATTAGTATTATCTTTGTTGTGGTTAGAGGATTTGTGGATTATAAAATCCTTACACTGTTAGCCTTTCATGAAGCACTGTTAGGGATTAAGCACATCTTTATGAGCAAGTTCTCATATAATGAAATCATAACAATTCAACTTCATTTTACCCAGAGCAGGAGAAGTGTGGCAATTAAAAGCTCTGTTTTGAGGGCTTAATACCAGCAAGTTGCAAACGGGTTAGGCAATAAACCAGCAAAAAGCTGCTCAGTCCAGAGAGGATTTTTTTTTTTTTATGTCAAGCACACTTTAAATCTCCTAAGCTGTTTATAATGATAGAGTTGCCAAAAATAGTCCAGCTAAAAATCATGAAATTGGCTGCATCTGTTACAGAACACAAAGAGCTCCAAAACATTGCAGAACATTAAGAGAAAAGTCTTTAAAAAACCACCAAAACCAAGTAAAGATAGCATGTTCTGGTGGTTTGGTTTTTCCATTTGTAAACAAAAATCACTGCATACATTTTAGGTACAACTGTATCTTCATGCCCATGAATAGTAGCATAGCCTGTGAGTAAATACTCTGAATTTTTCAGTCCCAAAGTCCCAGAGAAGCATCAAATATTATGAGTAAGCCTTTTGGACAACGTGATTTCAGCATGCAGACTATTCCCCTGCACCTTGTCAATGCCTCCCTTTTAATTAACACCATTCTAATGTGTCCCAGGCCCTGTTCTTAATGAGGCTTTGTTCCAACTGGAGAATGGCTGTGTGGGTGAACAGTGAGTCACAAGGAACCTCACCAGCTCCACCTGTGCCAACCACGAAGGAACAGACTCCATGGAGACACAGCACCATATGGATCACGCTCTCCTTGCCACGCTGCCCCAGCTGTGCCAACAGTGACCAGACCCAAACAAGCAGCAGAAGCATTCAGGTGTCTTCTGCAAGGTCCATCCAGGCTGCACAGAGCACTGTTGTTTTTTTTCTTAACTTCTATCACCTGACTACTTTCATGACTAATTCTATGAGTCACTTGCCCAGCTCTGTATAGACTAACAAATTACAGGAGACGTGGTGAGAAACTATACAGGTATTTTTTGGAAGAGGCACAATGAGACTCAAGGTGCAATTTCATGCTTGGTTAAAGGCAGGCTATGAGTGCTGCTACCAAAAGAGGAGTCAACCTTCTTGCAGTGCTTACATTAGCTCTGACAATCCTGAAGCTGCTTAATAACTCAAGTGAAAATGAACTTGCTGCCCACCAGCCCTGGTTCCAAGTTCCGATGTGAGGGAATGGCCATAAATGTACAGCAGGACGAGACAGTTGGTGACTTTCCATTTTGGCAGCAAGCAGTCTTGGAAAAACACATCAGTCATGAAATATTAGATATACTGATATTATTTTTCAGCAACATATGTCTTATGCCCAGTTGGTCCAATTTTCATAGGGATAGTAAAAAAAATTATCATTCCCATCTTAGAAGCAAAACATTAAGGAAAATAGTTCTATGGTAATACTTTCTCCAGCCTTCTTCCCAGAATGAATTACTGTCCTTAATATTTTCCTCAGGTTACTGTAACATAACACTTCCCACAGCACTCCACGTAACACTGGAACACAGTATTTCAGCCTGAGGTGTTTTATCCTTGCTGCTACAAGCACATAACAGTCAGGATCTTTATGGGAAGAGCCTCATAAAGGCTTCTACATCTTGAGATATGAAAATAGATGTGAATCCATAAAAGCTCTCAGCACTCCCACACAAAGATCCTGACTTTTGTTTCTACTTAACAGAGGAACTTCCACGTATCACTAGCACTAACTGGAACTCTGAACATTCTTCAGTCTGTCAGCTGTTAAGAGCCTTGAAAAATTGATCCATCTGTGATTGATCTGTGTAAGCAGCTTAGACTTCCTACCTTTACCCACCTGTGAGTTTAGATTTCAATGGAGTCAGCTTAAACTGCTACCTGGAATGTTCATCCATACTGCTTATGCCACTAAAATAAAATTCCAAAAGACTTCTAGAGCCAAGTGTTAGAACTGGTTATTACATGACACTGATTATGGTAAGCAACCATATATCTAATTTTCCAGTTGGAATTTTCACTTGACAGCTTCATGTAGCAACGTGCCAGAACTGAATATTAAGGTTTGACTGCATGCTAAAGCAATTAACTTAATCCCCAATATTTATAAGCATCTTAATTAAATTTATGGGCTCTTTCCTCTCTCATTCCCATGCAACTAAACAGGAAGAAGATAAGCCCTCTTTCCAAAAATTACCATATATGAATTGATGTACAATGCACATCTAGCAAAAACACTTCAGAATTCATTTAATGCGTGAAGAAATTAAGCTTAGCACAACATGTAAATGTGCTTGGAGGTATAAACCAGGTATGTAAGTGAGAAATAGACTCATCATGGTAACCGAATTGCATTCACCAAAAAAAAAAAAATCCCAAACCTTAAACAAAATAAAGGAAGAATACAGTTTGTCCCCCATAAGAAAGGCTGTCTCCAGGGCTCAACCATGAACACTGAGCCATGAACAGGTTACAGGATTGTTCCTACAGTGAGAGAAGCATGCAGTCTCATGGGCTATTTTCTCAATCTGTACAGAACCAACCACAACAAAATAGAATGAAGTCGTGTTGAAATCCTCAAGGAAAATTATAAGCTCAGTCTTGCAAGCATTCTTCTGAATCAAACTATCAAACTCTTTTCAGAGTCAATATGAAGAAACACAGCCCTGATTTTGTTCCCAACTGAATCCTAGAGTACAGCACTGTGAAGAGCAGGAAGCAAGGTTTTAATGGTGAACACAGCATTATTCAGAACAAGCATTAGCTCTGATCATCAGCAAGCTGAAAACTTTATAAGGCTATTCATTTTGAAAGGGTTTTTTTTAAAAACACAGAGTTTTCAAATTATAGATACTAAAATAATTAAAAAAAACCCCAGAAGTAGCAAGTTCATGTTAGTACCAAAGGAAATTTCAACACATTACATTGCATACTTAGTGATAAATATTTTAGGAAGGTATTTAACACTTTTATGACTTACCAGCAGTGAAGTCGTTGTTTAAATCTATAAAGGCATGGGAGTGTGGTATATACATTTTACTTTGAGTTTCCAATGCAGCATGCCATGACAAGTTCCTACAGACAGGAATAAAAAGCAGCACATTTCAGCAACGTGTAGGGACTGTA
Source organism: Sclerurus mexicanus (assembly GCA_013396755.1). NCBI lineage: Eukaryota > Metazoa > Chordata > Aves > Passeriformes > Furnariidae > Sclerurus > Sclerurus mexicanus. The sequence goes on from VWZF01001186.1 coordinate 166,324, forward strand.
AATCATGAAAATATAGCTTCAAAAAATTGTGGAACTTTAAATAAAATTAGACAGAAAGCATGTTCTAATACCAAGATAAAATTACTGCTTCACTTACAATATACTAAGTAACTAAGAGTAATTGCTTGAAAGGTTCTGTGAAGGATGATTCATAGCACAGAGGCTTCAGTTGGATTTTATTAACTTTCTCAAGCAACTTCTTTTCTTTGCACAGGAAACTATCACCACCCGCAACATGGTAATCAGTGCCTAGGTTTCAGCTGTAAATGCTGAGACACTGAGCCCTGTCCTTGCAGTTTCCTCAAGCACTTTTACTTCTGGAATCCACCTTATGATCAATAAACATGAGCAAAAGCGATCCCATGCTGTTACAGCACCTCATACCTGCTGCATGTAAATGCACCTCGTTTGAGGTCACTTCAAAATCAATACATGAATTAAACTCTCACATTATGATGGACTACAGGCTAGCGATGTAATTTCCCAAGCAGGCAATACTTTTATTTATTTATTATTCATTTATAAACACACATGCCCTGCTGGTTTCTGTTCCAAAAATAAACTTCCATTAAACCTCCCTATAAGCAGTGATTTGAAATGAAACAAACCCTTCAAAAGTCATTGCTGCTGAATCATCAGATGTTACTCTCAGAGTCATCAGCTGACACACTCAGAGAAATCTCAATATGCACTATCCAGCAGCAGGACAGTGATTACTACTGTCTGGAATTACTTTGTTTATTCCAGTCACATTACATACACAGTCCTGAAGTCCTTATTTTCTGTGACTCATTTTATGTTAAGAAAAAAAAATAAAAAGCCTCTAGTTACTTTCCAGAGACCATAACTGAATCTGAGAAATGTTAAAAAAAATCTGCAAGAAGCAACTAAACATTTTCTCCAGGTTTTTCTATGTATTCATTTTTTAAATTAGCCAAGGAAATTAGTTATACAGCTCTAGAGTAAATTTTTAAACATTTTAGATTAAAAGTGGAGAATTGTTTTTCTAGGCAGATGACATAAAGCTGTTTTCCATGTACAAGACATGGCTTGTGCTATTACCTATAGCACTCAGTCTTACTTTGAGCTACAATGAGTAGGTTTATTTGTATGCTAATGCTACTAGAAGGATTTTTTCAACAAAATGAAATGCATCTTTTCTACTTCTCCATATCTGAAAGAGTTCATACAATTTTCCAATAAATAATCATTGCAAAGGGTTCAGAAACATCCTTATGATTCTGAAATCTCTGTTCCATAAGCCATCAACTCAAATAAAAATATGGTGATAAAATTCAAGTTGGGATTTATGACCAAAACATATTGTCAAGAAGGGTATGATTTCCATTTACAAATTTAAAGGTTATTTACCCTACACCCCTTCTGAATCATCTCCAATGGAAGGAAAATAGCCAGTTAGGAACAACGGGTATAGATTTGTTAAACTCACTGATGGGCTCTGTGGGGAAAGCCTTATTTCAGCATTTTTAAAGGCCATGGGGAAGCAGGATAGAAAGCTGGTCACTTCACCTGTTAGAGTAAATGCACATTTTGTACAACACAAATTCCATAATAGAGATTGTAATGCTAAATACCAAAGTGTACTAAACAAATTAGACTCCAACTGTTCCAAGAAACAATTCTCCTGTTCCTGATGTCAAATAACAGGGGTTCTGTTCTCTCATGGAATATCTACTTCCCCTACAAAGTAACACTTCAAAGGTCAGATGCAGTGTGTCACTGAAAGCTGGAAGATACACACAGCAATGAAAGAAGTCTCAGGTTTGCAGAGAGGAAGTTAAACACGGGTCTTACACCTCCCTAACAAGAACAGAAGTAGGTGCCCAATGAACAAGTTCCCAAAATCCATGTTAAAGACCAACCCTGAGCTTACCCGCCGATCAGTATCTGAGGCTTGCTCGAATCACTTGTCACACCAAAGACATCAGGAATCAAGTCTCCATTAAAGCTGAAAATGGGAAACAACTTCAGCATCACCTCAGTCATTACAGGAGTTGAAATTAACTGTTCTTAACCTGTATTTGGTCAGCATTTCCCCTCCGAGCAATGAAGAACGCTCAGCTCTACAGACCTTCCCGAATTTTGGCTCTTGTCTGAGCTGCTGGGAGCAGTAAACATCTTTCAATGGTCGTGGCTTTCGCTTTCCAGCTCTATTTCCCCCATTACGCATTTCACACGGAGGCAAGTACATTATGAAGGGGATATTTGCTCAGCCTGATAAGCCAGTAAAGTTTGTGCTTTACAAAATTCACTGAAAGATGAATGGCTCTTTTTCTGCATAAATTCAAGTACTGAAATTAAAAAAAGTAAAAGCTCATGTAGTTACTATTGCCAGGAAGATATAATATACAGGATGACTGTCACGGCTTTTCATCTTTAGTTAGATCAATTGACATTACACAAACCACCCTGTTCTCAAAATATAAAGAGCACACATTTCAAATTTGAGCACTAAAATACATGTAAGTGGTTCTTAGGAACCACTGTAAATGTGGTTTTCTAAAAAAGTAGGTCATACTTACTCCATTACTAGGGGCTCATCATGAAAAGTCTTATTTAACATAGTTTTATGGTTAAGATCTGAAAACAGAAAATATTAACTTGATTCAGTTACCAATATGACTTTTGCATTTTCAACTAAGACATAATTATTAATTTACAACCATAAATTCTATGATTAAAAAAAAAATCAGGCAAAACTGAATATAAACAACCAAATGGCTTCCTGGTATTTTGCAGGAAAGGTCAGTTACAGTTAAAACACTGAAGCTTCTTCGCTCTAAATAGATCTTAGTGAAACCTATTTCTCTGTGTGACTGCAATCACACAGACACGTGAAATCTGAAACAGCTGGGATGAAGACAGGCTAAAAACTTCACGCTGTATGTTAGACCTCCCTTTAATGTTTTGCCACCATAAAAAACTTGGGTTATATACACTGAGTATTTGGAATAAGCATTCAAAGTAGACTACCTAAATGGGAAGTGAGGATTTTAAGTCCTAACCAGGTTTTCACCTTGTACTTCATTTTACTTGTAATCCAAACTCCTTGCCAGATCATCCTCATTTCCCTCCTCTCTCCATAATGTTTCTCTTTACAATTTCCACATTTTGTACAACAGTACCCCCTTACTGACTTGCCTGTCACCCTTCTATTACCCAAGGAGGCACCACATACCTTGCCAGTGGCCTCACTACATACCAACCACTGCCCCAATTTTTTACCTCTGACTCCTTTTTTCCAGGCCCCAAATGCTCATTTGTTCCTCTCCCAATACAGGTCTTTCCAGAAGCAAGACTGCATAAATTAACACAAGTCCATCATAACCTTCCAAATCCTAGGGACACCTGTTATTCTCTTAGTATTTGACCCATTGCCCTTTCCCAGGTTCCTTGTTTCACCTCTGATTAAAGCAGAAGCAACTGTATCTAAAGCCATCACTCGCCTCACCTGTAACTATTTCCTAACACAGCTGTTTGCAATAACAATTCTTCTTCAGGACTTCTAGTGGACTTAAAGAGTATCTTCTTTTGCTTTCTGTCCTTCTTCAACCCCTAAACTCTTCCCAAAACCCTTTGTTAGAAGAGTCAACAGAAAACAGAAGAGACCTCGCAGTCAATGACTACACCCAAATACAGAATCAGACATACCCAGAACACTAAGAGATTCTTAAAAACTTGATTCTGAAGTTCTTGAAAACTTCCAGCAATAGACACTCTAGAAACCTCTCTTCCAAAACCTACTTTAGTGTTACCCTGTCTTTAAATAAGTTGGTTTAACGTAAGTACATGTTATATTACTCTTCATAGGTTTAGGTACTAAAGTTTACCTTAGGTTCTCTGTGCATTTTAAGTTGAAGATAAATCTTCAGAGATCATCTTTGTGAATCTGATATGCATAATGGGGAAGCCATGAGAAGCAGCTCTCCAGTTAATAGGTTACTACAGATTTAGAATATTGTCTAGTTAGGTCTTTTGCATGATACAGTGCTAGCATTTTTGCTTTGTTCTCTTTCATCAATTACTGAATAGTTTAACAGCAAGATGACATATGGGTGTGAACCTGAATAGCTGCTAACCCCTATTTTAGTTGTAAAACCCATAACTGCACTGTAAAATGAGCTGTAACTTGCTGACAATACTTTGAATTATGAAGAAGTCCAAGAATCCTATTAATAAGCAGTCTCAGCAACTCACCTAACGTTTGGTTGTGTCCCCAGAAAATAAACACTGAAAGTTCATCTCTGCCATGACTTTGTGCCTGGGTGGTCAGGAGGACATCCATTTGGGAATCCCCATCATAATCTCCAGGAACTACACTGGTTATGGTAACACCAAGAGATCTGGAATTAAAACAGAAATTAAAAGTACTTGTGCGTCCAAAGGCTTGCCCGGTTATCATTAGTTGGTCCAATACAGTATTATCCTTCAACAACCAGGCTTATTATAAAGTCCTTATCTACTGCAAAAGTCTCTTTAAATCAGGCATTTGGCAGGCTGTCTTTCTCTAAGGAAGATATTTTAACTCCAAACTTCAGCAATCAGGCTTTCTTCAGCCATATCCCATTTGTTAATACTACCTAGACTCCATTAAATTCCTTCAATCTGTTGTAGAGCCAGCCCTCACAACTGTATTTCAGTGAGCAGGATCTTTTGGTTGCACTCCAAGAGCAAGCCCATAGAGCAACAGGAGCAGGTTAAATGGAAGAGTCAGACATATAGGTAGATTTTTAAAAAGCCATTGTCATTTCCTTCTGTCTTCTGCCACTCCTCCCTACAGTTGTTTGTTCTTTCTGTCTTTTATTTGGTTACCTACTCAGACTCTGCTTTGCACACACAATCATGGATAACTCTGTAAAGGATTAAAGGCAGATAATTTCTAATGCACTGAACAAATTAGTTCCTTCCAAGATGGGATAGAATAAGGAAAAACAAAAATATGTAGAACTACAGAAGATGAAGCTGAGCTCTAACAGCAATTTAACTTTTAATAAACATAATACTATTAAAAAGCATTATTCAGAAGCAATAATCATAACAGTATTACAGGATGTTAAAACTATGCCTATATATGTACATAAACAGATTGTTTTATTAAGAATTGATGCTTTTTTAAAGGCTACATTTAATCTTCATAAAGGAACAGATCTCTACACAGAAACACCAGAACACCATTCTCCAAATCTCTTCTAAACCAGATGATATTAGCTGCATTCCATTAGCAACAACAGCAACTAGATGAATTTTCCTGAAAACATGTCTTAGGACTGAGACCAAAACTACCTGTCACAATGACTTCGCCTGTGATATGAAATGATAGTTTGCTTTACTAGGGAATAAAATCCTGAAAATACAAATCAACTCAAAAAATATTTCAATATACAGGTATTTTTAATACTAATTTGAGGACAAAAAACTCCAAAGAATAAAGAATCCATAAGGGGGTGGGAAGTTACACCTATTAGTAAATACCACGAATGACAAAACTCACCTCCACAAATTCTGTCGTCTGATCAACAAAACCCAAAGAAATCAAACCAAAAACATATCAGGAAATTAATCAGGAAACGGGTCAAAGAACTGGAGCTCTAAGGGCAAGCTGAACAAGCCAAACAGATTACTTGCACAGACAACTCCAGTCACGTTCCCACTGACTGCAGAGGTGCACTTTGAAGAAAAACAGCCACTTGCATTGTTTCAGCATTGAGTATCAACACTTACTTCATTGGTAACTTCACACGGGGCTTAAAGTAGGGTTCCTTCTGGTCAGCCAGGAAGATAACCAGCTCATTTCCTGGGAAAACAAGTGAGGTGATGAATAACGCAGGAAGATTGTAAATGGTTTACAGACAAACCCAGCATGTAAACAACTATGCCACAAATCCCCATTCCTCCCAGCAGCAAAAACTTTGAAAGACTTCCCATACCATACTTCCTCCTGATTGAAAAGGAAGCAAAAGGAGCACCTCCTCAACACAAGCTATGAAGCTAATTGCACCTCGAAGGAATGTCAGTACCAAGGATCTTCTTTAGTGACAAAATCCCTTCTTTAGGGGTTTAGTGTTAGAACTTTCTCTCTGCTATTGCTATCACATCACTTAAAATAAAACTTCCCCTAATGAGTTAAGAAAATTTACATGTGGAAAAGTAATGGCACCAGTTCCACACAAATAATTAAAGCTTAAAAGCTAACTCTTAATACTCTCTCTGATGTAGCAGGATCTGATACTGCTTTCCTAAGTCAGCCACCAAAAACCCTCTCAGAGAAACTCAGAAGTTACTTGGTTCCCTGCAGCATTTTCTGATTTAGAGTCAATGACACAGGCAAGTATCATTGCTTCTGGAAGATCTAAACAAAAGCCCATATTTTTTGTTGCAGAAATAACTGAAATTCGGGGAAGAAAATGAAGAATTTTAAATGGAAATATGAAATAAATTTTTTCAGTCAGTAAATCACAAAACACACACACACTTGCTTCTGCAAGTAAAACCATAGTTCACAGTAAAACAATTGTATTTCTTCTTCTCTTCATTCCCCACTAAACCCACCTGTAGCATCCCAAACTGCAAAAACTGGGTTACCTATAAAAAAAATAACCCTACAGCTACAAACTTGAGCTACCACAGGATTTTTCAAGAGCATTGCTCTGTGGCAAAGTTCACAGCTGTGAAATAGCAGAATACAAGCTACCTCTCTATGAAAGAAAAAAAGATAACTGCATAAACCTATTTAGGAGAAGGAGAATATGCCAACAAATGAGTAAAGAAAACAGAACCACTCTGCCACTCCAAACCAGAGTGCACACACTCTAGATGCTGTTAGCAGTTCTGTATTCTTTTTGAGAGGAGAGGGCAAGAAGAAAGGAAAAAAGTACATTGGAGGGTGTGAGAAAGAACAGTTTCAATACAAGCAGCAATTACAGAGATTAGAGGTCTTTGTGCTGAATACCTTTGTGAGAATATCACAGAAGTTTTCAAAAGTCCCTAACAAAATGTAGAAGGTGAACAGGAGAATGATCACTCACTGCTCTGTACTACTAGAAGAGGCATCAAACATCAGCTGGTAGGTTGAACAAGCAAACAGCGTGAGCTTCCCCACTTAGTTCTGTTTTATGCATAGCCTTATAAAACAGGTAAGCACAATTCCATTTATTTGTATATTTTTTCATTTCAAAAAGTGACTAAACCCAGGGCCCACTGGCAATTTTGAATTGGTCTTGCTCTGAGATACTTCTGGATCTAGACTACCTCTTCTGTTCAGTGAGTTTACTGTCTCTTACAAAGCCATGAGTACAACTTGATTTTCATTTATGTATGTGAGCATACAGAACATAACTCTCCAAGTGCAGTAAAGTAAGATCAGAATAGTAATGTAAATCCAGAAAAAGGCTCAAGACATCATTCCTATTTCCTTATTAAGGGTCAAGATAACTAGGACTGGGCTGCTTTACCACAACCCTGTTCCTCAAAGTCCAGTGTTATCTCCAGCACTCATTTCCTCACACTATTTACAACTGGCTGCTGTTTAGCCTACTACATAGAATGCTGCCATTTAGAACTGCTTATGACCTTTTGGTTTGAAGGTATTCTGTAACTTTTTCCAGTCACTTTTTGTCAATACGTTTTCAGGTAGGTTATTTCAGGCTGATTTTTACAGTAAGTGTCACATAGGAAAGTGATTTAGCAAGTGCTGCTGTGCAGACACACAGAAGCCATGAATCTCATTTCTAAAACTTAGAACTATTCACATTCTTATATGCATTCATCAGCAAGACAAGAAAGTAAAAATTAAATCTCTTATCAAGGACATTCATTTTAAATCTAACCATTCTTTCAGCATATATGCCAGTGGGGCATTTTCAAGGAGCCATGCACTTCAATACCTCAGCTAGATGGGAAAGTCACTCATGCTTCACCAAAGCTACTTAGAGAAACATTTCTGAGATTGAAGGAATAAAAAAGGTGACTCGGAGAATAAATCTGGTATCTTAACTTGTTGCTTCAAGCAAGTAAGATAACCCAAGACTACTTTCTGAAAATAACACTGACCACTGAAAATAAGCTCTGATTCGAGGTCTCCCCAGACGTGCAGCCTAAACAGAAACTCCTGGCAGGTGACTCGTGGCTGTGTGGAACAAACTTCTCTACCCTGTGACTTTAACGTGATGTTCCAGGTAGGATAATGTGTTATTTATCCCCCTCACAGCCCTGAGACGTTCACCTGCATTTCCCAAAATACTGTGAAAACAGGAGCGAAAAACCCAATCTTGGCCATTCGCGCTCTAGGAGGAAATACACAAATTACTTCGCAACCATAAATTCAACTTTGAAGAGAAGCACGCCTTGCCCTAATACGGACCCATATTTTAAGGGGGTATTCTCCACACAGGAAGAGGAGCAAAGCAAATGCCACGCTCACCCAGGGCGCGGCCCGGCCGCTCAGGGCAGGCCGGGGCCCACACACCCGGCCGAGGGCAGGAGAGCCGAGCCCTCCTGCTCCTGCTGCTCCTGCTGCTGCTGCTGCTGCTGCTGCTGGGGGCCGAGCCCCCCGGGAGACCCCCGATCCCACACGGAAACCCCTGATCCCACACGGAGAGAGCCCCGATCCCACACG